>VZSF01002734.1:870991-1119400 GCA_013398295.1 Chionis minor | reverse complement strand
CACGGACGGAGGCGGCCGCCGCGGGGCTGGGCTGAGGAGAAAGGGGGCGGAGCCTTCCGCCTGGAGGGGGTGGCTAACCCTGCCGCGCATGCGCCGAGCCCCGCCGGCCAATGAGCGACCGGGGAAGGCAGCGCCTGCCAGCCAGTCAGAAGTCTCCAAGGGGCAAGCTGCTGACGTCGCGACGTGAGTCAGTGGCGTGACGGGCGGGGCGGCGGCGGGGCGGCTGGGGATTGGCCGAGCCGGGCCGGGCGGGGAGGGGGAGGTGCAGGCGCAGGCGGGTTGGGTTGAGCGGCAGGGCGCGTGCGCGCGTGGCGGCCCGGCGCGTGTCCGCCGCCTGCGCCTGTCGGGCGTTCCCCCGCGCGCGTGGGCCTCCCCCCCGCTTCCCTCTTCCCCTGAGGGGAGCCCGGGGGGCGGGCAGGGCTCCTCGGGAGGCCGTTGGCTGCGTCCCGCGCCGAGGGCAGGCCCTTCCTGTCAGGGCCTCCGCCCCACAGGGCCCGGCCCTGCGGCGGCCGCTGCCGAGGAGGCTGAGAGGGCGGCGGGAGGCGCCCCTGCCCTCGGCCAGTCCCACCGGCTCCGTGGGCCTCTCAGCCAGCTCGCTTCGCGCCCGGCTCCCCCGCCCTTGAGGCGAAGTGGCGTTGGCACTTGGCGTGCACTGAGGTGACTAAGGCCCGACCTCCCCGCACCCTAGAGAGGGCCGCGCACTTAGAGTGTCGCTGGAAAGGATACGCGGGAGTAATTTAGCTTTCATCTTGGAAGCGGTGTGGGTAAGTGAGTAAGCCTTGAGACACCAGGCTGTCTAGGGTGTCTGGATGTGTCGGCGTTAACTTCCTAGCTGCTTTCCTCACTCGCAGCGAAGCCTAGGGAACGTCCGCTGGAGAAATGGACTTCACAGTGGGTGTCCGCAGGTTGTCACCGCTAGCTTTGGGTACTGTAGTGACCTCTGGCTCTGGGAAAAACCCACGGCTGTTTTAAAAGTTCACTGTAGCCTTGAAATGTATTGTCAAAAAGTTTTGAGGCGGGACATTTTGGAAAAGAACCTCAGACTGTCATGAGTCATAAAGAATTACACGAAACATTGATTCTGATGACCAACTTTGTTGGTCAGCCATCAAAAGGAGATGTTCCTACTGCTAAAGTGTGAGCGCAAATGAGAATTACCTGTCAAATAAGCATATGTTTGTACTGTAATAATATAAAAATAAGTGTTTGTGTTACTGATTTGTTTAGTACCGTTTAATGCTTTTGTGATATTTTCTCTTGAAATCATTATAGATGTGTGTATATATTAATATACAAATTAAAAGTTTTTTCTGAGCTTTGGAAGGTGTTTGACAATCTCTTTAATTTGTGTCCATAAAAGAACTGTTACGGAGTGTTTCCTGTCCATAATTCTCAGCTAGTTTGAAAAAGCAAGGGAGGTGCCATTATCGTATGGCAGAAAGCGGTCAAATACTCGATGTCTTTGTGAAGCGTTTTGTAGCTGTGAGTGACTGAATCACTGCAGTTGAGTGTTCCATGTTTGGGAGATCTGTTAACAATCCTCCTTTATGCCTGTCAGGCTCCGTTCTCCCTATATTTCTCTACCACCATTGACATTCTGTGCACTGACAGGATTCGATCTTGGGCAGAGCAGGCCCCGCGAACTAAAGATTGCAAGCGTAACAGTTCATCTGGGTAACACCGGGAATGCCACGTGATGAGCGACACTTTCCGTTTTGTGGTAGGAATAATGACTGAAGTAGAGAGCAAATTGCGTAGCTAAGTCTCATTTTCTGTGCCTCCTTGGTGCACCTGGGCTCCCCTGCTACTCCCTTTGGTTGACAGAAGGTCGCGTGGAGGATGTGGCGCAGGCCAGCTGGGTGTGGAAGACTGTTTGACATTCCCTTTTGTCAAAGCGCTGCCTTCCCTTGCGTTTATGCTCTGTTGCTACCTGGGAAGCTGACGTACCTCTGCACTGCACCGTGCCATGACTTGCAGGCTCAGCACTGATAATAACATGCAACTAAGCAGACAATTTCTATCCCTCAGCTTTTGTGGCAGATAAGCTAATAATGGCCGCTAAGTACAGTGCTGTGTCTGATTCTACACCTTTTTTTTTTAATTTCAGCAGCTGGTAAAATATTTTTGTTGCATTATTATGGATAGTATCAAGCTGAAGAACGTGAACCCGATGCCTTTTCGCTGCTTTTAGCATCTGTGTCACTTGTCCCTTGCAAACCCAGTGCTGTAAGGCTGGAATGACCAACTCTGGATTAGAAACTTAATACCTGCCGGGAGCAGAGCACCAAGAAACATTTCAGTTGTTAAATCTGGAACAGACTCAGTGGAAACCATGGAAAATAGCAGCAATGTTTTAGGCCTCTGAAGGCTTAGATCCACATTTAAAGACATGTCTCAGTTGGCACTTTAAAGGAAGCATTAGTTATGCAGTTATGCTCGGATTTGCCTCCCACCCGTAGTTTTATTTTTATGTAAAAACTGTGAAAATGTGCTGATGCACAGCATTTGTAGTTCTCTGCGAATGCACTGCGTTAGCTTTTATGGTTGAGATTGTTGCTGTGTGAAAGGTTGGATGCAGGGGAAAAAAGGTTGGTATTTCTGGTTTTTCTTTTTCTTTTCCCTTCTCAAATTCAGCGATCCTCCATACTTACGCAGAGGATATTTGGCTGAAGAATGGCTCGCAGGCATGGAGCGGCAGAAGTCCTGTTTGTAACACAAGGAATATATCCGGAATGCCACATTGCTGTGACGGGAGCATGAGCTCAGCAGACAGCTTTCTACTGCACCGTGTACCGCTGACCTGTGTGACCAACCTTCGGCCGGACACAGTGCTCTGAACGCCTCTGCTCAGGAACAGAATGACCCAGAGGACTCCGAGAACTCTGTCTCTTTCTTCCCCCATGTTAGCAGTGCAGGCTGCAGCGTGCCTGTGCACTCTCGTGGCCTACAGTGGTGCCTGTCCACCTCTCAACTCCATCCCCGTAGCTCTGGTGAGGCTTGCCATGATGCTGTCCCCTGTGCTTCTCCGGTGCATTTTATAAAGATTGAGGAATGAAGCACTACTGCACGTAGGGGAAATCGTGCAGCAGCCACTGCTCGTGTGGGGAAACCAAAAAAAAGGAAAGCCAAAGTGAGTTGTAGGTGATGCGAGAGTTAGGAGCTGACTTCCATTTCCAGTCCCCCAGTGTTTTGTCTTATCCTTACTTCTTCATACCGAAATATCTCCATGCTGTGACATGAAGGTGATAGCCCTGCGAATTGCTCTGACATCTGCAGAGCGTGAGTAGAAGAACGCTTTGTTGGATCACTCTTTGGCAGATGCCTGATTAAGGAAAATGCAGAAGGTGCCGTTAGGTGCAGAGCAGCTTGCAGAAGGGTTCTAGTGGAGTCCTTGCCACAGCATGGGACCCGGTTCTCTTTAGAAGCGTAACCTTCATGTCAGCTTTGGAGTGCTTAGAGTTTGCTGTAATTTCAGACTTCTACAGCCAGAAGGGAGAAGTGGCATCATGCCCGTTTCTTCAACAGTAATTGCTATCTGAAAGCAGGCAATAGTGGCAGCAGTGCATGGTGTTTTGTCCAAGTATTACATTTTACACAACGCCAGCTTGAAGTCACCTAAAAAATAATCTTTTAAGTGTAGAATCAGTATAATAATTTAGCATAATGCTTATGCTGAAATGTAAACAATAGGATGATAGGCTAGCGTACCAGTTCCTAGCTGGTGTGGTATGCTGCTACTCTGTGAAATCTGACATGAAACATGGGCTAGCAAGGGGCTGGCACCTTCTGCCTCCCCTGAGGATGCAGCAGTGTGTGCTCAAGCTGTGGCGCAGAAGCTGTTCCTGGCTGAGGAGGAGGATAAAGTACGGATATGGTTTGTCGGTACAGCTAATCCGACCTGGTGACTGGCTGTGACCGAGGTGGGCGGCCATGCTTTACAGCCCTGACTGGTCTCTCTCACCCCCTCCCAACCCTGTGCTGCTACTGGCACATGTCTGGCCCTGCAGTGGCCTGATTCAAGGCATTGAGCATCAGGAAAGTTTCCCTGCCTTTTGCAGGGCTAATTTTCTGCTAATTTTGCTTCCTGCCAGGTGTTGGTGCTAACACAGGACAGGGTGATGGGAATGCATAGCAAGTGAGGGGGAGTAGAAATGTCCTTTTATGCAGCAGCTGGCTGTTAGATTGTATTCTCTGTACCCTCTGACGGCATCCTGAGTCTTCATAGCAGCAAATGCCAACAAATCCCTGCAAGGGTATATAGATGCAATAGATACTGCAGTAGGAGATACTCAAATCTCTTTTCTGGGTTTGGTTTTCTTAAGAAAACCATCTGGAAACATGTTCACGTGTATTTAATATACCAACTCCTAGACTAGAGGATAAATACAAAGATATATCGGTTTGCGAACCTTAGCACTGACAAATAGTTGTGAAAGCCTTAAGTCTCTGATGTTCTCAATTTCCCATCTGACATGGTGAAGACTGTTAATGCTTAGGTAGCATTCAGTCTGGCAAGGCGTGCTGGAGGGGCTGCGTAGCTAGCGAGGTAGCTAGCAACAATCTGTGTAAAAATAGATTTCTTCACAAGACCCTTAGCACTTAATATGAAAGCACTTTGTTTTTGAAGGGCCAGATGTGCTACATTTGACTTCTGATGAACTATTCACAAAAATAATCTTTTCAGTGGCTTTTGGTCTTCGTTAGGGATAGAGAGAAAAGCTGCTGGAAATTCATTATTTATGCTTAGGTGCTTTTCCAGCAACTTCACCGTACTGGATTACCTTGATGATTTTGCAAGAAACTATTTCCATTCCAATGAATAAACGTCTCAATAAGAATCCCATTTAATTTTTATGAAATATGCTGGACCATTTGAAACTACCATGCAAGTTTTGTCGGAACAAGAACTTGGAATGTCATTTAAGAAACTCAAAAAAAAATCTTTCCTTTCACATCACAGTATGATTGTAGACTCATAATTTCATCAGGGTTATCTCTGTCAGTGACATTTATAAAGAACAGTTTCACAGTGGGATAGCCAGCAGTGTCTTTTCATACCTGAAGCATCACTAGAAAATAGCAAAGAGATCTGATGCCAGACTGTATATTTTTATGCTATAGGATTCATGTGATGATTTATAGAAGCTGCTTTCTATAATTATAGCACACATGAGACAGAAAGAAAACCAGAAAAGTTATCAGGGGCCTGCTATGAAGAAATACAGGAATAATTTGTAAATTTCCTCTTCTTCCTCAAATCAGAGAGAAACTGCTCTCTCTTATGTGTCAAGGGTGAGGCGGAGGTTATTTTTCAGTAGTGTCAAAAAGTGACTATTCCTAGACAGCATCCAGCTAACAACAACCCGAAGGTCTGTGCCGTTGCATCTCTTGTATCACCGTTTGTGTATGTTTTCTCTTGTCATCACTATTCTTGATGGAGTCTCAGCTTGTTAAGTTCTGCACTGATATGTAAGAAGGTATTATTGCTGCTGAAGAGCCTCCCTTCTGTAAGAAAAAAAAAAAGGGAGTATGGTATCATCTGCCTTTCTTTTTTGGTTGTTGTTGGGTAATCTCTTAATCCAGTAATTTTTCGATAAAAATCCCGCGGGTGGTACATGCCACATGGCCTTTTTGCAGAGATTAAATGAGGAATTGCTCATCAAGTAACTGTATTGGGAAGGATTTTCAATGTGTAAGGGAATGTGCAAGGAAAGGCACGACAACACGTGTGTGCTGATTCCTGTTATCCACTGGTAGATCAAGTATAGTGATTTTATCAGTCATTAAAAACTAAGTAGCTTTGTTAGCTAATGTTTCAATTAAAGATCAAAATATCTTCAGACTGCATGCCATTATGCCTTCAGCTTTTCCAGAAGTTTAGTTTAGAGTTAAAACATGTTTATTAAGTACTGCTGGGATGTTGCCTTAGTGCTTATGCTGGCTTATGTATTGCAAAATTAATTGCGCTGAGTTAACACCACACTTTAACTACTTCAGCATTGTTTGAATTCGATTTCACACTAGTGAGCTGGTGATCTTGTGACACAACAGAGCACTCACCATTTCCACGTGGATACTGTGTGCACAGTGAAGGGATAGGTTCAGTCTTGATATATTTGTACTATAAAAACAAAGAGTTTACTTGCTGGAAAGCGGAGGGCCTGTGTTCTTGACCCACCCCCCTTCAGCATTCATGAAAAATACTGAAAGGAAAAAAAAGTCAAACGGAAAACCTGGTATTCTTTATTGTAATTTTAACAATATGAGTAAATTGAAATCTGTAAGCAAAGCAATTACATGAGGAGGGTCTAATAAAGTTGTTCAAGCTACAACCTACTTCGATTGTTGAATCAAACTGAATAAAGCAGGCTGCTTTTATGGGTTTTTAGCTTCCACGAACATAATTGGCAATGACATCTTTTGGTTTACTGGTCTTCTGTGGGCTGGGAGTTTCATAATCAGCTGAAAGTAAAAAAAAAAAAAAAAAAAAGGTCACTACTGCAAATAGGAAAGTTCCTTAACCAAGTACTATCTTCCATTCAGCTGGTGATCTTGCATCAGCTTCAGCAGGATCTGATTGTGCAGCAGGAAGCAAATTTGATATACCGTGTCTTTTTCTAATTTCAAAATGAATAAAGAAATTTCACCCTGACCTGAGTAAAGAGCAAATCAAAATCTGTGGATCAGATTCTCAGAGGTTCGATGACTAAGGGTGATTAAGGATCCTAAAAAAGCCCAACCAAGCAGCCCAACCACTGTAAAGGAGTTTACAGATTATTCCCAGAGGACAAATGTTAAGAGAGAAACCTAGTTCAACAAAGGCAAGTGTAGGGCCCTGCACCTGGGGAGGAACAACCCCATGCAGCAGTACAGGTTGGGGGCTGATCTGCTGGAAAGCAGCTCTGCAGAGAGGGACTTGGGAGTCCTGGTGGACAACAGGATGACCATCAGCCAGCAATGTGCCCCTGTGGCCAAGAAGGCCAACGGCATCCTGGGGTGCATTAAGAGGAGCGTAGCCCGCAGGTGGAGGGAGGTCATCCTCCCCCTCTACTCTGCCCTGGTGAGGCCACATCTGGAGTCCTGTGTCCAGTTCTGGGCTCCCCAGTTCAAGAAGGACAGGGAACTGCTGGAGAGGATACAGTGAAGGGCTACAAACATGATCAGAGGGCTGGAGCATCTTTCTTACGAGGAAAGGCTGGGGGAGTTGGATCTTTTTAGTCTGGAGAAGACTGAGGGGGGATTTTATCAATGTTTACAGATACTTAAAGGGAGGGTGCCAGGAGGAGGGGGCCAGTCTTTTTTCAGTGGTGCCCAGTGATAGGACAAGAGGTAACGGGTGCAAACTTGAACATAGGAAGTTCCATCTGAACATGAGGAGGAACTTCTTTCCTTTGAGGGTGGCAGAGCCCTGGAAGAGGCTGCCTAGAGAGGTGGTGGAGTCTCTGACTCTGAAGACACAAACCCCGCCTGGACACCGTCCTGTGCAACCTGCTGTAGGAGGAGCTGCTCTGGGAGGGGCCTTGGACTAGATGATCTCTAGAGGTCCCTTCCAACCCCTCTGATTCCCTGATTATGTTTCTTCACAAAAGGCACAGCCAGTGGGCCAGATTCTGTCCTTAGACTTTTGGGAGAAGTTGTGTGCTTAGAAAGGGAGGTTCCCGAGGATCACAGCTTTAATGTTTGGAGTGTATAATGGGAGGAGGAGGAGGGAAGGCATAATGTACCCAAGAAACAACAGCACAGCTGCTTTGCAGCTGCTAATGTAGCCCCCAGATGCTGTAGTAGCTTTTTAATCTCACATGCCAAATCTTCAGGGAAATGAGGCTGATAGACCTACTGGTGTATTCCTAAACCCTGTCCTTCTGTGGCAGTGCTTGAAACCACCTGTCTCCAACACATCAGGAATCTCTGGATGACTGGATTTAGGGTGGTCTTCCCCTTTGCCAGCTTCTTCAAACCTGACCGTCTACCACCCAGCCTTATGAAACACGAGAACCACCCTAGTCCTCCTGCTTCCACCAACCTCGCAACCCCTTCCCAGGGAGCATGTGTTCTCCATCCTTGTGGCACACTTGCTTTTAATGATGAGTACCTGCTTTGTTCTCCATCCAGAAGGCAGTGATATGCAGCAATATCTTTCTCCAGCTGTTGTTTGCTGGTCAGCAGATTTTCACGATCCCGCTGCTGCTGCTCGATTTCTACTTTGATTTCTCCCATTTCTGCCTCCAGCTTGGAAATGACAGAGCCGAGGTTCTGCAGTTCGATGTCGTGCCAGTGCTTGGCATCGTATAAAGAGTTCTCCAGACCCCTCTTCTGTAAGGGCAGGACAGCAGACATTGAAACAGTCAGTTTTCGTATGCTTCATACTGATTTTTATTCAGGTTTGGCTGGTATCTCTATTGAATATGCTTAAGTGGAGATATACTATTTTGAGAATTCCTTTCTTTAGATGCTTTGAAAAATGTGTATTACCATTACAAAGGTTGAACTACTTTGGTTACAAGGCGCAGATATTCTTCACGTTGTCAAGTACCCGGCAATCTCAGTGAAATTATTACCGAGTATGACGACACTGAAGATGGAAATTTGGGGCCCAGTTGTCAAATGTGGTACACTTACTGGACCATATCAACCAAGAAGAGCCCAGAAATGTCTGGCATCTCTGGAAACAGTATCCACTGGAAAATGGGGTTTATTCTTAAGTCTGCATCCCAAGATGGGAATGTTTCCCTCAGAAGGCATGTTGAGTTTACACAGGATATACGCATTGAAAACCCAACATTACTTACCAAGGTTCTCAAAGATTCGGTTTCTGCTTGCAAGCTCTGTATTTTGCAGGCAGTTTCATGGAACTCTGTTCTGAGGCCCTCCACCAGCTCTTCCTCCTGGGTTCGCACGGCAGCAATCGTTTCAGCCTGCTGCTGGTAAAAGATTGCAACTGTCACCCCAGCCTACTCAATGTTTTAGTTTCCTTACATACCAAGCAGGCAGTTAATATTTTCATAGTTTGTGGCAATTCTGACTTTAACTTTGATTGTTGTATATTAAATCCCTCAGTTGAACAATTCCAGATAATTCTTAGTGTTAAAATTATCACGTCAAAATTATGCATTTACTGTAAAATGGCTTATACATGTAAGTGTATGTATTTTATCTGTGTCAACAACAGCTGTTTAGCATTCCTACTAGTAAGTTTAAAACGACCTATAAAAAGAAAACATTGCTGTAATTCTTCTTTTTGTAGCTCTGTAATATTTTTTTAAAATACAAAGTGTTTTTACTTAGTCTATTGGATTTCAGAAGTATTGACACCTTGATTTCTCACACAGGGTTCTATGAGTCAGAGAGCAAGTTGTATCACAGAGGTCAGGAAAATAACTTCTGTTAATCAAATTAAGATATCCTTATGCAATTTCATGCTCTTGTTGCTCGTGGGTTTTTATATGTGTTTAGTTCAGGCTCCTTGAAAATAAGTGAAGGAAAAGGTACCTTAGTAAAAATAAGATTTCTATGCTTTTTGATGAGGGCTGAGATCAAATTTTTCAATCCAGAGCGATGGGCTCTCTAGCAAACACAGTTCTTCAGTCAAAACCCATATTTCTTCTGGTCAACACTAAAATTAGACTATGCAAAATACTTGCATTCCACTCTTCTTTTTTTGATACTATCATGTGAACCCCACATCTTGGTCATTGTGAACAAAATAATCTCAGGTGCAAAAGGTCAGCAAAAACAAATGTGTCACTTAAGTACCAGTTAAGTTTCAAATGGAACTTAGGATTTATGAACCTGTGATGCAGAGGGCTGAATTTCAATCCAAACACCAAAACTGTCCTTTCCAGCAAATTGCATAGAGCCTGTATTTTCCAGAAGTACTTTATAGAGGCTTGCGCTTCAGAGAGACATAATCCCTCCTCACTAGTCCCGGTGAACCCAGCCTAGTAATCATGGACATGCCACTCTGGAGTAATTTTGTGTCTCCTAAGTTGTGTTGAGAGTGTAGGCTGCACATTATTGTGGTACGAGGACTATAAATGCCTAAATACTGAGGGTGACACAGCAACAGCCCTGAACGAGCTCTAAAGCTTTTGGTGCACACAAGGTTTCCCCATCCTCCATACAGAATTGGGGGTCAGCTGTGTCACCCCAAGAGTCCATGGGGAGGTTGCTGCTGGGCATGACAGTTGGCTTCAGCTTTGGGGTTCCTTCTGTAGAGAAGTGTGGATGTAGATGTAGTCTTTGTCCCCTCTTCACTAGGCAATTTCTGTTTTCTGGGGGCTCTGCCCTTCCTATTCCTGAGATGCTGCACAAGAGAACGGCTATACTCAATTGTGGTGCCCACAAACTGGATTAATGGAGGGAGAGGATGAAATCATCCTCCTAAATCTTTATCATTTTGGGCTTGAGTTTCCTAGAAATGTGTGGATTTCAAGCACGTCTGTACAGTTCCGAGGCAGGCATTGTGCAGGAGTGGAGAATCTCTCATTATTCTGTTTTTCATGGAATCAAGATAATTAAAGGATTATTAGGGGTAGAACACCAACATCCAGGGTCTGTTCAACATGATATCTGCAGAAGGAAAGTGACTTTGATAAGTTCTTAAGAGTTCTGGGAGCGTGTTAGCAAAGTAGCAAAGAAGGGAGAAATAATTGACATAATTCACAAGATTTTTTGAAACCTTTTTTGAGATCCAGCGTAGGGGATGACAGAGGAAGCTGTGCAATTGTGTGCTCAGGGCAGAGCATTGCCATGGATCACCAGCTGTCCAAGAAACAGGACATAAGGAGGAGGGTTAAGGTCTAGTTCCATTATGACAGAAGTTTAACGGCTTGATGCCTCAAGGTTTACTGCCTTGGAGACGAATCATGAACTAGAAGGATTTATGGATGGCAGAAAACGGTATAGATTAGCAATGAGCAGGGGAAAATGTGTGGAATCAAACTACATGAATGAACAGTACCGCATCATTAAGTACAGCATGTTTCAGGGGAAAATATTAAGCAGCTTGCGTGCCTTACGAGGGTTTAAATAACTTGGGTCAATTCGGGGAAAGGTTTTGAGCATTATGGACAAAAAAGTGCAGAGCTCAAACCAACGGACTGGAGTTTTGAGATTATTTACTCATCTAGAAAAGTCCCATGTGAAACCCTGTTAGGTATGAGTAGAAATTGGTACATTTGGTGCCTGAATGCTAGCCAAGATTGCAGGCCGGGTCAGAAGGGAAAGCAAATGAGGCAAGGGGATTGCTCAGAAAATAAAAAAATTCCTGCCCTGACATCAAAGTCAGCAACTGGACACCATTTGAAATACTTTGGTCTCAACTGGTCACAGCTACCAAGGGTGAGTGCAGAGAAAGGAAATTAAAGCATTAGGGACCAAAGAAGACTCACAAAGAGAGATTGAAGTAGAGAGTAATGAAGAGTGAAGGAGAGGAGGGAACTGCTCTCTCTCCTCTGATGTTGCAAAAGAGCAAGGGCAAATTTTTCAAAGTGTGGATAACCAAATGGTGTAATTTGGCCACATAAGTTGACATAAGTCCACAGGCTTAGTGAAAAAAAGGGCTGGCCATAATTAGCAGAAATCTTGTTATCTGTATAAATAGTAATAATCTGACTAGATCTGTATGAGAAACAAAACCATATAAGATACAAAACTGCATCATCTGGGTTTAGTAAGAGGTGTATTTGGGGGGCCCAAAACCATAGAATGTCATACCAGAACCTGCTCTGGACTGAAACTGATCTTTCCAGAAATCTGTGATATTCTGGTTCTTCTTCCCATTAAAAAATCAAACCAAACCAGGAACAGCTTAAACTAGTATGAGCTGAGGCTAAGATGGCTAAGTAGGGATGGGTTAGGTGATGTTTGCTTATTGGTGTTTCTCTGCAGCGTCTGGTCTTGGCCACCATCAAAGACATGATAGTGGGATCCAATGATCAGTCTAATATGAGCTGGCATTTTTCTCCTCCAAATGATATCTCTCTGCAGTTGAAGGTCCAGATATTGAAGATATAAAAGAAACGGGAAGAAAGAAGTTGTGAAGGGGTGTTTGCACAGGAGGAGAAGGCAGAACAAGCAGGACAGGAAAGTGGGGACACTGAAGATTTTGGTGTTGTCAGAGTAATGATCATTTTGCTGAAACCTAGCAGTGGGCCAGGAACAGATTTTCTGGGAAAAGCTTAGGAGGCTACTGAGGATGCTCTGGCTTTTCAGGGCTGCATATGCTTTGTATGGAGGCACTTTCTGGGCTCGTGTAGTTTTTTCCCCGCATCACTGACTTCCTTTGGGCTGTACAAGCTGAAAATCAGGCCCCTGCAGACTAACATTACAAATACTTCACTTAATAACAGTCTGTCCTGCTCACAAACTTGATGATATCTCTGGGTTGGCTTCTTGTACATTCCTTAGCACCTTTGGTATCACCATTGTCACAGGATTTTTCTTCTTTATTTTGAAAATAAACACCTTGTCAGAGCCTCCATGTATCTTTGCAAACATATCTCTTGCTTTTCTTCTTACAGTTTGGCTTCACTACCCTCTACTCCTCTCACAGCAGCTCTGTACCATGGAACAGGGGCACTATGTTTTTGCTAAGTATTTCTGGAGCGCAGCTGTAGTTACGATTTCGTGTGCCACGATCCGCTGTAACAGCCAACTTGGAATGAGACGGCTTCTAAAATAGAGAGTCATGCACTGAGCTTAATGCTTCAACTTTGCAAAAATACTTATTTTGTCCAGCCACTTGGGAAAATGAGCGATCCTTCATGACAGAGAAAAAGCTGCATTAAAAGGCTGTTTCAGACTCAGCATCAGGAGAGCAGAAAACTTTTAAAGGGAATGGCTATTATAATCACTTTTCATTTCTAAATTAATATTCGATTTTCCCAGCACTGCCAAAGGAAACAATTTCAAGGAGAAACCCACAGGGAATCTGTAGCTGTAGAGCAATGTGTCTTGCCCTTTCGATTTATAGACCCCTGTTCAGTGGAGGAATGGTCCTAGTAAGAAGGATAACAACTGTGGCTTATCTGACACAGAAGGTATCAACTGATTAAGTTTGTTTTTCTCAGCCACATTTCAGAGCCCTTAGAAGTCTCCCACCGATACCTGTGATATCAGCAGGGTCCCTTCCACTGCTACTTAACTCTGTGCATCCCAAGAAAGTCACTGGTATTTATGAGTGTATTTTCCAATGGACTTGGACCAAAATCCTGTAGATTTTTACCATCTTTTTTGTTTCAAGAAAAAACCCAAACACTCAGCCCTCAGAGTTACAGCACAGTATTAGACAGATTTTGTGTTTGCTTCAAATCCCATAGTGTTGGACTGGGTTACAGAGCGCTTACCTTGGTACGGAGCAGGGTACCTGTCTCAGCACGATTCTTTTCAATGTCTCTCTCCCAGTGGATTCTGATTTTTTCCAGTATGTCATCCAGGCCACTTCCCAAGGGAACATCAAGTTCTTCCAGCTGAGATCCAGCAAGCTGCTTGTATAACACCTTCACATCCTTGAACAAAAACAACAACAGAAGGTGCACCAGACAATTCAATGGTAGCTTCAGAGGGGCTCGAGGAAGAGCCCTTTTGGTTCCACAAACAGAGAGAGTAGTTAAATGTGGTCCCAAAAGGCGTCTCTGCGTGTATGATTTAGGGCACTGGAGGGTTTCTTTTTTCAGGTGTGGATTTGCTCTGCTTCTGTGTGGGGAGTCTTGCTGGCGATCCCCTTGGTGAATGGAGACTGAAGCCCTACACCAGGGCACTGCCTGGAGCAGCTTTCTCGCAGTGGCAAGTTTCTCCAGCAGTCAGAGCTTGACATACACACACACTACATGCCCAAGACCACAACTATATTGCACTATGCAGTAACACAGACACGCATCTACCGGGAGGTACAACAAGCTGTGCAAAACAGCGGGACCTCTACAGCCTTGTGTGAGCCACACGTGTGCTTTTATGCACGTACACGTTTCATGAATAGCACTCTACTTCTCTGTGGCAGCTTTCTGCTCTTTATGTATAAAAGTGCTCCAAAAACACGTAAGCAGGAGAGAATTCGTGTGTCTAGAATTGCATGCTTAAAGATAGCACATCAGTTCTACACTGTGTTCAGGAAGACAAGAATAAATGAGATTTGCACGTGTATCTGAACTGTCTGGCACCACAATCCTTTTTCATCAGTCTGTTTATATATGCTACTGACACAAGCAAAAAAATGTGGTGTAAAAGCATCTGGGAGTTGTATTTGTGGGCAGTGGCCCCTGACAGTGATGGTAATGGAAAGAAAGGATGGGCAAGTATGCGTGAATTATGAACCTGCAAGAATGAAAGCCTCAAAATGTGCCCACTCCAAGTGCACAAAAGCTTCAAAAGGACTTGACGTGGATTTCCTAGTGGGGGCACTGGAGGAAAGAAAGGTCTGAATTGGGTCAGGAAAAGTCCTTGGGACTTTAGTGTGCCAGAACTCAGCTGGAGTAATTGCAATAGTTGCTTCCAGCCTTTATTCTGTGACTTCTTTTGAGCAGCTTCTGTGGTGCTGCTGCCATTGGAAAACCAGGTCTGTGCTGGGGTGGTTCTGCGAATGCTCAGATACTCCCAAAGGGTTAAGAAAGGAGCATCCTTCCACCCTGCAAGGGCTCCTCACGGGCTAAATACAGAGCAAGAGGAGCTCTTGGAAAGCTGTTGTTTTCATTATGCCATATACATGGGCAGAGAACAGCACCAGTGCCAGCTTTTATGGTTTCACAGCAATCACTGCAATACACGGAGGTTTAAAAGGGGATCTTGTGCATTCCTATCAAGTTTCTGTCTTCCCTCTTATCTAGAAGAACTTCCATCTTTCTCATTGCCATGCAGTGGTGCTGAAGCCACTGATTATTTCCTGCAAAATACCAGCCTTGGGATTAGACTCATGGAAGTAGGGAGGGGATGAAGCAAGCTCATCTTGGCCACTCAGGTCTCCATAAGCCTGCCAATGTTGCTGAAATCTTGCCGTTGGAGAAATAAACTGTACGAAATGTAAGGCAGGATAGAGCCCTGCTTCCATGAGCCATCTTAATTCAACCTCTCTTTTACTTTTGAGGCATCAGCACAACTGCTTGCTGTCCCTTGTGTGGGATTAGTAGTAGCTCCATATTTGAGCTGCCATGAGTAAAGATGCTGATGTGGGTCCGATCCCGAAAGCCCTGCTGAAGGGAGTAAACCACCTTCATGCAAATAGTGCTGGTGAACGTAATGAGTAGATGGGAAAGTATTGAAAAACTGAGCGATAATGGGCTTCCCTTCCAGCTGCCTGTCCCTGTGACTTGCTTCAGTAGCGCGTTGCTCAGGGGAGACTTGGGTTTAGGACCGAGCAGCTTGCTAAGGCAGGCAGGATTTTTTCAGAAAAGCCTGGATAATGGTCAGTGTTAGTGCAGCAGGACCAGAGCTTGTTCCCCGCACAGACATTTTCTCTCTACATCTCTGGCTGAGAATCAGACCTTACTGTTGAGATGTCTACAGATGTGACTGTGCAACCCCGTGACCATCATGTGGTATCTAGTAAGAAATGAAGTGATGGCATCTCATCCGTGTCATATTTATCATACTAGAAAGAGTTAAAACTTAAATGTAATTACTTTGATCATGCCTCAGAGGTTAGTGCTTTAAGTTAACAGAGAAGAGAGAAATAGTAGTAGTTTTCAGGACAATCCCCCCCACCCAGACATGGCAGATGGAGCTTTTTAGTGCTTGCTTTGCGCTAGATGTATGATGCCAAGTGGATGAGAGAGGCACACATTGCCTTTGCGGTATCCCGAGTCTGGACTTACTTCTTCATGATTCTTTGACAGCAGAGTTAGTTCTTCTTTCATGCTCTCTATCTGATTCTCCAGATCCATTTTAGTTAAATTAGCATCATCAATCACTTTATATAGGGAATTAATTTCATCTTCCACTGCCTTTCTGAATGGCTGCTCATTTTCATACCTGCAGAGAGAAAAATCCCAATCCTTAATACAGCACAGCTCAGCAAGAAACACCTGTGTTTTTTTTAAGTGTCACCGTTGTGCTAATTAGCTCATGTGTCCCAGTCAGAGGCACAGAAACACAGAAGATATACTTTGCTCTCACCTTGTCTTGCTATACTTGAATTTAGCTGCCTGAAGTACCCTGTCATTAACTCGGAGTGTAATAAAACAGGCCAAGTTAGCAGTCTGCACTACGGTGATTATCAGCCCGACAGGATTCTTGAATAAGCAAGGAGAGGCACGTGGTCTCTTGTGAGATCTGGTATTAGTATAGAGTATGACTATGGGTGGCTTTTTCTCTGTTTGCTTGGCTGTAAAATGTGAATAACTGCTCATTTGTCTACATAATTCAGAGCTATGGTTAAAGAAAATCTGCATTTCTGCTAACGAACATACTGATGCAAGTCTGATCTATGTTTTGGGGTCCCAGCTCATCCTTAAGACAAATCCTAGTAGGATCAAAATAAATAGGGAATTTGAGCAGTTGGTTTGTCAACTAGAAGAGCTCGTTTCTAAACCAAGGCTGCAAGGGTAGGGAAAATTGTGGCAGGCCGTTCCCAGTCTGCAGCACTGCTTGCTACGTCACTCTCATTTGTACCTCTTCATTTTAGACTTTCCATTGAAAATGCGGCTGGGTTGCGTGGTGGATCTCCCTGGGTGGGAGGCTTTCATGTGGGAACCTGGTGGCCAGGGAGGTTAGACAGGGGTGTTGGCAGGTTAGACGGGAGCCAACTTCATAAACAAAAGTCCTGCACCCTGTGCCCTGAGAGCCACCTTTGTTGCTGGGAGTTCAACAGCCTGGGAAAGAGGCAGCTGATCCCAGTGAGAATTAGGAGGTTTTACTATGCAGTGGATTGATGTGACATTGTTTTTGTTATGTGGACTGCTTGTCCAAGTCAGATGACATTTTTAAAGCCTATTTTTTAAAATTACTTAAAGTATGAGCGTAGCTTGCTGGATGTAAAACCGCAAAATGAGTAGCTCAGAGTTGTACCTTTCTGAAATAAAAGGCAAACCTAAGAACACAATTAACACATAGAATCATAGAATCATAGAATCATGGAATGGTTAGAGTTGGAAGGGACCTTAAAGATCATCAAGTTCCAACCCCCCTGCCATGGGCAGGGACACCTCTCACTAGAGCAGGTTGCTCAAAGCCCCATCCAGCCTGGCCTTAAACACTTCCAGGGATGGGGCATCCACAGCTTCCCTGGGTAACCTGGTCCAGTGCCTCACCACCCTCACAGTAAAGAACTTCTTCCTAATATCTAATCTAAATCTCCCCTCTTCCAATTTAAAACCATTACCCCTTGTCCTATCACTAGACTTCCTGACAAAGAGTCCCTTTCCAGCTCTCCTGTAGGCTCCCTTCAGATACTGAAAGGCTGCTATCAGGTCTCCCCGGAGCCTTCTCTTCTCCAGGCTGAACAGCCCCAGCTCTCTCAGCCTGTCCTCATAGGAGAGGTGCTCCATCCCTCTAATCATCTTAGTGGCCCTTCGCTGGACCTGTTCCAACAGTTCCATGTCCTTTCTATGTTGAGGACTCCAGAGCTGGACACAGTACTCCAGGTGGGGTCTCACAAGCGCAGAGTAGAGGGGGAGAATCACCTCCCGTGCCCTGCTGGCCACGCTTCTTTTGATGCAACCCAGGATACGGTTGGCTTTCTGGGCTGCCAGCGCGCACTGCCGGCTCATGTTGAGCTTCTCATCCATGAGCACTCCCAAGTCCTTCTCCTCAGGGCTGCTCTCCAGCCATTCTCTGCCCAGCCTGTATTTATGCCTGGGATTGCCACGTCCCAGGTGTAGGACTCTGCACTTGGCTTGGTTGAACTTCATGCCATTTCCATTAGCCCACCTCTCAAGCCTGTCCAGGTCCCTCTGGATGGCATCCCTTCCCTCCTTTACTGGAGGGAAGGGATGTTTTCATATGATTAAATGTTTTCATATGATTAAATAAAATAACACCAGGGAGAGACAGAAGTTTAAGGGATGATAAAAATCATAGAAAATAGAAATCATAAGAAATAAAAATCAATTAGTTTGCAATACACTTTCTATTTGTCAGATCTTGCAAAAAGCTATTTGTAAATGAACAAGTCCATTACCAAGAAGAGCTAGACGGATCATCAGGCCTTCTGAGTAACATTTAAAGAGCTTTATGTGCTCACAAACATGAATACTAGGCTTTGCAAAGAGAAAGATGTTAAAAAAGGAGTTTTCCAATATTTGAGGTCTCCTTTTACTATTAATTTCTCTCAGTAAAGACAAGGAAAATCAGTGCAGCCCACTTCTGTTTTCTTATCTAATGTTTCCCCACTGACATTTGTAGTGGTACAGTTTTTGCTTTTCAGCTGCTGCAGTAGAATGATTTTTACTTCCAAAACCACTTGTGTGGCACTGCAAATTAAAACTAATAATGACATGATTGTTTGCCTTTATAAAGTGTCAACCCAAATTTGAATGAATCCTGACCTCTCAGTGAGAGGTCAATGTCTGTGTATTAAAGAATAACTTAAGTGATTTTCCTAGTGCACATTTTGGTTAATACAAATCTTCCAAAATAGTGTTAGCACCATAATTATTTTGCTGTTACAAAACCTCTGACACCAAGTCAGGTGGTTGAATATCCAACTTAAAAGAATGAGCCTATTCTACTCACTAAGCATTACTCCCTTATAGAGTAAGTGTTTGCCAAGGCAAAGTTTCAAAGAAAGTGGGCAACTAGGTGCCACCACAAGACTACCTGTCTTTAAAATCCTCAGCACAGGCTTGAATGTTCTCAGTGTGCAGCATAAGACGCGCGTTTTCAAGGACTGCTTCCCCCACCTAGAAGAAAGAGACAACAGGGCTCAAGCAATGAAGAGCTTCAGCACATGAGCCACATGCACTGTACATGAATCTTAAGCAGATGTATAGCTTTGATTCTGAAAATAATTCTATAGCGCAGGGCTGCTCAAGTGGGTAATTCCAGATAATTTAATCAATTAAATTTGTACATGTAAATTCACAAATTCTTTGCAAACAGGCTGTAATTTGTCATCAAACTGTTCATTGCTCCTAAGCATTCATCTTCTTGTGGAAACACATTTGTTCTGATTGTCAGCTGGTTGCAAGGGGCAAAATTCATTACTGTGCACAAGGTACATTCATCATTTAAGTCCCACTTGTATTTTCTAGATACAGTTTAAGTGTAGCACTTATGCAGTTCCTATGCTACTTCCCATATCAGCAGTCCTCTTCAGGGTCGTCTTCTTCAGTGAGCCAAGGAATACTTGTTGCTCATGCCACCTGCGAGCCGTCCTCAGCTCCCAGAGCGTCGTTTTTCTTCTCTGATGGGATCCTGTAAACTCTTGTGATAGATATGAGACCTGAGAAGCAGGCAGTCTTCAAAGATTATTACACTGAATGTGAAATGCTTTGGAAAGATTGTGCAAATAAGACTGTGGTATCATTGCTATGGCTCTGGAGGCACTTGAGGGTTAAGCAAACCTGAAGGAGTTGTGACATAGCAGCCTGTTGTGATCCAAGAAGGTTACATAAAATGATAAAAAGGTAAAAAAGACCACTGCCTGCCCTGGAGTCACACGTGCACTGAGCTATGGAGGTGCCTGAAGACATGCTGGAATCGGTACCAAGCTTATAGAATCATAGAATAGTTTGGGTTGGAAGGGACCTTCAAAGGTCATCTAGTCCAGCTCCTCTGCAATGAGCAGGGACATCTTCAATTAGATCAGATTGCTCAGGTTAGAGTGATCATCTCTGCAAATAACTATCTGGGGGCTCCAGCAATCGCATGGTCCATGCTGTCACTGTGGAGGAGCTAAACTGAACATCTCTTTGGTCTTTTTCAGGAGGTACCCATGGAGATTTGCAGTTGAAACTCAACTACCACATGAGCAGCTCTTTAAGCAGACCCAGGAGAGTTCTTGAAGGAGAAATGTTTCCTAAGATGATTAAGTCTCCAACTAAATGAGATTGCAAGTTCCCCGAAGCATTCCACTCCCCCGAGGTGAAACAGGCCATGCAATGTGGAGACATAAAGGCTGTGTCCAGACAAGTTATCTCAAGTACTTCAAGTAGGATCGTGTCCTTAGTATGGTCCTACCTGCTCTTTGGCCTGCTGCTTAGTGGTGAAGTGGAGGTGGACATGCAAGGCTGAAGCATTTCTATGTGATAATTAAAATTCACCCTCACAAAAACTGGTTTACTGCTCATTGTCTTGCAAATGCTTGGACAAACAAGTATGAAATATGTGAAGGCATCTAATGGGGTTAGATCTGGAGGAATAACCTATTCCCCACATTGAGAAGTCCATAATGGATTGTGAAGTTAAAAGCATTCTACATCTTTTAAATGTGAGGAGGCACGGGAGTTTGAAAAAGTGGTTTGCTTACTTCTTGCCTAGTGTTGGGAACAAAAAGGGAAGGTGGCTGTGGCTGTAAGCCTGAGGCTGGAGCTCCATTCCTGCCAGCTCCAGCTCAGCTTGGCTTCCAAAGGAAACAGAGCTCATGCCATTGCGCGGGCGGCCAATTTTTCTTTAACTGTGGGATTTCTTGGCCAGTTCAACCGATATGATACAAGGACAAGCCATCTCAGGGACACACAGTTCCAACACGTTTCATGCAAACAGCAGAGGAGTGAGGTCCTGTGAATGCCGCCACTGGGCAAAAAAGCCCCAGTTTAGCCATGAGAAAATTTAGAGAGCCCAGCGAATGTGCACGAGTGAGAGATGTTAAGAAAACCACAAGTGTGGGCAAAGAGATGGCACACCAGCTAGCTCCACAAGCCACACACAAGTAAAGAAGACCTTTATGTGCTGTCTTGCACACAGAATTGGCTCATCTTCATCGTTCAACCCTTTTTTTCCTTCTCTCTGTTCTTTTGCAACCTTGCTTTACCAGCACTGGCCTAACTCCCCAGCCCTCAGGTCTTCCCTTCTGCAGCATTTCAGAGTGGCTGGGCAGAGGTGTGATTTTGAGGCCATGCTGCTCTGCTGTCCTCAGGTCCCCTTGCACCTGGAGACCTGAGTTTCTCCTGAAAGATGGAGAAAAGACGTTTAGTTTCTACATGGCAGCAGCATGGAGATAGAGGCAGTTCTTTGATCCAAACTCTGAATTTTTGGTGGGTATTTTTCTTTTTCTTTCTTTTAAATCTTCTTTCTTCCTACAGAAATAATTTTGTCTTCCTGCCAACTCATACGTGTATGGATTGTCAGAGAAGCTTTTATTTTTTCCTGGCTCAAATCAGGGAGCAGAAACGCTGCCTCATGATTTGCCCTGCCCTGTCAAAACAAGCCCATTTGCCTCCGGCAGTGAGACCTTGTGGTTACAATATCTAACCTAAAGTCTGATGAAAATTAATATCTTTGAGGGAATTGGGAACATCCCATGAGCAAAAGTAACATTAAATCCTGTGAGCTGCACAGTGCCACTCAGAGTTATGTTAATGGCTAAGTTTAGAGGCTGAATTTCGTGTAAAATGGCTTTTGGGCTGCATTGAAAGTAGAAGCAGATAGTAGCTGGTGATTTTCTGCTGCCTGGATTTCTGCCTCTATGCAGAGGAAAACTTTTTTAAAAGTGCTTTTCAGTACTTTTGTTGTGGCTTTATTGAAGCATTTGAGGTGGCTTCTTACCCACCCCACAAATGGATGTCTCTACCAGAGCCCTGGTATGATACTTCTGAGGAGTCGCTTGATACCCAACTCCCCTCTTCATAGACCATCAGTTAATGCCAAATGTTCAGGGAGAAAGGGCAGGGCTTTCCAAAACTGCACACAAAGCTGAACTGTGACGTGTAAGTAAAAATGGTATAAAAAAGTCTAATGTTTGGAAGGCTTCAGGGCTGAGCGTTGTAGTGGGAGCCAGCAGACATTAGCCTTTCAGCTCTCCTTGGATATAAGCTGTGTACGCTTTAAATCCGACTGTGAACCTGAAGGATAAATAATTATACAGTAGTTTGTATGTAGAAACCAGGTTTCCTGAAAAATTCTCCCTGATTTGCATGAGCTGTGCAAGGCCTTTTCTAGGCTTGAGAAGAAGAGATGTAAGACTTCCATCTAGTGGTTCTTCTGTTTGATTTAATTCTAATAATCAACAGCTGGATGCAAACGTGCAGCATTAGTGAGAGAGATACGTCAGCTGTTTGCTGACACATGTACTAAAACGCATGATGCAGCAGTTTAGGAAACACCCTTCTTTGTGTCCGTTGGAAATGAGAGGGCTCGCCATGCTGCAAGCGCTTGGACGTTGCCTCCTCCTCCTGCTTGTAAAGCAGAAGGCAACACTGTCCTGCCTCACAGGGCTTCTGGGAGGCTTAATTCGCTGATGCTCGTGTGACACTTAATTGGCCAAGATGGGAAGTGTTATCAAAATGCAAATATTATTACTAAAAATAGCTCCTTTAAGTCACGCATTGTCTTTCAACACTCACATCTGTGATGCACATACACCTTTTAAACATGATTTTTTTTTTTTCAGCTCTTTCAGAGCTAACACTGAATATTTGTGATGTAAAACATCTTCACTAGAAAGCAACAACAATTTTGTTTCATTTCACTGGGGTTTTATGGACATGAAAACATAATTTTGATTTTTAGAAAATAAATATTTTCAAAATATGCGTCGATGTACTGGCCCATTTACTGGGTTACAACTTGCAGCAAGGAAAACCAGCTGCCTCAAGGGAGCTTGCAAACTCCAAGGCTGGTAAAGTGTGATGTCATACAGACACTTATGGGGAGAACTTATTTCTTGTGGCTGGCAACTCTTAATTTTTAACAGAGATCTGACCAAGTTTGAAATGACAAGATTTAAAATACTTATCTATGTTTTATTGATAGCTCTGTATGTCTTTGAAATGCCTAATCCCTTACTGAATGCTGCTAAATTCGTGGCCTCAGGTGTGGCCTGTGATAATGAGTCTCCTGGTTTAATTATTCATGTAATGGAAAATTATCTGGCTTTTAAGGTCACTTCAGTTAAAGCAAATGATGCCTCCATGGAGAAAGATCAGAAGATGCTGGTCTAGTGTCTCCTTCCACACACAGGAAGAAACGGTTGATATCGGCCCGTTGCCTCCAGCGCGTTGTAATTCACAAGGAAATCAGGCTGCAAACATGCAGAACACTGCCCGCTGCTGCGACTCCACCAAGCAGTAAACTCACTTTCAGTCATGCTCTCTGTGTTGAACCCCTTTCTCAGAGCCTGAAGGAGGAAAAACTGAAGGCAGCAAGAGTGGCATTTGGTGCTGCACCTTGGGAATGGTAATACTGGGAGAGAGGCTGGGAAGATTGATGTGTCCTTTGCTGATTCCTGCTGCATCCAAGAAAACACGACTTCATTTATATGTTGAATATTTTATAAGTAAACAGGACTGCATCAAAGAATGCCTGGTTCTCACTGCCTAAAGAAATGAGCTGTAAAAGCGGTAACGTTGCCGAAGCACAAGGAGAAAACCTCACCGCCCTCCACCTTACAGCTGTATGTGAAGGTATTCCAAGGTTACGCTGTTGGAGGTGGCTGAGAGGACATAATCAAAACTAATTCATTGCCATCCTCTGCACGGTGGTTGACCAAGCTCTGTGCCATTTTGTGGGAGTTTTGGTGTGCCCTTAGATCAGTAGCAGAACGCTATTTCGCCCATTTACAGACACTAATCATGCACTGTGTTGTGTTAGAGGGAGTTACAGATAATACTCAGCAGCTCTCCCGGCCCTGCAGCAAATAAATCACTGGGTGCGAGTCCAAATGTGGCAATTCCTCACTCTGTCAGCCCTGCATATTCTCCAGGCTTAATATTAACACTGAGTAAATGCCGACAGTAAGGCCAGGTGCAAATAAAAGTATCTCTATAGAAAACTCCAGTGATCTTTCAAATACTCCCAGCCATGCACAGGAGTGGTAAAATCGGTCCAGGATGTTTATTCCTTCTTCTGCTTTTGTGTTGACTCCTGTGATCTGAACTGCGCTAGGTGCCATCTCGTAGACCAAATAAATCTCCGTGTCTCCCACGCAGCCATAATTGAACAGTCACGGAGGCTGAGCTACCCTCTCTGTGGTAAACTTGCTGAGATTATTCCAAGTGTCTGCTTTTCCCAGGTGTTGCCCTGCTCCCTGGGAAAGAATTACCATTACAAACAACCTCCTATTCTGCAGAAGAGACGCATTTGATTAGAGATAGAATTTTCCACAATGCAGACCGGGATAAAGCCTGGATGAAAGGAGTATGCCCCAGGTAAAATGAGATGAATTTGTATTTCTGTCACATGAATTTCTCTCCGCAATGATTTCTCATTTCCCTTGTTTCCTGCAAAAATCCTCCCATTTTGTGCCTGTCCCAATTAGTGTGTGTCCACCTGCTCTGCTAAAAACCAGCTGCCCAGGCAGATAATTAGTGCTGTGAGCTGGATAGGGCTTCCCATCCTTCAGCTCCTGTTGGTGATCCCCTGCTGCAGTATCGCAGCAAAAGCTCTGACAACTGCAATGAAACACGAGCATTTTTCCCCCTGAGAGACCCTCTGCTCCTACCCTCTGAGTCACTCCTTGCCACATTTTTTCCCCTAGCTCTGTGTTTGGGAGAAATGCCGGCACCCAGTTGTTATTGCCGGGAGGACAACTACCCAAAATTTGGGATGCCAGAGCACATCCCAGGAAGGGCAGGAGGGAAACAGGACCTCGCGTCTGCTGGGGTCTCTCCTACCCCACGCTGGAGATGGGCCTGTCACATTTCTGATTTTGGGACCAGGAGAGTCCTACTTGGCTGTATCCTTGTCTTCTCACTAGGCAGGGCAAGACGAAGGGTCTCCTGTCGAGACCCTCCTCCCCCAATTGTGTATTTTTATTTCTTTCTTCGTGTTCAAAATCTATTCCTATTGTAGGCATTGAGGTTGAAACAGGTGGCGGCTCAAGCGTCTTTCTGCTCCAAGACTTTCACAGCTGCTTCATGCGAATGGCACTGAGGGGTTTATGGCTGCCGGGCATCCCTCCCGGCTGAAAGCACAGGGCTGGCTGGGAATCAAAACGAATCCTCAGATTTTGCAGAAGGCTGAAAAAAGGATATGTCACATTAAAGCGGATGTGGACATCTGCAGAAAAATCTAAATATATTTACAAAAATTACATCTAGAGATGTATCTGCCCAGTATCTCTCATTTCTGTTACAACTCGCTCTTGAACACCTTTTACTTTTCCTACTGGGATGCATCGTGGCAGGATACAGACTTCATGTGATTGCAGCCGTTTCTGCAGCAACTGATTTTGATGTTGTTTTAATAGATGTGACAGTTTCGGTGTTGATGCTGGCATGCCTTTGCCAATTAGCTCCAGGATGAATAAGTTAATTGGTGTTTGGGCTGGATGAGGTCCTACTTTCATTTTTGGTTAGATGCTTAATATAAAAAAGCAAAGAAACCTATTAGAATTGTACATAACAGCTCAGAAAGTCAAAATCCACTAAGTGATGCTTCTTTTATTGAGCTAATTGAAGTAATTTTGAAAATTTGATGTACTCTCTAATGTGTTTTGACAATAGATATGGATGATGCTAATCTTTTCCCCTTATTTTCTATGACACTTGCAAATGCTATTACTACATAGCTTTATTTTTCTGATTTTATGTAGGAAGAGACCAGTATTCAAGCTAGATTTCATTATGAGCTGCTCTTATTTGCTCATAAGAAAGGGACAGGGAGGTAGAGGCAAGGTGGCCGGATGACAATATAAAGAAAGCTTAAAAGGAAAGCAATTTGGATGAAAGATTATTGCATGAATAGGTTCATCTGCACTAGAGTGTTGACTTTTCATATAAAGAAAAACCAAACAGTCCTTCTGAAGTACCTACACTCCTACTTTTTTGGTCTTAACCATAAGCCCCAGTAGGTTTTACAGGTAAAAAATGGGACACTTTTCACTTTTTTCCATCCCATGGAAAACATGGGATGGCTGGCTGCAAAACATTAACCCCCAGCTCACATCAAACTACCTCAGTGAGATGATAGATTCAAGGGTATCGCTTTTCGTAAGCACCCCAGATTCAGAGCACCCTTTGCCTTCAGCAGCCCATTCCTTCAGGAAGCTTTATAGGATTAGCTGCAGCGATGTCATTTGCCAATACAAAAAACTAACAACTTTAAAAACTGGTGCTTAACTGGGCATTTCTGCTGATGTGATCTTTGTACAGGAGTTTATGCTGCCACACTCCGGGTTCAGACCACATTTGTTGTGTTCTGGGTGAAGACCTGCCCTAAAAATGCAGCGCGCTGTGAAAACGCACCCTCTTTCCTGTGCCAGAGGTAAAACTCCGGCTAGCCCAAGTTAAAACACAGAATTGTCTCAAGAAACTTGAAGTTGGCTTTCAGGCTTCCTGAAGACCTGCCCGGTGGAGGTTTCTGCACCCGCACAAGCACTGCCAGGAAGGGATGCGCAAGATGCCGGGCTCCCGCTCTTCCGGATCTCATCCACTCCAGCTGGCTGGGAGTCAAGAAGCTGGGACTTGCGAGGTGCACCGAGACCTCGGGGGACAGAGCCCCATGTTCCCTGCGAGCAGGACGTCAGCCTGCAAAGTCTTACTGGTCTTACTGGTCAGAAAAAGAAATATTTCTTGTCCGTGAGGGCAATGTAAACACCATTTTGCACATCCCCACCCATCCCAGTAAACACTTTCTCGGAGAACCCGCAGCCTGCGCCGTACGGAGAAGGTGGGAAGAAGGGATGGTGGGGCAGCAACAAAGAGAATGGAAGGAGTTACTCATTTGTAGCCATGTAATTATTATTTTTAAATAAATAGAGCTTTTGAAAATGTGATTAAGCAAACGAGGGAATAAAGTAAAAATCTGAATTGCTAATTAAAAAAACCCAACGACGTGCTGGTAATGATATCATATTGAGGGATAAACTAATTCAGTCCTAGCAGTTTTCTTTTAATAATTTGGAGGCTCAGTGTAATAACCACAGCTAAGAAAAAAAAAATAATTAAAAAAAAAAATCACCCATTTTAATCAGCCCAGACTATCGCGCCTTGGGGTGCATTTCAATCGTCCCCACGCGCAGGATGCCTGAGGCAATTCTCCTGCTTAATAGGCATTTTCCACAACACACTGTGAAATGATAATGCTAATTATCATGAAGATAGATTTAAAACCCTCTGTCTAGGGCACCGTGCCTTGAAATCAAGGCGGCATTTATCATCGCCATCAACCCTCACCCCTCAGGGTTGCTAATGACTGGCGAAGCTCCCCGACAGCGGTCCAGCGCTCACCTGGTGGTAAATCGCCTCCCAGTTCTCCCTCAGTGCTCCCCAGCTGCCCACACTGGCCGCTTTCTTGTCCAGGTAGACTCTGATGTGCTCCTCCAGCTCTTGGTTGACCTGCTCGAGAGCTCGCACCTTCTCGATGTACTCCACCAAGCAGCCATTCAGGCTCTCGTAGGAGATACCCCTGCCCTTCTCTAGCCCCGGGGCCAAGGGCACAGCGGTGGAGGAGCTGCGCAGACCCTGGAGGAAGACGCTGCTGATGCCCAGGGCTCTGCGGGACACGCGGGTGCCCAAGCTGCTCACGCCGCCGGTGGGGACGGTGCCCACGTAGACGCCGGGGGGTCTCGTCAGGCTCCCTCCGCCCCCGATGCTGACTCGGCGGCCGGGCGGCCCCGAGCTCTCGGCCGCCGAGGAGGAGGGCTGCTGCCCCAAGAAGGACGACCGGCGCCTCGGCAAGGGCATGCTGCCTCTCCAGCCCGCCGAGCGCCGCAGCTCAGCCCGGCCGCCTCGCCCCGCACTGGCGGGAGGGATGTGCCGAGCCCAGCAGGTTGGGGCTCGCGCGGGGTTTCGGCTTTGTGCGACGGCTTTCTGGAAGGGGGGCTTTGTGCTGCCTGGGAGCGCCCGTCACATTGTCCGGGCGGCCGCTGGGTCAGCAATCCCATTTCAGGGGAAATCTCCCTGCTGCTGCTGCTGCAAATGTGGCAGATGAAAAGCACAATGGTGTTTACAGGGACAGCGGGATGGGGATTCAGTACAAAGTGCGTGTTGAAATGCCAGCGGTGTTTTCTACGCTGACACCCAGATGATTTCCTACCCTTATACCTGCAGGTATCTAGACATCCACGACAAATGCATTGGCCACTCACTGGAGACAGAGTCTCCCGCAGCAAGACGTTACCTAAAGTTATCGAAACTCAAAGTTTTGAGCAGCCAGCAGGGCCGTGGCTGAGCCAAGCCAGCCTTTCGCCGCGAATGCTCCCTCAGCCCCGCTGCAGCTTCTGGATTTCTCTGTGCTTTGGCTCCACCACCCAACCAAGGCACGTTGCCCCAAACCCAGCAGATTTTAACTAGGGACAGGCACCCCTCGCGCCTACCCCTGCTCAGTCAGGTTAACGTCGCGTTGTCAACTGCGCCTGGCCTGTTCAATGAGGGCCCATTTCACTTCGACCGTGTTAACACCGCGACAAAGTGAGACAGCTGCGAACCGAAAGAAAAGAGAAAAAAACCTTAATCCCTGAGACTTTTTGCAGGGGATGGGGGAGTTTTCTCTTGCTCTTCTTTTTATGCCGCTGCTCTTCAGCGACTAGTGGTTGGGTGGGTGGTTTATATATGCGTATGTAGGACATGCACATGGTACAGTGGAATCCTTCACCATACGATGTCAGGTATAGCTTCTTCCACCTACACGCAGGGATGCTCCACAACCGGCATGCCAGACCTGTGCCGGTGTAGGATAACCCTGCCCGCATCTCTGTAGGCATTCCTGTAATGTGCTGATGTCGGGCATTGCCCTCATGCGGTGCAGGTTTCTACAGGGGCGGCGGTGAGTCTTTGGCGAGGTGGAATACCATCAGAAATCCCTGTCTTCCATGGGTGCCTAATTCTGGCTCGCCGGGTTTGCGGCTAGAGTTTGTTCCACTTGTTTTTTAAGTCTGAAAGCTGCGAGACTGCCGACACGTCAGGTCACCATTTCCCGGCTGCGTGAAGCCTGGGAATAGTGCAGCATCTCACAGCTTTGCAAATATTTTTGGCTAGTTTCTAAGCATTCTGCATTTAGACTACCAAGCAAACTGTGGTGGCTAAATGAGAGGAATCCTCCAGTATTTCTTATACAACATTTTCAGTGTATTGCTCTGTGTCAATTTAAAAAAAAAAATTGCTTTGCAAAAGCAATACTGTGTACAGAAAACCAATGTAAAAATATGGACTTTTTTGCAAAGAGCTAAATTTAGCTCTCTGTAATCCTGTTCTCTCTTTCCACCTCCCCGCTGAAACAGAAGATGAAGGTCCTCATGGGATCGCTTTTGATCTTGGCAAGACCCTCCGGAAGTTTTTACTCTATAATCAACCAGTGATTTCCAGGATGCTGTTTAGTATTTGATCATGAGGACTGCGGATATCATATGGCATTGCATTTATCCCACAGTGAAAAGATGTATTCCCAAAGTGCCCATCCATGTCCATACACAGCCATGTCTTCCTGCCTGCCCTGGCCACCTCATGGGGAAGCAGTGCATTATTCTCCGATTCTGAGCAGAAAATGAAGTATCGAGGAGAGCCCCTGTAACATTACCATTTTCTAATTTTCGGAAGCCCGCATTCAGATCTGTGTCTCAGCACAGTAGAAGTGCACGTGTTGGACAGGGAGAAAGGTGGAGCAGCAGTGCCTCTGTGGCCTCCCGCTCCCAGGGGTAGCCATGTCTTGGCCCGATTCCAGCCATCATTTAGTAAAGCTGTCAGGTTGCTTTGGCTAACCGCAGCCGCCGGGACACTGCCGGCAGGTGGGAACAGCTGGACCAGATGTGCCGCTGCTGTAATTCCCTTTTCTGGTACCAGCCGTGGCTCACCTTGAACGAGGCATATGGCTAATGATGCTACGCTAACCCTGTCCTGCCTGAGCTTCCCAGGCAATAAACCTGAGCAGCCAGCGGCACGGAGCAGCCAGCTGGAGCAGGGGGAAGACTCCCTGCTGCCTCACAGCCGGCTCCTGATGAGGTGAGGAGTGAAGGTAGAAAATAATCTACAAGGACTGATGGCCAGAGGTGGGGAGAAGATGGCTGAGACCCCAAAGGACGGAGGCCGTTTCACTTGCTGAACGATATGAAAAAGGCAATTTGAAAAGCAAAACTGAAAATTGGTCCCACAGTAATAGTTCTGGGTTACTCGAAGAGAAAGCATCGATTTAAGCAAAGTCATTCCATGTTCCATGTCAGCCTCTCCTTGTAATAACCTATTTTTAATCCATCATTTAAGCTCCGTTCACCCCTACTGTTCCCCTAACACTATTACCGCTTGCAACCTAGCGCTTAACTGGGTAGGACTGAAATGTCATTTTGCTCTGAAACACTGCATTTTCGTTCCTCAGGGGGGAAGGAAAGTCTCAGAGAGTAGAGGGGAGGGGTATGAGGAAACTTGATTCAATGGCACTAGCAGTTTCAGCATGCAAGATAAATAAAAGACTGGGGAAGTGGAAATGTGGTCAAAGCCACAGCACTCAATTGGTGGGAGTCCCTAGTCACCAGATTTCAAGATTTCTGGTAAATTCAGAGGAGGTTTCTGTTCCTTTGAAGGGGACACTCTACGTGCCTTCTTTTGAGGCTGTTTGCTCTGCAGGAAATAATTCAGGACTCACTGGACTGGAGTAGAGCAGCTCCGAGTCCAACACGTAGTGTGGTTAGGACATTTACGCAGGAAAAATGGTCATTCTGCTCCTTGCTCTTGTAAAACAGTTTTGGAGCTCAAAGTGGGGCCTGACTCTCAGGTTTAAGTCTGAAGAAGGTCACATAAAAAAGTCAGGGGGCAACATTACTACCCCAACGGGTTTGTCCATGTCTCTGCCCTCCCCATGCTGAGCTGGCAAGACCCAGGTTGGGTTTAACTGGAAGGATGCAGGATGCTGTACCCAGCACATGCTGCCTGCGCCAAAACCAGCCAATATTCCAGACCAAGTGTATTCAGCAGCAGATAGTACACGACAGTGAAGAAAACAGTCCAGCTGACAAGTGTTTTGCTTAGAAATACCTTTATTTTATAAAGCCACAGTTTGTTCTGTAAAGTTTTACCACACTTATAAAAAAGGGGCTGACAATTCTGAGGGAGAAAAGGAAAGCTGAAAACATTTCTTGTAATTCAGGGTTACACAAAGGTTATATTTATAATATATATATTTATTTATAATTTGGAGACAGTAGAGATGAAACTGCAATACGCGGGCAGCTGTAGGGTCATATTTCAGAAACTTGCTCGTGTCCTACAAATAGCGTTTCTTGACAGAAGGGGTTCACGAGGACCATCCCACTGTCGCGGTAGTCACCGTTGGCGGGGGAGCGCGGCTCGGAGAGGTGGTCCTAGAAGAAAGACAGAGAAGCAGGGTGAGCACTTCACACCCCTCACCCCCCTTGAGCACACAGGGCACTCTGCCACCCCGTGCAAATGCACGTGAGGAATGGACTGCTATTTTTAACACTTCTCCCCATTCCCCAAAGGTGCTTCAATTTTGGGGGCTCCAGCTTCCGGAGAGCTAAGTTGGGTGAGCGGGTTTTGCCCCTCCTCAGACAGTAGGAACTGTGTGTGAAGAGCTCCTCTGATAATCAGGCTGATTCTTTCTCAGTCTGGGGACCTCAAAGTCACATGCATCAAACTTCAGGTTCCTTAGCAGTTTGAGTTTTCACGTTTTTGGCGGGTTTTTTCACTTTCATGATGCATTGCAACCATTTCCTGTCTATCAGCTGGGCTTGACTCCTCAAAGATGCATTTTCAGCTTCTTTTTAAGGTCACAAAACCACGTATACTGTTCCAAGCTACTCAAACATGCCCCAGTCATGTTCTGCTCAGGTTTAAATGACTCAGATGACAGCTTTTGGAGACCATCCCATATGTCAATAGGCCTATCAAGTCTAGACCAGATCCTGCCTTGGCTTGAACAATGTGATTGCCAGCAAAGTGGGGTTAATGAAGCAACTGTGAGTGCTTGTCTAGTCACATCTCAGAAGTTCCTTTCTAAACACTTTTTTTTTTTTTTTTTTTTAATTTAACAAGTTAGTTAGCTAGCTGATCTGGAAATCACTTTAGCATAAACCTGAACTCTCCACTGTTTCTAGGTTTTAAATACCTTTGAACTTCTATTCTTCTCTGAACTATTCTTCTCTGTCTCTGAGGCCAGAGAATACGTTTCTATCCATAGAATCACCTGCCCATATATGAATAATTCCACCGAACCGGTCAGATCCCTTAAGTAAAGACTGATGAGTATACACCACTACTACACACTGTCATATATTGATGTTTTGATTGGTTATATACTGGAAACACTCAGTCCCTGGGCTGGTACTTGAGAAGGTGTAGGCAGCTCCTAAGACATAAATGCACAAAATTTCTTTGCATTATTAACTCCCACTACCCTCCTCTGTGTGATGCTGTGTGGGACACACACAACAGACAGATTAGAAGGACCAGCTGTCAGTAACAAGCCAACCCAAAGAGCTCTCCTAAGAAGTCATGGTATGGCTAGACATTGGCCATAGGCTCAAAAGGAAGAGAAACCCGGGAACAAATTCACCCAGAGGTGATTAACTCCCGTGAGCACACAGCAATATGGAACATAACTGCAACGGCTGGGAATAGGACGGCAATCCGGTTTTGCTGACATAGTTATCCCATCTTACACATGCGTAGTCTGTCTCAAAAAGCTGTTTCCCTGAATATGCATGGAGATCTCAATGGTTTATTAATACAAATTTCTCTCCCCTTCTCCCAGCATGGCTTCAGTTACAGTTTTCAGACACTAGTTCTGCAAGGGAAGTACCTCTGAAGTCTCCAGGGACTGGATCTCTCTCGGTAACTCTACGGCATGCCTGTTGAAGTAGTCCATGGTAATAGCGTTATTCCAATAGCTCAGGTTGTTTTCTGGGTTAGATGTCTTTTTCTTCCTCCTCATGCAGCACACTGTCAGCAGAACTGCTGTCAATAGAAACATGTCAAAAATTTGGTTATTTCCTTTCAATGAGGACTCGTCAATACTATGGATTTGTTTTTTCTGTTACTTAGGAGAGGGCTGGTGACGCTCATTCATATGGTTCACTCACTCAGATCTGTCTCTCCCCTAACAATCCCCACACAATTAAATCAGAATCTGGGCCAAGCAGATGAGGCTTTAGGCTTGGCAGAATATGCTGTTCTTACTTTCTTTTTGATGTGAGTTTATAATCTTCAAGATGTGGCTGCCTGGCTAATGAAAAGCTTTGGTGGTGTAACTGATGGTATTTTAATACCTAAGCAGGGATTTATAGACCCTCTTGGACAGAGGGCACTCCCCAAGGACTGTGAAGGATCTTTTCTGCTTCTATCATGTTCAGATGCTGCAGCGATGAGCACATTAGCAAATGGGCAGTGAGCGACACTTGTCCTAGGCTCAAATACCAAACTCATTGACACATGTAGCTGCACATCTTCAATACCAAAAGCTCCTGCCCTGAAGTGCCACTGATCTCTGCCTCCATCACCTGCCATTCAAAACTTGGATTCTGGGTTCTTTGCAACCATGCTCCAAAACACCAGCAACCAGCAAGGGGAACAGATGGGCTCCCGAGCAGGATGAGACAGTGGTGAGGTGGTGGGAAGAGAGCTTACGCTTCCAGGGTAGCATTAACCTCAGAGCTGGGGTTTTCCTGCCTCTCTCCATCAGTTGTATCAGGATGTGGGATCTACTGATAAGTGCAATCCGTTCCCCACACTTGCCTGGGCATTGGTGGTGTCTGAGCCTGGATTTTTTTCTTATCTGCAGAGCACACTTAAGTTCTGCAATCTGAAATATTTGAGCTTTAAGTAGAGCAGTTAGGCAAGACAATGTGACCAGCAAGTGAAACTTGTTGATCCAATTGTCTGTCTGGTCTCAAGGACACAGACATCCCCCTGACTGCTGAGATGCCAGGATAACCCTTCCGAAGTGGGCGGGCTGAGCACAAAGCTGGTTGAGCGTTATTTCCTGGAATCACTTTCGGATTAGTCATCTCTCTTGCAACTCAGATGGGTAATCTTGGCAATTTTAGGAAAGCCAGACAAACCCACTGTAATGAACTTGCGGCTCCCAGTAGTCCTTGCTCAGGAAGAAGCTGAGGCATAGACAAGGGTTTGTTCAGAGGAGCAATGCATATGCACTGTGTGCTTATCTCACACCTGTGGAATTAATTGACCAGCTGTGCTTGTAATCTACCTGATTTATACAGACAGACAGGTAGCTGGACATGTACTTACTTTGATTTGTACCTGTGAAATAGGGAATGCCCTGCCGTAAATTCACTTCATTATTTCTAAACTCCTCACGGTAGTAAAGAACAGAGAAAATATTCATGAAGCAGAAAAAAATATTATTTTCTCAGCTACAGCCAAAATTATTTATTAGAATTACAGCCCAGAGGAAAGAAAAGACTGCGGAGAGGTCAAACCTGCTTTGTATGTTTTGACAAACATTGCAGCTACACATATGCCATGGGTCTAATTTCTTATCCCATCTACTCACATAAAATGGCAATACAAAAGTGCAAGGCTAGAGCTCTATTTAAAACAAAATAATAAGCTACTAAGAAAAAAAAAATTAATGGGTTTGAGTTCACGTAGTTTATGTCTCAAAGGGAAAGGTGAGCTTATGCTATAAATCTTCTTCCAAAACTAATGGAAAAATCTCCCGTACTGTTCCTGGATGTTTCAGAAAAGCAGGTCATCATCAAACTTACTATTATTTTTGACTCGTATTGCTTCAGTCTTTCTATCACCAATAACTTCATTTGCTGACAGCCCAACAGTGCGACTCCTGCTGCTGCCCCCCATGGGGGCCACCAGACCTGCTCTCCCTGCCCGGTGAAAGGGGGGGAGCATCTTTCTTACAAGGAAAGGCTGAGGGAGTTGGGTCTTTTTAGCCTAGAGAAGAGAAGGCTGAGGGGGGATCTCATCAACGTTTACAAATACTTAAAGGGAGGGTGCCAGGAGCAGGGGATCAGCCTTTTTTCAGTGGTGCCCAGTGACAGGACAAGGGGCAATGGGTATAAACTTGAATATAGGAAGTTCCATCTCAACATGAGGAGGAACTTCTTTGCTTTGAGGGTGGCAGAGCCCTGGAACAGGCTGCCCAGAGAGGTGGTGGAGTCTCCCACTCTGGAGACATTCAAAACCCGCCTGGACGCCATCCTGTGCAACCTGCTGTAGGTGGACCTGCTCTGGCAGGGGGGTTGGACCAGATGATCTCCAGAGGTCCCTTCCAACCGTTAACTTTCTGTGATTCTATGAAATGCCCATCTTCCTGAAGGGCTGCATCTTTGCTCCCTACTTTGCTGCCACCCTCTCCATGTCCCAGCCCAGCCTGCAGGCTTGTTAAGATTAGAAAGCAAGGCAGGACCTACGTTTAGTCCTCCTTGCTGCTAGTGAGAGCCAACAGACTTTGGAGCTTTTCGGTACTCCAGCAACAAGCAGTCCCTAAGGCACAGAGCATTTTTGAAGGTGCCTAAGGATATGAGAGCCCCAGTAAAGCCAACTCTATCCCTGTGCAAATATTTTGACAGCCTGAGGTTTTACAGCTTATAAAATGTTGTGGCTGCTGACAGAGAAGTATCGGATTTGGGTTTTAGGGGCTGGAAAGGCTGTGACAACTGGCATTGCCATGTGCGGATATGGTTGCTATATAGCAATAATGCTCTCTGCCTTAATTACACTCTTGGCCTCCAACCTTAGCGCGCACACAAGCAAATGGATGTGACACTGTGGCAAGTGGGTTCCTGAGCTTCCTCAAATATAACATATTTTAGCAGAAGGCTGTCTACCTAAGCTGCCCCAATTCAAAGCAGAGGAGACCTGATTTACAGGAGAGAGAGAACAGCAGGGTTGGAATGGGGCTATTCCCTCTTCATCTCATATTAACTACACTTCTGGGGCATATTTTAGTGAAATTAATGTAGCTAACATAGGACCACTCGCTTCCAGAACAATACTAGGGACAGGGCACAACTTTACCAATATTCTTAGCTATCTGTTTGCTCCCATGATTAGAATTATATGTATTACAGAAAAACTTTTTTCCAAACAGAGAGTTGGGATGGCCAGCGAGGATGTATTTAGTGGATGAAATACATAGAGGGCAGAGATGGGTTGAAAGGGAGAAATGGCAATAATAACAGTAACAGAGCTGGTTATCTTTCCTGGTGTATTATGCGATGGTCTTGTAAGGACAAGAAGTTGCTGTTGTTCAGTGCTGCGGTGCATCATGTCTGTTTCGGAGATGGCCAAGCCTTTGGGCAGAAAAAAGGCTAACTCTTCTCTGGTTTTTGAACACTCACCTGGATGCTTTCTGGGAGTCTAAAAGCTAAACCCACTTTTCCCCTTGCCTGCTCCATGTTAAAGCCAACAGTGAGTGCCACGAGAAGGACACTTCAGCATTGTCCCTGTGTCAGCCTGAAGCTCCCCGTACAAAGATTACAATACATGTTAGGAAATACAGGGGTCTCTGCAATTTTGTGGATACTGGAGGTTCAGGGAGTTCAGAAGCACTTCTAATCTGTATTCTTTGACTTGCTGCTAGTCTGGAGGGAGAAAAGTCAACCCACATGTTCAGGGGCTCAGAGATGCTGATGAGCTCTGGCTGATGCTGGTCTCTTTCTGCCCCTATGGCAAATTGGCAAATTACATCTGCTTTATCTGCACGCCCTCCTCCCCCCACCCCGCCATGAAACAGGACATCCCACAAACAGAAAAAATGAGATTTTCACAGATATACAGGTTTCTAGCCTGGTGGGAATATGTCGATTCTCTGCTATTCTCTACTCTCACCTGTACAACACCTGCACACCAGGAGACTTTCACATGTTAACTTAACCATAAGCTGTATTTACAGAATTAGGCAATCACAGAATCACAGGGGTTGGAAGGGACCTCTAGAGATCATCTGGTCCAACCCCCCTGCCAGAGCAGGTCCACCTACAGCAGGTTGCACAGGATGGCGTCCAGGCGGGTTTTGAGTGTCTCCAGAGTGGGAGACTCCACCACCTCTCTGGGCAGTCTGTTCCAGGACTCTGCCACCCTCAAAGGAAAGAAGTTCCTCCTCATGTTGAGATGGAACTTCCTATGTTCAGGTTTGTGCCCATTACCTCTTGTCCTATCACTGGGCATCACTGAAAAAAGACCAGTCCCATCCCCCTGGCTCCCTCCCTTTAAGTATTTATAAGCATTGATAAGATCCCTCCTTAGTCTTCTCCAGACTAAAAAGATCCAACTCCTTTATCCATGTCACTGATGAATACGTTGACCAGGACTGGACCCAGCACTGACCCCTGGGGAACACCACTCGTTGCAGACATCCAACTGGACTCTGTGCCACTGAACCCTCTGAGCCTACCTGCCAGCCAGTTTTCAATCCACCCCACTGCCCGTTCATCTAACCCACACTTCCTAAGCTTGCCTGTCAGGATGCTGTGGGAGACAGTGTCGAAAGCCTCGCTGAAGTCAAGGCCTCATTTATCTTTAAGGTACAGCACATGTCATAGGAAAATACCCAGCTTCATTTAAGGACATGGAGTGACCAGATATCCATCCCATTCCCACAAAATTTGTTTCAATACTTAATTTCCATTGTGGGGACATGTTTACATTCTCCTTGTTGTCTAAATATCTCCAGCTTTATCTGACACTTCCTCAATCTCCTTTTGCCTTTTTTTATTAAAAGCTTCCACTACACTATCAGAGATGTCCCCCATATATGTGGGCTTCAGCCTCTTCTTGGACTACATGACAACACAAGTGGAGTTATGCTGCATTTCTCAGTTCTTAAATCATTCGCATGGCTCTTTTCTAATCTTCCAATCTTTTTTTAAAAACATAAACCTTCAAGATGATACACCATATTCAACACTGGCCCCATAAATGCAGTGTAATGAGATGATACCAACTCCCTACAATTTCTGTCTTTTTTTTCAACTCACTTAAATATTTTACCAGTCTTGTATAGCTGTTTAGCCCCTTCCCCTGCTCTCCAGCTCCCACATAAAACACGATGTTAACAGACCTGAACGTTGCAAGGACTTATAAGTCAGGAGATATTCACACCGAAGGATGTTAATTTACTTCTCCCTATGCCTGCAGATCATAATATAGACTAAGATTCTACAGAACCTTTGCCTCAATGACTATATTGCGGGGTTTCCATATTTCTTTCAATTTCCCTCATTTACTGTGGCCATCTATAGTAGTACAGTCTTAGATGTGATACAGGTACTAAGATGAGTTTCATTATTGAGCACAGCTGCTTACATCTGGAAACAGGAGGCTCTTCTCCAGCTCAGTCTGAGCTCACACCTGGGGATTAGACTCAGGGCTTGGGATCTCTCTTGCTTTAGACTGGGCAGCGAACATTCGTAGGTTTTGAGATGGAGAAAGTGGGTGAGATGATTTTGGAAAGTGTCCCAGTGTATGAAATATGAGCTAAGTGGGGTTAGGTCCAAGGCAATTCTTCATATATTCTTTGAGTTCTGCTGACACCTGCGTTCGGAGGCTCAGCCTTCCTGTCGCGTTTTCTCCTGTCAGCAGAACTGACTGAATGAATTGACTTCTGCGCAGCTGATTTGCAAGTTTCTGTTCTTCCACCTTTTATCATGTCATTCTGTAATTACAGAGCTGCAAGTACTGGGAGCCCGAGGCCCAGGACGGTGGGTTATAAAACGCGTTCATATTGTGTCTTGTTCAGCATTGCAGAACCAGGCACCCACACACGCACAAATGCACGTGTAGAAAAATGCTTAAGGCTGCCTGAAGGACACCACAAAAACAACTCAAACCATGACACGCAGAAAATACTTAGATCAGTGTTATATATGACTTTGCTTTTCTGGGAATGCAATGATACAGAATCCTTCATTTTTGTAGCTCTCCAATGGTGTTAGCAACATTGCCCCCATTATTTATGCCATGAAACTGAGGTACCAAAAGGTGAAATGATTTCCCCAGGTTCACGCAGCAGACGTGGCTCAGGCGTTCCTATTCAAAGCGTTACTTTTCTGGCTACCACTTTAAGGGATTTCAGTGGGACTCAGAAACCTGTGCATGTTTAAAGAAATATGTACTGTAAGGACGAGAGGACTAAATCCTGTCTCTTATTTCGGCAGGCAGGCTCCTGAGGCCTGTCTCTTCAGGCTATACTGCTATAGCCACCGATGGTGGGACCTGCCAGTCCTCAGTGGGGCTGAGATGCCAGGGCACAGCGATGCTGAACAAACCCTTCCTGCTCTTGGGTGCAAATCCCCACGGCAGGGACAGGCCAGCCAGGAGCCCTGGCAGGGTCTTTCCTCCGCGAGGTGAAGCGCAGCATCCCAGGAACTTCTTCCAGCGGGGACGAGGAGCTAAGGGCTCCTGTGGTCATGTTCTAGCAGGTCACTTCCCCTGCTATGGAAGTTAAAACACCCGCAGGCTTTCATTTAACAGGTGCCTGTCATTAAAAGGTGTGACAGCGAGCAGCACGTGGGGCCCTACTGTGCCACGTCACAGAGGGACAGATGTGCCTCTGCAGCATCGTGGTGTGTTTTCCTTCCAAGGATTTTGGACAGCAGGAGCTGTGCCTAGAAGCTCACTGAGGAGAAAGGCTTTTCCAGCCTCCTTGCCACCCCTCACGCAGAGGAGGGATTACGGGGACAGGCACAAGGGCTCCTGGCAGAGGAGAGACACGCTGGCCACTGCGCTGCTCTGCAAGCGCTCTGTCAGTAGCCTGGAGGCCAGCAGACTGGCTCAGGGGCACTCCTCATTAGCAGGAGGAGAGAGTCGAGTTAATTAGATTCCGTCAGCTCTGCAGCCATGCACAGGCTCCGGTTGCCTCTCCTCACCTTCTTCCACTTCTTTCCAGGGTGCATTGGTAACTTCCTTGCCTTGAGGGAGGCTTGGGAGAGGCTGCCTCTCCCCCGGCGCAGGGTCTTATCCTTCCTCACAGGTGGAATCTGTCTCAGCAGGTCTCAGCAGCAGCTCAGGGTTTGCTGTTTCCCTCGGTGGCTCCGGCCAGCAGCCTTGAAGATGCCAGCCTGCGCACAGAGCTGTCAGCTCCAGGGCAGCAACAATCTCCCATGACGGGAGTCTTCAGCGACTTTCTTCCTGGCTTGTTCCCTCCCAGGGCAGCTCAGGTATTTAACAGCATGGAGCTGAGTCTTGATATCCTTGATACTTCCACTGTTCAGCATCGCAAGGCGGAAGCCGGACAGTGTTTTCTCGGTCCGTGCCCACAACATCTGAGAGAGCCTCTCCCTGAAAACATTTTCACCTCTCAAAGATGAAATGAAATCCAAATGGCTGTACTCTCCGTCTGCCTCTCAGCATCAGGCCCCTCTAGACCCGAAGTGACGAGCCAATGACAGCACGGAGCTTTCTGTCCTCAGCTGCAGGCGCCTGTGCCCGGGAGGTGGCGACAGTCCCCTTCGCACACTGCACACCCCCCAGCGCGCACTGTGCACCGCACACTGTACGTCACACACCCCATAATACGCACTGTACATCACACACCCCATACCGCGCACTGTACACCACAGACTGTACATCACACACCCCACACCATGCACTGTACATCATACACCCCATACTGTGCACTGTAGACTGCACTCTGTCACATACCCCATACCACGCACTGTACATCACATACCCCATACCGCACACTGTACATCACACACCCCATACTGTGTACTGTACACCAGACTGTATGTCACAGACCCCATACCGTGCACTGTACATCACACATCCCATACTGCACACTGTACATCACATTGTATGTCACACACCCCATACCATGCACTGTACATCACACACCCCATACCGCACAGCGTACACCACAGACTGTACGTCACACACCCCATACCACACACTGTACACCACACACTGTATGTACATCACACACCCTATACCACACACTGTACACCACACACTGTATGTCACACACCCTATACCATTCACTGTACGTCACACACCCCATACCACACACTGTACACCACACACTGTACGTCACACACCCCATACANCATCACACACCCCACACCATGCACTGTACATCATACACCCCATACTGTGCACTGTAGACTGCACTCTGTCACATACCCCATACCACGCACTGTACATCACATACCCCATACCGCACACTGTACATCACACACCCCATACTGTGTACTGTACACCAGACTGTATGTCACAGACCCCATACCGTGCACTGTACATCACACATCCCATACTGCACACTGTACATCACATTGTATGTCACACACCCCATACCATGCACTGTACATCACACACCCCATACCGCACAGCGTACACCACAGACTGTACGTCACACACCCCATACCACACACTGTACACCACACACTGTATGTACATCACACACCCTATACCACACACTGTACACCACACACTGTATGTCACACACCCTATACCATTCACTGTACGTCACACACCCCATACCACACACTGTACACCACACACTGTACGTCACACACCCCATACAGCACACTGTACATCACACACTCCATACAGTGCACTGTATATCACACACCCCATACTGCACATTGTACACCACACACTGTACATCCCACACCCCATACCATGCACTGTGCATCACACACTGTACATCCCACACCCCATACCGTGCACTGTACACTGCACACTCTACATCACACACCCCATACCACACACCGCGCATCCCACACTGTACACTGCACACCCATGCCTGAAAATACAGGGGTGCCTGAGGGTAAGGAAATAAAGCGCCCCACTGGTGTGCAGCACAGAGGGGAGCCACCAGCGACACATGCATCTGGGTAAAACCGCTTTAGGTTGTCGTAACTTCTTTTTCTTCTCCTGTAGGTATAATTTATGCCTGTCCAACAGCACTTATCACGGCATAGTTTAAACAGCGTAACTTTTGGATGAAAGCAATTCCCTAAGCACTTCAGCCAGACCTCCCCAAACCCCCCACATTTAAATGCCTCCCTACCATTCATTTCAACTCTGAAATACGTACAAGGACCCCCGGATTGTAAAACGAGAGTCCAATTGAAGACCATCCTCAGAGATCTGGTCATGAAAGCAAGACTTAAATAGTTGAATCATTTAAACGCTCAGTTGTATTGGATAATATATCTGGTATAGATAATTTTCAAAATAACACTTTCCTTTTAAAAAATGTAGCTTACAAATACAAGAAACAGGATAGGCATAGCTGTAGGAACACATACAATAGTATGGTATATACGAAGAAAAGTTTAAACACCAGTATTTAACAAATACTGGGCTAGAAGTCCTGCCAACAGACTCCTCATATTATTAACAGTAATAACTATCATTAGTTATTAGCTCATATATGGCCCACTGCAGGCAGAGACGTACACCAGTTTGCACACTGGTTATGCTTCCTATGCTTGTGTTGTATGGTATTATATATTGTGTTTTGTATTTGAATGCTTTCTATCCAGATCAGCTTGCTTTCTGAATATTGGCCCAAAACATAAGGCTTGGAAAAATTTATTTGATCCTGTCTTTCTAATGATTGATAGACAAGGCACTGCTCATCAAATCATTGGATATCGCTGCTTCTAATCGTGCAGTGCTTGCCATACCCCAGTTTCTCCTCTCCGTCTTTCCCAGAAGTACGTATGCACACTTCTGCTTTGGTTTCTCTTTATTTTGGCTGTCCATCATTTAGGTTTAAGCTTTGTTTTCACTCGTGGTTCTAACCATGCCAGCAACAGTGGAACCGATGGTCCCAGAGGTACAAGTCTAACAGATATGCTGAGCCACTCCAATAATTTGCGGCTGCAGAAAGGATCCGTGCTGCTGCTCCTCCAGGGGTGTATTCCTGCAGCCTCATCCCCTCCAGCTCCTGCGCTCCTCTGACCCTGCAGAGGGCTGATTCAGCTCACTGGCTGGACAGAAAGTACCGAGGAGCAAAGTGAACATTTTTTTGGCCACTGTGGCAAATCTGAAAGTGGCTGAGGGAGGTGCCAGGTCAGGCCCAGGCAGAAGAAGAGCAGGATCGGGTCGGCTGCGCCTCGGAGAGGGCAGGAGAGAGCAGCGTGGTCCTTTTTGGCAGGAGTAAGCTGTGTGTGACACTGGCTCGGTCAGCTCATCTAGCCTTGTCCTCACTACAGCCCGTAGCTGCAAATAACAGAATTAGTACTCAAAACAGTTGGCTGCTACCCTTTTATGTTTCCTCAGGCGGCAAAGGCTGGGAAACGTTTGGTTTTGTTTCACTCCAGGCAGATCAGCATAACTACACCCCACAGCAGCGAAACCCCAGAGAATTTGTTGTCTCACCTTGCTGATATAACTCAGCGAAGTAGGGGACACCTCAGCATCCACGCACAAGCTTTCTCATAATTTCTCCTGTGGGTTTTTTGTAACTGAGTCAAATGATGAGACCCTAAGCCAACTCTGGAAGCCCAGCCTACCCAGGCCCCGCAGGTGGCTGACCCCCGCTGCCTGAAGGCCAGGATTTCAAACTCTTCCTGCTCCCTTGGCAGCTGCAAAGTTGGAATTAACATGGAGGAAACCAGCAGTTTGGTTATCAGACTTTAAAATCTGATAGTTCACAAACTGCTTGCAACGGAGTACTTTATTGCGCTGGGAAACTGGTGTTTCCTAAGGCAATAGTCATTATGACTGTCACTAATCTTTTGGGTTAGCAGTGGGCTTTTTAAACCCAATTTTAGAGCAGAATATAGTGTTTCCTAGATTAAAGGCTTGTACAATTTTGGTCACCATATAAAATGCCTTGAACTAAAGCTGCTTCGCCTTCTACACTTGTTCAGCCTTGTGATACACCCTCAAATGGCTGGCCCAAAAAGACTAAGCGATTTCTAATAGCAATGGAGAAAATATGCTTTGAGTATAAACGCAAAGAGTTCTGTTTTATCTCATCAGTGTTTACAAATACTTAAAGGGAGGGTGCCAGGAGGAGGGTCCCAGTCTTTTTTCAGTGGTGCCCAGTGATAGGACAAGGAGCAATGGGTATAAACTTGAACATAGGAAGTTCCATCTCAACATGAGGAGGAACTTCTTTACTTTGAGGGTGGCGGAGTCCTGGAACAGGCTGCCCAGAGAGGTGGTGCAGTCTCCCACTCTGGAGACATTCAAAACCCGCCTGGACGCCATCCTGTGCAACCTGCTGTAGGTGGACCTGCTCTGGCAGGGGGGTTGGACCAGATGATCTCTAGAGGTCCCTTCCAACTGTTAACTTTCTGTGATTCTGTAAACATGATAGCTCTGCCTTTTGGAGCTAACCACTTTGGTCAGTGAATGTGTTAGCTGTCTAGTGATTGCTTCTGATCCGTCTCAAGCTCTCCACCTCATCCTTGAACGACAGGATAAAATCTGAATTTTAAGGAAAGAGAAAAAGAGAGCAGAATAAAGTGGCAATTAACTTACAACATGAGGATATAGGTACGCTGATGGCCAGAATGATCCAGGCAATGTCCATCTTGCTGAGACAGATGGTTGCTCGGTGCTGGGGTTTGTCCCCCTCGGTGACATGAGAGATATTTCCTTGCACCCCAGGTTTCCAGGTCCCGGCAGGAACCAGTCTGTTTAGGAAGTTCCCAGTGGCGGTGGAGCCAGCTGTGGAAATGGAGCCGGACAACCTCGTGGCAGGCGCTGCGGAGAGAGCACTGCCCAGCAAGGTCGCGTTAGTCACCGTGCCGTGCTGTGTCGGAGCAGGTCCCTTGGGGTCTCCCGCTGCCGAGGAGGAGACACCGACATCAAAACTGGTCTGAACTGAGTGACCTGCTGCTGCTGTTGCAGATCCAGGGCCAGCAAACAGAGGGACGTTTGTACTGAGGTTCAAGGTTACCCAAGAGTTGTTTTTGCTCAGCATATCCCATACACCATAGTGGGTGGGTTTAAAAGGCACCGACACTGCTTCAGGATCAGTTGATGGTCCAGCAGTTGTGGTGGCAAAATCTGCCTCCTGCACCACTAACTCGGCCCCATCCCCTCGCTCTGCTTCGCTAAGGCTTCCCGAGGCGTTGCGGTGGGGAGAAGGGTCTGAGTGCGTAGTTCTTGCCAGCCCTGTGCCATTTGGATCGCTGGATGCTGCAGTCTGGGACTGAAACGGGTGGTCTGTGAAAGGGCTCCTCAGGGTAGGGAAGGGAGAGTGCAGGGTCGTCTTTAGGTAAGGCTCGGAGGACTCTGTGAAGTTGCCTTTGAAAACCTGGAATATTTTCCCCTTGGGGCGAGTCTGTCCCGAGTACAAAGCACTCTGGTTGTATAAATGATACGTTTCCTTTTCGCCGACGCGAGGGCCGCTCGCTTGCTGTTGCCCGGTGGAAGGGGCTTTCTCCGCCAGGCTGACGGGATGAGGAATGGCATGAGCGGATGTGGGAAGGGGCTGTGCCGCATGGCGGTCTTTGTGGCGAGGTGTTGTTCCCATGGCTGTGATAGTGGTAGTGTCCATTGGGAAACCCTGAGAGGAGGAGACAGTGGGAGACAGTACCTGAACAGAAAACACCAGCTCTTCTGTCAGTGCCAAGATCAGTAGAACACCTGGAGGAAAAAACACAGAGAGAGGGTGAGACACCAGGGAAGGACCAGAGGACAGGGAACACCATGCCTTTTGCAATTGGCCGGATGTTCTGCAGAAGGACAGAAGAGTTAGCATCCAACTTTGTCAGCTTCTCTGGGAAAGCAGGAAGAGGAAGGAAAACCTGCAGGTGCTGCAGTGGCCCTGTGGCCGTGGGAGCAACGAGGTGGGAACAGGAAGGTTGCAGGGAATCTCTGCAGCAAAGGGAGAGAGGAGCTTGCAGTATGGACACAGGAGAGTGCTTTAAAGTGCCATAGACAGGTGATTTCCCTGTACAAGCTACAAAGCATCCTACTCTTAAGGGGCAGAAACAAAAGACGTTTTCATTTGCATTTTGGCCAGCAGGCCTCCAGATGAATGTCCGCATCATTATGGGAACCTTTGTCCGCTCGTTCTTTTGGCTGCACAATCCTAAATTTGGCTGCCTCCACTCTTGGATGCCATTAAGCAATCTGTTTTTTGAGAGAGCAGCTGCTTAGCCTTTGCCGAAAATTAGGTCAAGAAGGAATGTCTGATGAGAGGGCTTCTGGGTTATATATGCTGTCCTTTACTTAGCAACTTTGGAAAATCTATTCACTTATTTTAGAGTATGAGATCTGGAAAACCCCGGAATGTTAAAAACGAGCAAGAAAACTTAGCTATCACAGCCATTTTAGAAAGCCATGTGATTATCAGGGGTCTGACTCAATCTAACACCACTGCCCTTTGCAAATGTTTGGTTGTAACCTGTTTTGTGCTCACACGTGCTGTGGGATTGGGTTGTGTGAAATTTGCCTCCCACCGCTCTCTGTAGTGCACATCATTTCATGAGGTGCCAGATTCACACCGCTGGGAACATCAATTCTTCCATTTATTCCTAGTCCAGATAATGGACGTGGGCAGCTGCAGTAGCATAAGCCTCCCCGGGATGTGGGGCTAATACACCATGAGTTAGCGTGACCTGCACGGACCACATCAATCACACGTCACCATTTCCATATGTTGAAGCTGTCGAGTGTAATGTGGATCTCTGCCCACTAGGAAGCACATGGAATAAATCCATTTTGCACACTCCGCTGAGCATCATCAGATGGCACCATTAGCAGTGTGCTAGTGTGAATTTCAACCAGCGGTGTCAAGGTGAAAAACGATGTCACAGTCTTAACAAATCAGGGAGATGAGTTCGTCAAAGCTGCAGGACTCCAAACAGGGTAATGATCACCTTCCAGCCAAGGCTGTGGAGTCCCCTGCTCCCTCCTTCTCCACCCCTCCCAGGCTCGCCAGCTTTCTCCGTGAGTGTTCTTATGCCATTTCGTTCTACCCTACTTGGAAATATCTGCTATGGGCATCAGCAGAAAAGGAAGACACGGACTTGGGAAAATGACAGAAGATCTCTAATTAGGTGTCCAATGGGCCGTAGGACTCTCTTGCATGTGGGGCAGATGCAAATGCCATGAAATGTGTTTATTCTGAATCCTGTGCATCATTCACACCCATTCGCAAGCAGTGTGATACACGTAGCAAAAAACCACCAAAGGAAGCCATACCTATTCCTTTTATCCAGCTAAATGCTCTACTTTGGTCACTAGCTGTAATTTCTGAACCAGAACAGCGCAGAGCTCTGCAACCAACAAAATGCACCTCGTCTTGCTCCCAGCAGCCTCCTGTTACTTTGCAGAGTATCCAGAAGATGAAAATACCGACTGGATAACGTAGTGAAAGCCAATTACAAGCAATGCGTTTTCCACTGCCTGATGCCAAAATTAGCTCCTTTTTAAAAAATTATTTCTGAAATAAATATCTCTGCCAAATAAACCATCGTCTAGGATACTGCTTCCCAGTTCCACAGACAATATGCTCTTAGCAGAACACCTAGTCAAAGGAAAAAGGTATTTTGTACACTGAGATGCAAGCAGGAGAGCAGATTGTGCTATACTCATGGAGCATCACTCTTGGAAATGAAAGGCAGGAGCTATCTTCACATTTTTGGCAGCACTTAGTCTGAGGTCAAGGTCAAAGCAGATATTCTAGTGTCCATATGGCTAATATTTCATGCCAAGACAAGTTGCTGCCACAGGACAAATTCAAAGAGGAAAGGATGACGATTTATTTTGGATTTGCTGTGTGGAGATCACGTTTCAGGAAACTTTAGGCCTGCTGCTCTGAGCATACGAGATAAAAGTGCATTGGCAGATCTTATGAGATACTAGACTATAACGATTGTAATACCTGCTAAAATTTTTGCATGTTCTTTAACTACTTTCTCTCACACCTCACATGCAGAAAAACATCTCTATCGGGTTAACGTTTTTCTCCAGGGTATTCCTTAAGGTATAAGGAAGTTGTCAGCTTTTCACCATATTGTGCCCTGGGATTAGAAACCCTGATCTTTGCCTAAAAACCTACCCAATATCCATCTCCACTTCTTGAAATACTGATAAATCAGAAGCTTGCTGCTATAAAGATTTATAATCTCTTTGGGGCAGTCTGTTGTGGTAGCAGGTCACCACACATCAGCCACGGGAAGCCAGATGCGTTTAGCTACTACCTTTAGGTGGCTTGTAAAGTATGAATAATTATTCAATGGAAATACCGCATCAGGAGTAATTTATTTGACAATAAACAATAACCCCCATGACATTTGGCTGTCTCAGGCTGTGGCAGTCAGGTTTTTTCTCATCTGCTCGATCCCCTTCAAGAGCCTCTGCAGAGCCACTGTGGCCGCCTAAGCTACAGCTTCTTAGGACATTTTTTTACTGGTTGAATGGACCACAGTAACTCCTTCAGTGACAAACAGAGCTAATCTGTGCCCCTAACTGCTGAAAAAATAGTCAGCTTAGTAGATCGTTGTAAAAATAGCCAGTGCTATATATTTAGGGAGAACCAGCTGATAATAAGGACTTCACAGTGGGCTTTGCTGGCCCTTTTAAGTAGAATTAATTGGCTTTATAATTGATCAATAGCCAACTGGAAAGCAGAGGTAAAGCTGGAATCAGTATTTTCAGATGCTCTGCATCATCACTTAAGCATGCTCTGGCTGGATTTGTGGTGACCTGATTGCCCAGAGCTCCCGCTCACTGTTCTGTCACTTGAGGATATGCAACATCTTGCAAAGTCAGGCTTTTATTGAGGTCTCTGATATTAGACTGCCCCGTTTGGCAACTTTGGCTGAAGCCTAGGAAAATGATATTCTGAAGTTCTCTACTAAGGTGCAGGAGGCCATTTGTCACAGAAATGGACTTAACCAAGCCCTTCAAATTTCTTCCCTTCCCAACCTCTGTCTCTGCTTCACAAACGCACCCACACTGAGAAAAGTGCCATTGTGGGTACGATGCCAGTTGTCCCCTGGTGCTTCAGCCTACCCTCAATCAGCCTACCACTGAAAGGAAACCTGGTGGCTACCAAGTTGTCATACCAGAAGTTTTGATATCCCAGGGGAGATGGTACATAGAAGATACCGTTGGTCAATTCAAAGTGCAGTCCTGCAGCTCTTTGCCGAAATCCTCCAGTTTTGGCTACTGAAGGACCCTTAGGACTGATCTTAGAGTGTGAGCCCTTTGAGGTAAGGACTGGCAGTCCCTGCTATCTGCTGGAATAATGGTAATACAGACTGATGTAAGCACATTAGAGCAAATAATAATAATTAATTATATTTCCAAAGGTCAGTTCATGTCATTAAGTTTTTCCATGAGGGGACATTTTTAAGATATAGGAGCTCATGCTCAGAAGGGGTCAAACTGGTTTGGCTTTTAAATGCTGTGTGTCAGATTCCCATTTTTGGGAATTTCCCATTAATTTTATGACTACATTGAAACCATTCACCTGTAATGAGACGGTCGACTGACGTGATGTCTCTGTGGTGTAAAGGGTGTCATCCTGTGGTCTTGCATACTGCACCACGAAGGGAATGTTAAGTACAAAATGAGTTAACTCAAGGGTGAAACATGGCAGAGTGACAGCAGAGTGTACACAGAGGGTGACGATGTGCATTTAGCCATAAAAACTTCTTCCTGACAACATGGTGTGATAGTTCAAATCTCAACAGGCAGTGCTTCTTCCCACTGTACACTCACAGGAATCCAGAAATGGCGTGTACAGTTTTGTATGTGAAGAAAATGAAGGAGTTCTTTACAGCAATGTTTTAAAAGACTGTGGTTGATGTCCTCAGCAAGTCTCAGGGAAGTTGGGGGTTAGGTATATTTTGTTTTCCCAGACTAAGAAATCCACAGGGAGTCCACCCAAAGTCCCACCTTCAAGAATTGTTTGGGAACTTCCTCACAACCCTTTTACTTGCAGGCAGGAGGCAGAACTGCCTCCCTCCAAACCAGAAAAAACAAAGCAATTTGGGGCCCAGCAGCTGACATTCTTCGACTGTTTTGTCTCAGGACCTCAGAAGCCCCCTCCAGGAGCTGGTGTCCTGGCACCGGATAGCATTAAAAGGCTTCATTTCGGAGTTAGCACTTCCTAGTGCTGCACGGGACACTTCATGGGCACTTCGAGAAGGGCCTTTTTGCAGGGCATAGCAGAGCAAGCATGAAGCTGTCGAGTCAGCTCAGGCGTTCAGCCTCCCCAGGGCACCCCCTTTAAACAACACAAACTTACATAACTTCTGATCTAAAGCCTGTGGAAAGGTTCCCGATGACATCAGCGGGCTTTGGACCAAGCCCTAATTGCCAGAGATACAGCGGAAACTTTTGAGCTGCGCGTTCACATTTTCTCCAGCAAAGGAGTATGCACAGCGAGCTCAGTCTGGCGTTCGACCCCTTCTGGCCCCTGCTACCTCGGACCTTCACACAAGGCAAACAGAGCCACCCTGAGCAGTACTTGGCAAACATTTTTGCTCTAGGAAGTCAGGAAGAGCTTTTTGTGCAGACACCTACTGCTGGACTCGTTATTTCAGATGGTCGTGGGCAAGGGAAGCAAAGGGAGCCGTCCTACAAAAGACCCATTATCGACAGACCCAGGGCTTGGGTGCACGTGGGCAGCGTACAGGATGCTGAAGCCTCTCCGTGCCTCTAACGCTCTTGACTTGCTAATAGCGAGAGGAGGTTGTGCAAAACCTGTCCAAAGCAACAGCAATGTTATCGCTGTGACGAAAGCTTTCCCCGCGACACTATTAACTTCTCGTGTGTCTCTCAGCAACCCTAAAACGTTACAAGGAGCAAAATGAATCTTTAATAGGCAGAAAGTGTGCAGAAAGTACACACTATTGCTTTTGTTGTGGTCATTTTTTGTGACGGTCATTTCTTTGTAATCTGTCAAAGCAATCTGCTTTTCACACGCAATAAAGCAGCCTTCGTACAAACAAAGAGTTAAGCAAATTTCATCTCCATGATTGGTAGCAGAACCGAGGGAAGAAAAAGTAGGTTACTCTGCATAGAAAATTTCTCTTCCCTGCCTGTCTATCAGTGTCTGTCATGCCAGAACTCCCTAATATTAACTTACAAGTTGCTGTCTGTTTTCCCTTGTAAGTATTAGACAGGGTGATCAACCACACAGAGTAACATTGCAGTAACATAAAACGGCATCAGCAGAAGCTCTGGAAATTACATGTGCGAACACAAATTAAGCGGTACTCCCTGACACTCCCTGTGCAACAACACTGACGGTAGCTACAGTTTTCATGTGGCAAGATGTCCTGGTTCTTTAACGATACAAAAACATTGCAGAACACTATTATTGCCTCTAAGATGCGCCTCCATCACAGACTTCGAGAGGGTGAGCCTGTAAATCAAAATTCATTTCCGATCCTCCAGGGAGTTAAACAATGGGTGACACAAATAGGACAGTGTCATGTAGTCACAGAGCAGGCAGCTCCCAATTCATTCTCACGCTGCACGAGAGACTCACAAATACTATGGGAATAGGTGCTTTAGAAACGCTTCAGATCCCCTATTCAGCTAAATATATACAGACATCCGAGCTGCTAAACCTCGTGAAAAGGCTTACTGACGATCTAGGACAACAGTAATTACGGAGAGGAGGGTAATAAAAGGAAAGAGCCTGACTCTAGCTGCTTGTTCAAGGTAATCACTTACCTGAAAATATCATTTGGACTTGTCAGCAGACATCCTCACCTGCTCACATCACCCAGATTTGGAAGCTTCATCCCTCAGTAGAAAAAGGAAAAATACATCTTCTCCCTAACAAGGCAGCTGCACGCAGGAGTTGCTGTTATTGTTGGAAGGGGTTTGGAGGAATGAGGACAGAGACAGCCCAGGCAGGCGTGTCTTGCAGGGCTGTGCAGCGAGAGGGCTCGCTCCTTTATGGAGTACCTTTGCAACTGCAAGGCAAGATTACTTACGGAGCCAGTCCCCCTCTCTGCCAGCAGATCGAAGGGCTGCTTGGTATTCCAGCTTGGTTTCCCATCAAGTCCAGATACAGTTTGTCTGACACGGGTCTATTCAGATGCCAGAGGATTGCTGGCAGTTCCCGTTTTCTGGGAACAAAACAGCAACAAGCACCCCAGCTGCACGTCCTTGTGAGGCTGTTCAGTCCCCGTTTCAAGGCAGAGTGCCCTCCCTCCAGCGCAGCCTGTAGCTTTCTGTGTGTGGATGGATTTTACAGATCTACCTCCTGCTTCTGCACCTCCACCAGACTTTCCACTTCATTCAATTATGTCTAATGATGTTAATATTTCTGTCAGAGGGAAATGTGGGGAGTGAAATAGCGATCATCTTCTCTCCTTCTGCTTCCCTGGCATCGAAATGCACGTTCTATATCTCATTTCTTCACTCCTCAGTGGTGAATGGGCAATTTCAACTTTGTAACCATAAAGAAGTCCACCATTTCTGTGACTCCTAAAGCCATAATCCTGCCTCCCTTCTTCCATTTCTTCTTTTTCCTGTTTCCCTCTTTCTCTCCAGCACAGCTGGATGTCTGGAAGAACACACTGCCCGAAGAGCACAAAAATGTGCCCTGTGCAGCCAACTACTAATTCTCAAAAGGCACGGGGAAATGGTAAGAGAGCAACAAGTTGGGGGCTTCTTGAGAGCAGTGTAGAGATCCCCCAGGAGTCAGAGGGCAATCCCCATGCCTCAGTCTTTCATTCAGAGTCCCTTCATATCCAGGGGTGCTGCAACTGCTCGAGCAGTTTGTTATATGGGCTCCTCAAAAAATTAATTCCCAATATTTTGCTAGAGAGAGAAGCCACTTTCTTCTCTTTTATCATTCCAGGTGAGAAGATCCTCCTTTTTCAGGCCTTGGATACAAGCATGTTGCAGCCAGACTTCTTCTGTGACATCAAGGCAAATCAGAAAGGAATGATGCTGTGACAATAGGTTTGAGATTTGGCAGCACTAGCAGCTATGGGGCCTCCGACAGTGACCCCATTGCTGATTTTTAGGGACTGAAATCCCTATCAGGAAAACTAGGCAGGTGCATACATTACATCATAAGTGTATTTTACTCATAGTTACAAAGCCTCTGTTTTCACAGCCATGATCATTTCATGGAGGATGTGGAAAGGCAGAGTACAAATAATAATCTTAGATCTGCTTTGCATTTTCATGCTCTCATGCTGATGCTCCTTTTCTCCCTACCATTTGCAGTTCACTTTCATCCTTACTGGTTGCAGTCTGAAGGTTTTTCTAAATAAAGATATTGAGTACATTATAAAAAAAAATAATTGTTCCTTACAAATATCAGCTTGTTTAGCAGTTTCTAGAACTCGGGGCTGATTAAGAGCTTGCTGCTGAAACAATGATTTAGCATGAAGCTGCAGCTGGTGTAACAAGAGAACCCGGCCACGTATTTTAACCTTTGCTGGAGGATTTGCCACATCTGTAAGCAGTAACTCACCACAGATTTCTTCCCTGTGTGCTCTTATGGATGGAAACACATGGCTCAAAATTGCCAAGACAGTCATTTGGAATTTCAGATGAAAACTCCTCATAAGGACAGAGGCTCTGTTCATTCCCTTGTCCAAAAACACATGGAACAAACCAAAAAGAATTTTAAAGCAACACAAGTGTTCCTTGGTCTGACAGCTCCCCGCTCACACAAAGCTTGTCCAGCCCCAGCTTTGCAAATGCACATCCCTTCCTTTCCAGCCTTTACTTGGCAGCAGTTTTTGTTGGCAGGATGCTGTTGCCAAGGGAGACAGAAAGGATGTGCAGCTGGCTTTTCTTTCACCTGCACTTAGTGCTGCTGATCCTATTTATGTTACTGCAGAACCTTTGGCTTCTAAAAGACCTACCGTCAATGTCACCGGACCTTTTGAAGAGTTTTGACAATGACACAAATAGCTGTGGCCTCTGATGGAAGGCTCAAAATAGGATCTTGCCAAAGAGAGGATGTAGCTGGTGTCACAGATGCTGACTCAAGCAAGGGTATCCATTTCGCAAGCAGCAGTAACAAGGGGGAAAGGAGGATTCAAAGCCATCTTAAAAAGGTTTCTGACAACCCCCCAAAACAGTGAGTAACTTCAGATATGTAAAAGTTATGTGCCTGGTCTAAGGTAGATGTGGCTCTGGCAGGCAATTCACCCCATCCACAGGACTCCTCTCTTGCCATTAGCAAAATAGGTCACATAGAGGATGATGAGCTTTAACTAGATGTCTGGCTTTCAGGTGATGAAAATTAGGTGAGTTGAATCCCACCCACCTTGTATCTGTTTAGACGGCATCATCATAAAGCAAACAGGATTTGTTTAGTCTAACAAAGGGATAAGTAAAAGTGATGTTTGAAAAGCTGAAGTGTAGTCTGTGTATCGCAATGCTTTCCACGAGAGGAAATCCCACTGCTTTGGACATTCAGAACCAGTTTCTACTCAACACCAGACAACAAGCCTTAGAGGGTAACACTTCATCGGCTTGAAGAATGGACTGGAGCAGAGCCTGGCAGCCTTTCCATGATAATACATTAGGAAGCACTTTTCTTTCCCATATTAAGAGGGTAAGTGGGCAAGCACTCAGCTGAAGCTAGGAGCTGAAACAGCACACTGCTGATCAGCTGTGCCTGACCCCTGCAAGGGAAGACGGCTGGCGCCTGCTGAACTGGAAAGTGGCAGGTAGCATGAGGAAGTAGGTGCCACTTCTTCATGCATAAGCTTTTTTTCCAAAAATCACAGCTCCTAGAGCTGCTACGCTCCTTTCAAAATCCTCCCACTTGGCAGTTGGAGGTAACCAAGTCAGAAGCTTTTGATTCCAGCACCACATGATACGTCTTTTCCAAACCTAATTTCTTCAGGACTAAGCCTCCAGCTCTAGGTAATTTACACCGACTTACCTATCAATCACGGACACTTATTCTAGACTCAGGATACTCTTTCATGTCAGCACAGTCATTTTTAGCTTCTCTTTTCTAAGGAAACATTTATAGGGACAGGTTGTCTATACCTCTGCCCATCTTTCCCGGTAACTTCTGATCCATGGCTGATTTCAAATATTGTAACACACTGTATGACAACTGGCAAGGAGGCACAGCAGAACGCCCTGCTCGTGGAAACCTCTGCTTCAACAACACAGACCTTTTTTTCTCTACTTGCAAAAGCTGTGCTTAAATTCTCCAGCTGCAGGTACAGAAATGTTGATACCGCAGCCGGAAGGGCTGCGATAGTCATGCATAGGCTGACTAACTTCTACAAACCCTGAAGGTATTTCAGTCATTTCATCTGTTCACTGAAAGTAATTTGGATGATTTATTACTTATGCCCCCTTCAAACACATTATTACCTCCAAGTGCCTGGTTATCCTTGTGCTCGATCTCAACTAAGAGCTTATAATGAGGCGCTTGCACTGATTTTTTTATGTGAGCAGGTAACACAATTAGAAATTAGCCATTATATTTACCTTCAGGAAAGCTTTACTCTGATTTTTGACCATTGTCCTGTTTAAAGAGATACTGTGGCTCAGAGTGAGTAAATGATTTGTTAAGGGGCTTGTGCAGTTGTTTACCATCTTGGTTTATCATTTGGGCAAGTGAGAACCAAATCAGGTCACGATCAAGGGAGTGAGCCTTTCCAGTATGGGGGACACTTTACTGATTTTGGGGGAACACGGGCCAGATTTGAATGGGAATAATTCTCCAGGTGGACTTGAGCTATAAAAGGCAGTGAGAGTTTCCATGATCAGATTTTCTCCTATGAGCACAGCCTGAGGATGTAAGGTTACAAATAAATCAGCCAGAAAGGCTGTAACGTGCTGCTCTTATTATCTGCTGGATTATATAGGGCTTGCAAAGCCTCTGGAGTGGACATAAGGTTGCTAGGGAAAGAAGCGAGCTGTTACTTTTCACTTCTGTTCACCCTTCCTACACACTAGCGACAGCTTTCTTTTGGCTTCTGGAACTAAAGTTTGCATTGCCTCTTAGCTGTTTTGAGTTGAACCCGGCTTCAGCTGAGGCCGATTTCAGAAAAATTTGGATGTTCACCATGGCCCGGCTCCACTGAGCCACACAAGTGCTCCATGAGCTGCTCTGCAAGGAGACCTGCTGATGGCCTGAGGGGTGAGCGGAAGCCCCTCTGCAGCCTGCCGTGCATGGCTGAAACTCAAGAGTGTTAGGGGTGCATGTCGCATTAGGATATACAAAGATAAAAGGGAAGGATCAAATTCCCTTCTTGAAAATACCAGCTGCTCACTGCAGAGATGAAGGAAGGGTTTTTGTTTTTTTTTCTCCATTAGGTGAATCGCAAGATTGCACAGGTATTGAGATATGGATTTCTGACATCCTTTGAAGCTGGGTATTGGTCTGGAAGGAATGATGGTCCAACTTGGTGTAGTAAATTGTATGTTCTTATAAGTAAGGTCAGAGCAGTAGCCGCATATAATTTCTTCTAATAAGAGCAGGACTCTGCTACTTAGATTTCACTCAGTGTTATTGCTCCTGAATTAGATTCGAGAGGTGGAGATATGCAATATCATACACAAAGAACATAAGGGTGAGATGACACGGTGCTACAGCGTACTTGATTAGTCAGGGGATCAGTAATTCAAGTGGAAATACATATGAAGTAAGGAAAAGGATCTCACTTTATAAAAATATGCTGCATCAATTCTGCAGTTCATTCATTTCTGCAATTCATATTTCCTATTCAGTATGAGTGTAGTTACCCAACAAAGTACAATGTTTCACCTTTCTGTGTGGATGGTCTCTTTTTACATGCACATTTGCATTAAAAAAAATTAAATTATTCCACTACCAATATGTGTGTGCTACTTCTGAAAGCTATTTGGAGATGGGTTGGTCTTGTCTTGCCATAGGAATACACTGCATATCCAAAATATCATTTACATTCAATCATTCAAGTGTTCATAGTGGACTGAGGTTATCAGAGTTACACCCTACCATAAACACGACAGGCTGGCACTGTTATATGCACCATCAACATAGAATCACTGTTTGGAATAATAGTAATAATATTAAGCATAACCCCTACAGCAGTGTTATTCACGCAGTACTTTACAAGTCAGATATTTTATTTGTCTCTCCTTTCTGGTTAAACCTGCCTCTATTCAGGAGAGAATCTACTTCACCCATTCCTGAAATGCCATCATCTCCACACTTAATTTTATTTGGGAAGGAAATTGGTCTGACAACCCTAACAACTTCTGATTATTCACAGAAGAGCCCTTGTGAAGAGATTAAATGTACTAGCTTTCCCATGTTGCCCTGTCAGCACACAGCCCTTCAGGGGTCTTCTCTTGATGTGAACGTTAGCTCAGCCTCAATGTTCATCCATCCTTGACTTCTCTTTCGTTAATACCAGTTATGTTGTTGGTGATATGACGTGGACATCTTATCTCTCTCTTTCCCCCTCCAGCAACTACACTGGGAGCCTCATTTTATTTCAGTCAGGCTATTACATAGTTCTCAAAGCACGGTACTTTTCAGCTACTGCTGATGGGGGATGGAGTCAGCAGGCAAACCAGAGAGCTGCTCTCCTCCTACCTAGAATCATAGAATCACTTGGGTTGGAAGAGACCTTCAAGATCATCGAGTCCAACCATAAACCTATGCCAAAACCACCCCTAAACCATGTCCCTCAGCACCACGTCTACCCGTCTTTTAAATACCTCCAGGGACGGCAATTGCACCACCTCCCTGGGCAGCCTGTTCCAATGCTTGATAACCCTTTTGGTAAAGAAGTTTTGCCTAATATCCAATCTAAACCTCCCCTGGCACAACCTGAGGCCATACCTCTCCCCTCCAGGAGCAGAGCGGCCGTGCCATGCTGCACAGCAACCCCGCATGGCTACCGAGAGCACCGAGTGCTCGGACACCTCTGCCTTTACAGTAAAGGTGCAGCCCAGGTGTCCCGTGCTGGGAAAGCATGGCAGGAGCAGAGTCCTGAGGCGCTCGTCCTAATGCGTCGCTGTGGGATGTGTCTCTAGCCCTGAGATCCAACTGCTCTGCTCTTGAAGGCTATTGATTTTTTTTTCTTTTTTTTTTTTTTAATTCCTGGTGGAAGTGCAGAAATGCCAGCCATGTAATGGGAACATTCGATTTTTGGTAGTTTCAGTGCCTACCTCAGTGGTAGCACCTGGCTTTGCTCTGCTGCCCTTAATGCGCGTGACTGCCCGGGTCCCAGGGAGGGCTTGAGATTTCCTGACACATCGGCAAGAAACTTCAAACACAGCTGTGGGCTGTCTCCTCAGAAACGACGCAATTGCAAACATACCCAGTGGTGCATTTGGAAAGAAAAATTCATCTCTGAAATAGCTAATAACATGTTGTTACTGCTTACACTGCTCTGATCCAGGCTTTCCTTGGTCTGGATTTAATTTATTAATATACAAAACATAACCTTGAAACTAGGGAGCAGCAGAGCTACTGACAAACGAAGCTTCTGTTCAAGCATTTTGAATGAACTACAATTAAACATCACTCTGGGTCCTCAACAGACAGATGCTGGAGGAGCTGCGTGGCAGTCAAATGTTAGATTCCCATGAAATGCAATGATAATACTGACATAAGTGTCTTGTTGTCGCACTTCTGCCTTATTACATTTTCCCTTTCCCCTCTCACTTTTTAAGCATTCTCAGCTGTCAATGTACCCAAGCAGTAAAATTATTCCCGCAGTAAAGTGCAATATCGGAAAGCAATTCTGTTTGGAGACAGAGCACTAAGTGTGGCATATCAGCATTAAAGCTGCAGGAGAACATTAGTCTTTGCATTAACATTAACTACCGTGGCTAAGAGAATATATTAGCAACAGCCTTAGTAAAGGTCAGGACACCAAGAGGAAGGAATATCAAGAAGCATTATACGAATGCCATAATTTTAAGATAAAGTGCTGAGTTTCAGCCCCATTCAGTATGAGTTAAAAGGACTGGATGGAAATAAATAACGGGAAGGCTTGCTTGAGGGACCAGTTCCAGGACCATTGATAGCAGTGTCAGGAAAAGTCCACTGGGACACATGGTGGCTTCTGCTGCACCGGTGTAAATCCAGGACAACTCCTCTGCAATTAGTAAGACAACTCAGCGTACAAATGACTGAGAGGAGAACACAGGGAACACTCGAGGAACCAGCAGAAGTAGAACACGGTTGGGAGCTGAAGACCAATGACCAAATGAAAAGTAAGAAATAACCTGAAGATTAGTAGCAATTAATAACTGGGAGGAGTAGTCAAAGGAGTGGAGAGGTTCGTCTTCTGTTCTCTTCAAATCTGGGTGCTGGGTGGGCCACCTGAACCCATCACAACAGAGCAGTACAACTGCTGCTTGGGTGCTTAATTCCCCCCTTTACCTGGTTTGCTGGAAATTAAATGTTTCAGTCAAATAGGAGATTTAAATAAAACTCGAGTACTTGTATACCAAAGATGTGGACAACAGCTGTTTGGCCAAAGATTATTCACAAACAGTAACTCGTACATGGTACCTAAAAACAAGTTATCTGGCACGAACGAAGGTCAGTGGCTGAAATGCCTAACAAGAAGCCTGCCTAAGGTTGGCTTTTGATGCCCTCAGAATTCAACTTCTTGTTTTAGGCGCTGCCTCAGCAAGACATTGGAGCCAGAGCTGCTTCCACCATCTGACATCGGTGGCATCGCACCCATGTGCCAGAAGCGTCACACATGACCAAGACTTTACCGAACCGGCACCAGGGTGGGAGCAGGCAGATAAAGCAGAGGGAGCAGCAAAATCAAGATGTACCTCTGCTGTTACAGGCCTAAACCACAGAAGATTTCTGAAGGGACATACAGCGTGCAGCTCTTTATGCAGATACATTACTCCCCCATTCTGCTGTGCTTATTTAGTGTATATTTATTCCGAAGTGTCCCTGCTGGGAGCTGCTCCTGCATGCTCATTCACTGTCAATTACATTGCCAGAAACACAGCAGCACCTACAGCAATGTTTCTATTGCATTACAACTATTTTCTTAAGATGACCCTGGGTCCAAGATATTTAGCAGGAGAGAAATAAAACAAAAAGAGGAAAAAGTAACACAGCAACCATTTGTAACAATTTGTTTGTGAAGGTGGTGTGATTTCAGCTTGCAAATTACAGGTAAACACTTTGTACTTTCTATGGCAATATAAAGCATCTCTTTCTGAGAGCTCTGTGTCAACTTCTGCCTCTGTCTAAATTAATGCTTCCAATTAGTCCCATTTTATTGCGCATCTATCACAGGAGATTCACTGTTAGGGCTTTGAACAATACAAATCCATATACTGGTAATTATGAAAAAATACATTTAGCGAGACACAAATGCTTCATATTTATCAGCAGTGCCTTGGGCGCTTTACAGGGTTTTTTCCTGACACATTTTTAATTTCTACAGTCAGATTCATCTTTGGGTTTAGTAACTAACTGAAGTCAAAGGCTGTATAACTCTTCACACTGCGCTCAGGTTTGGCTACTTCGTTTTTTCAGCATGTCTCTTGAAAAATCATCTAGCTACCATGCATGTGTCCAAGGCAGTAATGGATCTTCCAAGCTACGTGGCACACACCATGTAGGGGGAAAAAAATATCCAGACTTATTCCTTGAAATTACATCATATTACCTAACCTATCCAGTACTGTTTCCAAACTTTCTCTCTTTTCATATGTAAAATCTTTGGCACATGTTAAAAATGTATGTGGAATAGCTTAGAAAGGACTGAAAAGATGGCAAAAGGGAAGAATATACTTCAGGCACTGACCAAAATTATGGTTCCTTAATAAGCCTGTGGTTTTAAGAGACACGTAACTGTCACAATAATTATTTAACGGGGCTAAAACTTTTCAGGTTTGGAGGCAGTCCTGATGTGGTATTTCCAGAAGGCAGAAGGGGAAGGAGCAATGTATGGCTCAGCCCTGAACTGAAGCAGAGGAAGCGCTCTGCTGGCTCACTGGGGGCTCGGGAGCAAGCCTTTGATGCAAGTGTGGGACAGGGATGGGGATGAAGGGGAAAGGGTGCAGCAGGAAAGCTCTGCCTCTTGGTTTCTGGAGTGGCAGCAAAAAAGAGACGTGCCCAAGGGCAGGCTGAGTCACTTCGCACAGAGCCGCTCTGCTTCATTGCTGCTTGAAAGGGAAACATTTTAAGTCTTGCTCCCTTTGTGGCTCCGGAACAATAACGGTCTAGTGAGAAAGAGAGGGCAACACGAGCTCTGAGGCCAGGCATCAGATGCACATAGCATCAGGGTTTTCCTACTTGCTGCCGTGGGGGCCTGGGAGAAAAATCACGGGGAAATCTTAGCAGGGATGAAACCAGCAGGTTGCTGTAGAAATTATTCTTTAAAATCCCTTAAGTTTTACTGAAGTTTCAGATCTTTTTCTACAGCACAGTTAAACTTGTCCTGTGTGATTCCACAGAGGCCTTTTAACTCTAGAGGGTGTTAGCTTTTTCACAAAAGATGGAGGTAAAGAGCTAGTGGATCACTGCTCTCCAGCCACATGGATGGATGGATGGATGGATGGTTGGATGGATGGATGAAGTTCATTTGTCTTTTCCTGCAGCAGGACTTGTGGGGTAAGCAGACCCCACCTAGCTCTTCGTTTTCAGTTCCTGGCCCAGGCAACACATTCTTGACCATCTTGTAGGCACTTTAGAGCTCATATGAGTCATCTGGCCCTACTGAAATCCAAAAAGCACTGCCAACTTGGAGCCATCCTGGGGCTGGCTCTGTACCTGGAAAGCTGCAAGGCCGAGCACACTCTATCATTTCACAATGTTTTTACAACACACTAAAAGCCAGCAGTGCAGAGCAACCCCTCCACAGCTCCAGCCTCCTCAAGTGGCACAGTTCATTAGCAGGATCAGATCAATGGGTGCTTGTCCCTACACCTCCCTCCTGAGACAGCGCTGTTGAGCTACCAGCCTTAAACAAACACGCTGATTGCCAGGGGGAGGAGGAAAGGGAGGACAGAAGGGGAAGGGAGAAATGGAATAGTATTTTTAGATGGCAGGACAAAATAACCAATTGTAGTCTCTGTTTAAAAAAAAATAAAAATAAATCATCCATTCATTCATTCATTCATTCACAGGCGTGAATATGATCAAACTCACCCTCCCCAGAATAAGAGTTGCTGATGGCAGTTATGCAAATCCACTCCTAGCAGACGCCTGGTGGTGTACATTTACATGTCTTTCCGTGATGTGTATGTGATTATGCTGAAGAGTCTTCTGGTCCATAGATGAAATCTCTGGACTGACAAGACATCCCTTCTGTGTACCCACAGGCACAGCCATGCTAAAACAGCAGTTCTGGGGGAATAAGGCTGGGCATATCAGTGTTATTTCTAATTAATATATACTTATATATTTCATGTTTATTGTTTTGTTCATCTTTTTATCGATAAACAGATTAGAAAAAAATGCAATCTTTTATAGTTTAGGTCTAGGCTCCTCTTCCAGCAAACACATCAAGGTCTTTCATTTGTCAGAAACTAAAAACTACTGATGCCCAAGAAAGACAGTACCACGGATCAGATGGAGCGTGCTGAGGTGGTCTGAAGTCTCCACACAGTGTGGTCTCCACTGGGACAGGAGATAGAAGTCCAGACTTGTTAGGCTCCTTCTAGGTCTCTATTACAGATCCTGGGCAAAATCGTCTCATACAGAGGCATCATCTTGACATACGGCAAAATCTCCTACCATGTATGCATGGCATGCAGCTTATGAAGATAAAATCCATTTAAAAGGATGACCGGTCATGCAAAGTGAAGGCACAATGACATTTGCTTAACTCTAAATGTATGTCACGATGACTGAAGGTCAGCTCAGGTATGTGGATTGAGTGCTCTGACTCCAGTTCAAAAGAGGTAAAATCATCTTGGACTGAGTGGATGAGAACCCTGGTTGACACACCGGCCTCACCTAGACCTGGAGGACCTTGGTAAGGCACTCAGCTGTCGGACCAAGCAGAGAATTGCATCAAGAGATGTCAGGGGATCGCTGCGCCATCTGGGAAGGCTTCTTGTGATGGTTTAGGAGTAGGAAGACTCAATTTCACAACTGCTGTTCATCTGCAGATTGCCTGATACAGCATGTGACAATCTGACAACAGGCAAGGGCTGGAAAAATCCACTTTCTGTAATAAAGGGGTTTTAACATGTCTGTTCCCTTTAACAATTTACAGCTTACAGTGATTTTTCTTGGGTCGTGCAGCTTATTTGAAGATGAAGGGGCAGATTTGGTGGAATTTTATGTGGAATTTCACACAAGGGCTCAGCTTGACAGAACCAAAAAAATTCACCCAGCGAAAAACCCAACTCAAAAGCTGGTTCAAACCCACTCAATGGATTTACGTGACTGATCCTACAACATTTTGATGAGATGCAATCTGTACTTGTCTTCCGGGTTTCTAAAAAACAAAAGTTTGTTTTTTACTCTCTAAAGTCTGTTTTTTACTCTACTGTCACCAACAGGTTGAGCTGAAACCCAAACCTGACATTTAAATGTCAGCACTAACTACCACTCTGTGGAATGGAGAAGATATCAGAAAGACCCCTGCAGATAGCAGGCTTAGAGACTAGCTGTAAGGAAGGAAAGGAAGAAGGAAGGATAAAGGAGATGCCCTAAAACAGGGATTAGGGAGAAAGACAGACGAAGTAAAAAGGGGAACAGAGAAAAACAGGAATGGAAAATGGCAGAGTATGCACATTCTCTTCCCAAGTGATACTGCGTACAAGAAATATGTTCAGAATAATAACGTTATCTGCAAAGGTTAATTGCTATACACGGCCAAATCCTATTTCTGATCATTGCACAAACCCCTCATTGGAGGCTGAGATATTTACTCCATGCTGAGTGCACATTACTTATATTTCAGCCCATGGATTGGCATCAGAGCTGGAACTGGGCCTTTAACGCAGAATAAATCTGACATTCCTCCTTTCGAACTCTGCTTAACATTCTAGGAAAAAAAGTTTCTTCATGAATATGTACAAAATGTGCCAAGATGAGTTCTGCCCTCAGACTGGCATTTCAGTGGGGCTGCACTGCTGTATTTCAAAGCAAAATTTGGCCTTCGACTCTAATTGCTCCCAACTCCAGAAATATTGAATTGATTTTCTTCAGACATGAACTGTTTTCTCCTTCATCACCGAGGTCTATAAAACAAGCTGAGTTCAAATTTCCTAGCGTCAGCTGTTCTTGAGTTATGAGGGCAGAGAAGCTGCAACCGGAACAAATAGGAATAGCTGGTTTCTCTTCACGCTCACATATCATAAAAACAGCCAGGCTGAATTTGCTGGGAGTTCTTGAAATATTCACCTTTAGGCTGAGGCCAAGCCTGAAAAGCACACTGCTACCCTCAGAGGAACTTTCTGGAGAAAGCTAGAAACAAGTGGAAAATGGGGGGCAAGCCTGGAAACGGAAATCGATCTGAAGCCGTAACACTGGTTTGTTTCCACAGGAGTAATTAGAAAATCCCACGCCTCCATCATAAATTAACTTTGCAAGAGCCCACATGCTCCTGAGAGGGACTGTAGCATTCTTCTTTCCTAGAAGAGACATTTTTGCTCTTAGCATCAGATAATAATAGTCTGTTTAGGGTAATTTTAATCTGTTTCCTATGTCTGGCAGACAGGATACCCTGCCACGATGACTATCAGGAACGTCTGCAAGAGTCTTCACCCAGGTCTTTGCTCACCTCCTGCTTTGGCAGCCCCATCTTTCAAGTTCAGCCTCACAGCCAAGACAGCAGCCAGAACCACCCATGAAGGACTCCACACTGCTGCTCGCAAAACCTGCCTAGGGATTTTATCATCACCTTATGCATTTATGGCTTTCACATCGAGACACGTTGATCGGATGATCATTGTGTTAGGCATTGCAGGGACATTGTAGTCATCCATCTGTTCTCCAGTGAACACTGGCACCCAACCTTGTTGTCTTCTGCAGCTTTGATAAAAGCAAAGTAGATTTTTAAAAATTTGAGCCAGTAGAAGCAAAAGCCGCAACTCCAAATGCTCGTAACGGAGGGTTCAAGGAGGAACTTGAGTTTTGTGTGTAAAACCCAACTTGCTTTGTTGCATATAAGATACACGGGCCAACAAGAAGAGCTGTTTTAGTTCTATTTTTCCCTTTTTTGCTAAAAATTATTTGCACTTGAAAAGCTTCTGACCAGCCTAACTGTATGCACATCCTTAGCCAAAGGCAGCGGTTATGAAACACGGCGTAACTACCCTGTTTCACGTGTTATTCCCTGGGACAGGGAATCTCTAGTACAACATGCAGCCACCGAGGACATCACGTGGGGCCACCATGTGAAAACATGTTATTATTCAGTTGTCACACTGCCAAAAGCTGCAACCACTCACTGCTCTACTGAGCCATAAATGACTCGTTTTGCTCCTGCTCAAGCTCTTCTGGCAGATATAGGAATACTGATACAGAATGCCCATAGCTAGATCACCAGAAAGAGGGGATGCCAAGATGCTGAAACACGGGTATTTTTCCGTGGCCAAGGGCAAGCGCTGTGGGCAGAAGACAGCAGTTTCTCAAGGACCCAAGTGTCTGCTCTGCCATTTTTGCTTCATGCTTCTAAAACAAAAGCTTGCACAGTGCCATCAGGATTCCCCGTCAGGTTCAGTCTTGCCCTGATGCCCTGGTGATGATCAGGACATAACGAGACGCAAGGGGGAGTGGGATCTGCCTTTCTGCAGGGCACCTGCAATGCACTGAAGTCACAGGGGTTGCAGAAGCAGAGCCAAGAGCAGATTCAGGCCCATTATCTTTTGGCTGTTTTGAGAAATTAACTGTAATAGTGAAGCCGTTCCTCTTTAGAAATGGGTTACGGGGTATGCATATTTATGGGGCTTTGCTCCCCAAGGTGCACGCATGCAACTCCCGTTTAGCTACTGTGGCTGATGTGGGAATGCTGAGAGGTGGAGAGACAAATTAAGAGGAGGTTTACCACTCAGACTTTGGGTGAACAGACAGCATTCCTAATTAAAAATAATAGAATAATGGTATTTATAAAGCATCTGCAACTCAGCATTCAGAGAAAAACAGGGTGATTTGATTAGGAAAACATTACAAAGCCTGAAAATAATGATATAATGCAATAGTAGCAGCAATTTAAAAAAAACCCCAAACAGATGCAATCTTGCCCAGGGACTTAGAGGACAGGGGGTGAGAAAGATCCTTTTTTGTTGCGGGAAAAAAAAAAAGAGTTTTTTAAAGTGGGAAAGAAGATCAGATAGCTTTCAGGGAGGAGCAAAAGAGACAGGCTGTGTCATACATCCCAGTGAATAACATGCAGGATTTAGTTGTACGTCACATGAAATGAGTTGCATTTAGCAGGCAGGTGACCCTTTCCAATGGGCAAGTGATTTAGTGTAGGCTCAACTGCTTGGGATTTACATGTGGAGTAGCATGTCCTGGCCTGGACTCAGCAGACAGACTCCTGCTGTCCATACAGCAAAATAAGAATACAGGAATAATGTTTGCAGCGTAGGGAGTACTGATGCATCGCTTGGGGTTAATTTATTTTATGGATTCACTTCCTGAACATGCAGTTAATGAGTCCAGAAAGTATAAACACAAGATCTCAAGCATGCCCCGTTATGTCGATAAGCAACTGTGAAGAGCTAGACTTGGACGTTTCTGTTTTTCTCTGAAAGGAACCTCAGAGGCTGCATGCAAAGGAACATTAGGACACACAAGGAAGGTCATCCAAGCCTTGACATCAGACCTGCTGTCCAGCCTGCCCCTGCCTTTCCAGGAGTTGCTAAAGAAGCCTTCTTGGGAAGCTGCAGAAGGGCTGCCTGCAACTGCTGGGAGCGGACATACGTTTTGTTGTGTCTCCATGGTGTTCTGGCCTCCTTCCACCCAAAGTGGGGCAGGAGACAGCTGATCCAGCCTGCTTATGCCCCACTCTGACCCAGCAATGAATGGGTCAGGGGTTTAAATAAAGGGACATATTACAGGATGCTGCAACCAGCTGGCTTTTTAAGGATCTATCTGGCTGTCTATCTACCTATCTACCTACTACGTGTACATACACACATATCACATCTATCTATCTAGATATAAAAATAAACAGTGTAATATATATACACCAATATAAGGCATTACGTTGTTACAACAGTTCAAAACATTTAGTGCCAAATTTCACTGTTGCTTGGCACAGCCAGACATCCTCCAGTTGATTCAATATACTTTGATTAAAATACCTGGTGGAGAGAGAAGTACACAGCCAGCATCTTTCTGCAGCTGCCCTCGCACACAGGCACGAGAGCAGCCAAAGACGTGAGGGCACAGCGGCATGGAAAACCAACCTCCCTCAGGTTTCTGTTCTATTTCTGTTCTGCTAAAGGGTAGGAGCCACTGCTGACTAGCTTGCTACTGAGTGATAGCTGGGATGGAAATTAAATAGATGGAACATTTGCCTGCATGTACAGAGGGGGGCAAATAGGAAGGGAAGGGGAAACAGTTGATACATAGCAGTCGCTGTAAGGCAGTAAATATTAGCATTAATTTTGCTCATCACAACTGCACATTCATTACAGCTTTCCACGTACCAAATCCATAAGTCTATATGTGCTGAGCCAGTGGCTTGCCATAGCAAGTAGCAAATAATGAATGATGTATTACCTCTCTTATAATGGATTGGTTATTTCAACCATACTTGCCTTGATGTGATGAAATAAATGACAGCAATTTTGCTAATACATGGGTTTTCTGCTCTCCCCCTCCTTTCAAATAGGGCAAAAAGGTGTCCTTTAACATTTAAAGCCATGGAAGAACACAATATGTATGATGGTAAATGACTATAATGTAGTATGCCATAAACTGTAAGTACCGTCTGGTTTGAAAGGAAGCTGATGTGAGGTATAAAGAAGGTATTTTACACATGATAGAGGTAATAAATCTAGAGTTTGCTGGAGAATTTAGATCCAACTGGAAATAAATCCGTTGCAAATATTTTTGAAGTATTGTATAGCTGCATTAAGAAAGGACTCTGCCACTGAGCTGAAAGTGCTTCTGGTTCAGCTGGTGATATTACACCTTTGCCAGCCAACTACTGATCATATCAAACAGTTTTCTATTTCAGGCTGATGATCGAAAAGTATGGCATGAGTGATGTATCGCATGAGCAATGTTACTATATTCTCCATTAAAATACAACATCGGATTCAACAGCGAAGATTTGATGGTGAATGTCGTCCGTTTGATAAAGAATGATGCATCACAGCCCTCTTCCTTCCCTATGCTCTGCTTGCCTTGCTCGTGAGGCCAAGCTGTGACCAAGAAATGGGAAAAAGCAGTCAGGAGCAAGTTTCCATGAGCACTACTGGCATGTAGCAACTGAGAGCCCTTGCCCCAAGGAGCTCAGAGCAACACTACCAAATTCAGCCGACGTAAACCCAGGAGAAGCAGGTGCAGCTGGAGACTCCTGCAGAGCAGTCCCTCCATGCTTGCAGGAAGCACAGAGGAAAAGGACCTTGGTGACACCTCCATGATGTTATCCTGCGGAAGGAAACTGCCAGGCAGGAGGAAAGCAGAGGTGATTTCAGGACTGGGAATACTGGCATATTCTTAGGGTAACATGGATGACCCCATGTTAAAAAAGATTCAGGTTTGTTCAAGGCAAGATGCAAAGACTCAGGGTCTGATCCAGAGGCCACTGCCATCAGTGGAAGAACTTCCACCAATCTGAAGTGGCTTTAGATAAAACCCTTAGTTTGGCTCTCATTTTGTACAAGCACCTGGGCCCTACTCTCTTCCCACAGAATGGCCGTGGCCCCGCACAACTCTAATCCTTGGCAAGAGGATGAAATCATGCTGGGAACTCAAATAACTCCCACTGCGTGAGGACCGCTCTGCCCTTCAGTAGAGCTGGATGCTAAGCCAGCTGTTAAATGCCGCCTGCAGCCAGCTGTGCTTTCTCCAGCTGCTGCAGCTCTCATCTTTCCTCTGAGAAGAGGCACCACCTCTTTGTGATATGGCAGCTCCCCCTTCTTTTTGCTGGCTTGGACATAGCAGTCCCTACCACCCCAAGGCTTCTTGATCCTCATCAGGTTATTAATTTTTACAGCACTCCCGTTGCTTCTTGAGGTTCTCAGTCCTGTATGTTTTTTCAGCCCCAGCAGTGGTGGTAGTCTCTCCTGATGTTTGTCATCACTAGTATTACTGTTTTTCACCACAGATTCTTTTTTTTTTTTTCCTGATGAATGCTGACTAGCCTCTTTCCCTGCTGCCACTTTGCTTAAGTCATATTTGCCCTCAGAGAAAAATGTGGCAGCATCACGAACAGGAATGGAAAGCTCTGTCATACGCAGAGACTAGGATGCAACGTGATTATCGTGTTAACCAACTCACTGCCCTTTGGATGCTTGGCCTGCAGCCAGCAAAGTGACATCAATGCGGTGCTCTGGGCACATGCTGCAAGTTGTCAGATTCTACCAAATGTCAAACAACATCCTGGATGCTGTGGGGATCTCAGGGGCCGATCAGCAAAGCAGTGCGCGCATTTCCATGCCCAGCCAGATCCACGCTCCCTCAGCAACACGTGCAGTTGGCTGCGCGGGGGCAGCAGCCCCCACTTGGATAGCCACTGAAATCATCACATAATCCCTTGGGGGCAAGCCAGCCAAGGGATACCCTTCGCAATTTTCTACAGCAAACATTAGGTGCAATAAGCCCAAACATTAAATGGGCATCTTGGCCTCGCCTTGATGCTAGAGAGCCTTTTCTTGTGGGATTTCTTTAAGACCTTCTGCTGAAATGCAAGTATTTCAGGGAGCCTTGTGCACTTTGGCTTGGGTAAATCAAGGATTGAATGTGCAGCTGTACAGACCACTGGAGCCCGAGCAGCCCTGCCTCCCAACAGGCACCCACACGCTGATGAAATTCTGGCACCTGTCTGCTAGCCAAGGAGACATGACCCACCGTGGTGGGCAAAGGCACAGACTGAACCCCCTCTTCCAGCACTGGGCTGCCAGTTATACCTCTTTCCTGGTGCTGTCCCACACGAGTCAGGCCAGAGCCTGATGCCAGGCATGGTGCAGCACATCCAGAATCCAGACTTTGCTTTCGGTGGCTTCCTCAGGCTTGGTAGCAGTACAGCCATGACCACAGTCTTGCCCTTTTAGCAAATGAAGGTTCATTTCCTACCCAGTCTATCTTTTGTCTTCTCCCTAATCCATCAGCGAAGTTATAAAGCTGAATTTCCATGGCAACAGACTGTGAGGTCAGAGAGAAAGTATTAGGCAGGATCAAGTATCTGAACTGGAATTGGGAAAGGCAAAGAACAAAATTACTTAGAAAAATTAACAGTCATAGCAGAGGGAATAACGAGGGGGGGAAAAAAAAAAGAACAGGTCAGATAATCTGCTCCTGGTGTGAGAACTCCGTTTGATTTCTGACAAAGCCAGTGCTGGCAAAAACAACCTTTTGCACACACAGAACCCCAGTTTGTCTCTTCGCTTCCTTTGAAGTCAACAGCAACGCCAATAGGAGCAAAACATGGTCCTCCCAGGAACTGCAGGGGGATTCTTGGCCATCAGGAAAATTTCCCGGTATCTGCCTCTTCTTGCTTAATGAGAGCCCACTGCATGTTGTCACAAGCCTTGAGTGAAAGAACATCGCCACCTCCACAGGTGGTGGGACATGGAGATTTTAAACACTTTTTTTCTAAACAGAGAACACGCCAATGCGTTTTTCCTTTAATCATCTTCTCGAAGGTGTAGTGTCCACAGCCTAAAGCCATCTTTAATCAGCAATCAGTTGTTTGCTTCCTGGGGTAGTCCTAACCCAGGCTGCTAGCCCACGACTAGGTGCTCCCGGGATACCGGCTGCCAGTGCCCCCAGCATCCGCATCGCATGGCCTGTGGAGGCAGTGGGGTTAGTAGGGTGAGCCCTGCATGGCCCACAGATGGACCACGTGACTTTAGCAAGGTAAAGAGATACGGGAGTGAGGTGGCAGCACAGATTTCCCCAGTGACGCTGCCGTCCCTCTGGGGTCAGACAAAGGGTCGCACAGGAGGCTGCATTTTGGCAGGAAGGCTGGCAGTTTTCTCATGTTTTTAACAGGGTCTCCTGAGAGGCGGTCGCTGAGGTGGGCCCCGCGCTATGTGCCCACCATCACGCAACGCTGGCGCCAACAGGCTGGAGCCCGGTCCCAAACCCAGTGCCTTGCCTTCCTTTTACGCACCGCCATATATCGCATGTCCGTGCTTATTACCACCTTCCCCTTCCCAGCGATGATCTAGGACCTACAGGTCTTCAGGGAAATCCAATTAAGGACGTTGCACCAGCCCCTTTTCAGATGAAAGCCGCCAATTCATTAATCTGCAGGCTTGCTGCCTACACCCAAGGAGCGAAGCGTGCTTTTTCCCCCCCGGCAATGCTCCCTCCCCTCCTTCCCGCACGATCAGCACGTGCCACACATCAGAGGAGACAAGAGGCTTTGGGGTCTCTGGGTTCCCCACAGGGGATTATTCTCCCTTATTCAGGAAAAATAGAGGAGGCAGGAGATATCAGACCCTGAAAACATTCTGGTGAAGTTTGGAGGGGAGGCAGGCAGATATGAAGAGAAACCTCTAGCGCCTATCTGGGATTTATAATGTGCATGGGCCTTTGTGACTTAAATTACTGCTTTTTCCTCTGCTTGATCTGAGAGCATATTTGAGTCGATCTGAATATCAAAGAAATTCAGAAAGGCAGTGGGGCAATGAGTAGGGCAGAGACTGACAGGCAAATAAGAAACCAGGGAGGCAGTACAGAGATAGTACTGCAGATAGACCAGATTAAAAGATGAAAAAAGAGGTGAGGTGCCTGGCCAGCAGGCAAAACTGCTCAACTTAAATATGCTTATTTTTTCCCTGCTTAATAGACATTTTATGGTCTATTCATAGGCTAGACATACCCTCTTTGCAAAAAAGGTCTTCTGACAAGGGCTGACAGAAGGGCTATGATACAGCTTTGCACCAAAGCACTTTGGAATAATCCCTGTAGTTAAGACTGTTCCTCTGAACTACGTCTCCAGAACAAATCAGACTCGGCTCCCAGGGATGCACATTTCACACACTTGGCCACATAAAAGCATAAACAAAACCTATTAGATGAAATGACACTCTCCAACCCTGAAAACTGAAGGGGAATGGATGCTTGTATGGTGGGACACAGAGCTACTAAAGTGCTCCAGCCTCTTCATGGCTGTTGGTGGCTCTAGGAGGTGGAACGTATTCAGGTCCATGAAACAGAGCAGGAAGAGAGAGTATGTCCACAGCCACTCTGCAGAAGGAACATATGGAACAGCCAATCATGCCTGAAAGGCTGGACCACCACTGCTTTTATTCTCATTACCTTTTCCCAGCAAAATACTCCTTGTCCATAATGCCAGGAAAAAGTCTAGGAGGTACTAAGAAGAGAGAGCATTCCAGCTCCACTGCATCTTGCCATCACTCTGACGCTACATAAATCTTTCACTGGGTCACAAAACCAATTCACGCACATGAATAAGGTCCACAGCCTGTGTTTAACATCCAGGGTCTCATCAGTAATGGGGGACAGGGTTGTCAACAAGAGGATGGCTGTTTGGGAGCTGTATTACCAATGGCTTAAAGGGTGCAGGAGATGCTTGCAGCTATAAAATTTTATGGATACATATTACGTGTCTGTGTGTATAAATATATATGTGCACACATATGTACATATGCACACAAAACCCTATAATTAGTATTTTCACACTCATAGGTTCTTTTACTGCCCCTACGATGTAATTAGCATTATTCTATTAATTAAAATTTTCTGCTGTCTTGAATTTAAAGATAGCACATATGGTGGTTTGCATTACTGGAGTATAAAATCATCAGTCTTTGTTTAACTCTGAGCTAACATTTCTCTCGCTTTTCCCCATATGCTGTTTAGAGGGTTAGCTTTGCTGTTATTTCCTTTCCTCCCTTCTTGATATTGAAAAATTCTTACTTCTGATTCTTCTTTCATTGCTCCCATTGGTTTCACACATTTTCTTCACATGGTCATGGGTACTTACTGTTTTTATGATTTGGACGTTTTCACCCATCTATAAATTGGCTCTCATGCAAGTCAGTCAAAATTACATTTTGATTTAAAAAAGATATAACAATGTCATTTTTTTCCATCCAGCTTTCAGACTGGTTTTTGCAATGAGCTAGTTAACGAAATCTTGACTTGTTTATCTGCAGTTTCCAGCCTGCATTATAGCTGTGCTTAGGAGGCCATTTTCTGCCTCTCTGTTTTGTTGAGAATCTACTCCAAACTTGGCAGCTACTGAAAAGTTGTGTGCTCTTCTCACAACTTGTCATCTTCCATCTTTATTCAGGAATTGCACTTGGCTACCTTTTGAGGCTTAAAATTAACATGTTATTATTGTTTCTGAAGACCCTTCAGACTTTGACTCCTACCTATTGGAGAAATTTTGTTTCTGTTTACGTACTTGCTCATAATTTGGGTTCTGTTTCCAATCTGTCACTTGCTAAACCATCTGTGCCATCTGGAATGTGCCTGGCCCCAATTTGGTGGAATTCTCTTCCTTATGAAATTCATGAGATTCAGCCTGCAGATGCTTTCACTGCTTCTCTGACAAATTTACTTAATTTGACAGCTTTGAGGTTTACATTTTTGTCAGTTTCTAGGACCACATCTTGTTCCAGTTATTATGCTATAGGTGGTGGGGTTATATGGAACATGGATCATAGAACCACAGAATGATTTAGGTTGGAAGGGACTTTAAAGATCTTCTAGTTCCAACACCCCTGCCATGGGCAAGGACACCTCCCACTAGACCAGGTTGCTCAAAGCCCCATCCAACCTGTCCTTGAACACCTCCAGTGATGGGTCCTTCTTAAGCTTGGGGCTCCAAAGATGGACACAGTATTCCAGGTGGGGTCTCATGAGAGTAGAGTAGAGGGTATCACCTCCCTCACCCTGCTGGCCATGCTCCTTTTGATGGCCAGCTCATATTGAGCACCTCATCCACCCAAGCCCCTCTCCTCAAGGCTGCTCTCAATCCATTCTCCACCCAGCCTGTGTTTGTGCATGGGATTGTCCCGACCCACGTGCAGGACTTTGCACTTGGCCTTACTGAACTTCATGAGGTTGGCACGGGCCCACCTCTCAAGTCTCTCTCGATGGCATCCCTTTCCTCCAGTGTCCCAACTGCTCCACACAGCTTGGTGTCATATGTACAGGATACGTGTGAAACACGAGAAACAGCTTTGACACACAAGTAAACACAAAGATTTGGGTACTCAAGATCCATACGAGCCCTTTTTCCTCTAATATGCCATAAAATCACAGGCACTCGAGAGTGCAGGTGTAAGGTAAGTGAAATTCCCAGCTGTGAAGAGGGTCACCATCAGGTTTATATTCCAGATTAAGTGATGCTGCAAATACAACATCCAGGAATAACTGGAATACCCAAGACACTGCCTCAAATATTTTGCTGAGGTGAAACTACACCTTAACCATCAGCAGATAAAACCTTCTATCTGTGAGCCTCTTTAGCTCCTGAGAAACAAAACGATACTGGAGGTCTCCTGAGGATCTGATTTTGGTGCTTTTCAAACCACCTACATGGGCCCAGTAGGCTGATGAAGGCTGACAAAACCGGCCAAACTTTTAATGAATTATCTGGATGTCCCCTTGCTAATCAAAATATGCTGGACCAGTCGTGGGTCAAATGGAGATGAAAAGGTCTATGTGCTTCTAAATTTAGCATTACAAAGGTTACTCACTTCTCAATGCCCAGGATGAAAAACCTTACAGGAAAATTTTCCTACTTTTTTATTTGCTGACATCCATTTTCTGGACCACAGTCAGCTCCTAGGAACTAACGTTTTGATGTACAATGATGGAAAAAATTGGTCCAAAGAGCACTGTTCTAACCAAATAGCCCCAATTAGAAATGTATTAGATTTTATGTGAAAGGAGAATTAACTTTTCCATAAGTTCTCCCCCACCCCCTGTTAAACTGCAAGTTCCTTGACAGAGATCATCAAATGTGGACACATAAAGTTAAGTATGTTAATGTGTATTCTAGCACCTTACAAAAGTGATCTGATTTCCAGGTGGGTAATCCCACCCAGCTGAAGTGATTTGGAGAAAATGCAAAAAAGCAGGTTATAAGAAAAACCTCCTGAAGCCAGATGGTACCTGAGTCCATCTTGCTGTGCTTACCTTTTATTCTCTGTCACTCCCCCAGGGCTGCTGTGGCAAAATCCGCTTCATATTACAGCGTTAAACAAAAGTTCTGACCGTTGGCACTTAGTCTGCTAGGTCGTTATCAGAAAATGTTCAAAGCGAGCAGGAGGTGGTCAGGGAGAAACCCTACCAAACTGGGTTGCACTCTACATTGAGAACGAGAGAGGACACCATTCACAACAACCTCCGCTGAATCATCTCCTTACAGCTATCAACATTGCCACGTGCTTTGCGTGGCAATCGCAGCTCCTTGGAAAAAACTCAACAGCAGGACCACAGCAAATAGGGAAGGGGAAAAGAAACGGGCTTTGCTGGTTACGTTTTCCTCCTCCGTGCAGGGAGTCATGGAGCTGTATTTTGCATTATTACGTGCAACCCAACTGCCATGGCTTGAAGCTCCCACTAAGGTCGGATGATGAACCTGACACCAATTTGTGGAGCTGCACTGTATTTCCTAACTGTAATGCCCTCTTCAGTTATCACGTTAGCTGTAACACACAAAGAAGCCATATAAGGTTAAAAGGTGCCACCTGAATTTATATTTGTTAATGTCATTAGTGTAAAAGGCTCCTTTGGAAGACCCAAATCGCTGTGGTCTGGATTGATGCTAATGGGCAGCTTCCCAGCAGGAAGACGATGTGTGCTTCATCATGATGCTGGAAGGAGTTTGTCTGCTAGCCAAAAATCTCTCTCCTACTGTTTATAAAGCAGTATCTCACTGAACTACCCCCGTTTTTACAGTTCATTACTGCACAGCCTTTTAAAGGGGTTGGCTGCTGTTCAATTTCATGGCTTCAGAGCTGCAGAAAAGCACCTTTGGAGGTATCTAACCTTCCCTCCAATCTCATGGCTGTCCAGTGCGCTAGGTAATATTTCACTTGGTCTCTTGCTCAGAAATGCCCTGTCCGTTGCTCCTGTGATAATCCCAAGCGAACAGAAAATCCATCGATCCTGTGTACTGCAAGTAATTAGAACTGGGGCTGCATATCATTCCCGCAAAGTTGTATGGGTCAGGATTTTAAATGTGAAATGATTTTCAGTGGATTCAGCACTTGCCCTCTGAATAATGCAGCCTATAAATTTAAAGTGCCTTTAAAAGATTACATTTTTATTCTTTATTGTCCACAATTAGTGTTACCATAATTTAAAAACAAAGCTGGTATTTGTCCTTCCTCTAGGCTACCAGGATCGTGGTGAAAGGTATCATCACATTGTCTGTGTTATAACTTTTTCATTCTCCAAACAATTTTTATGATTCCCTTCACATAATGGATCTCCCTTGTGTACTCATATTTTCACTTTTGATTGTAGGCAATTAATTTTTATTACCATAAAAAAGCCTTCTGAAACTCTTTTATGATGAGCTTCTTTTATTTATCTAGTAATTAGCCTGTGATGAAAGTGACAACTCTAATGGCTCAGTCAAAAACGTTCTACTGGCAACATATATAGGTCTGCTGTGAGGGGTTAACCTTTTATGAGATTACAGTTACTGTAAAAGCTGACATTCAATTGTTTAATAGGTTTTCTTAATTCCAGTTTTCTACACTCTAAGAAATAGCTAGAGGTAGATGCTAAAAAAGGTCTTCAGACTTTACTGCAGTCACAGGGTTTCGTTTGCATGAACTGGTAATTACTCACAGGGTTTTTATAAATCAAAAATACTTTTATTTCCTTTCCAGCCAATACCATCAACATTTTAATAGCACATTTAGGAGTTACTGAGAGACACAAACTATTTTTCCAATGAACTGCAAACATCAGTTTATACAGCTGCGTATGTACATGGCTTCCACAAGCTTGTGCTGGCCACCAGCATTTTCAGCCACGATCTCTGGCAGGAAGGAATTTATTTGAATTTACAAGATGGTTTTGAAAGAAAAGAAAATGCACAACCTTTTGGGGTACCACTCAGCTGCAGATAAAGACTATTCTGACCTCTGGGAAGGCTGATGAGAACCATATATAATCTGACTGACTTGTCTCAGCATTAAAATGCCTAATACAATTAGTTCTGTCCTTATGAGACGGAAATTGTGTTTCTGAGCACACATTTCACTTGACAATGCATGTTCTGGGTGGGGGGACTCCATCCTGGACTTTGAGTTCTCAGCACTGGGTGAGACTGAGAGTGGCTGAACCAAAAATCTTTGCTGGTGCCTGCTAGGAGTGTATATGTAGGGGGGCAGATTTTTGTGACTTTGGTTGGTTTGAGCAATAATATTTTTGCTTATTGACTGAATACAAATTTTATTTAACAGTTTCATGTACTGCAGGAGGAACCCAAAATGACACTACCCTTATACTGTGCAAAACAGACTAAAGAAAACTAAGGGAAACAGATCATAATTTCATATAACGCAATATGCTAAGGAGTGAACAAAAAATGCTGATTCCTGAGGACTTTGCCATTTTTCTTTTCAAGCCTCTTTCTAATGCATTTACAAATGCATAAATTGTTCTAATGCTCTTTAGGTCATAAAAAGCAAATTGGTAGGGTAAGAAATGTTTTTCCTTGTCAAGTTGGGCACCTTACCTAGTTACAGAAATGAAGACAGTCTGCTTCCTGCGCACCATGCCATCGTGATCAAAGGAACGGGATGTGAAAATTTCCCTCACTGGATCGTACTGCTATTCAAAGCCCTTTGTAGGCACCTCACAGCAAAACACAAGCGGCTGCTACGAGATGAAAAGAGCATGCATGTATTTATTTATTCAGGATGGCATTTTGCAGCCCCAAAAGAAATGTATGTATGCATGTATGCACGCATGTATGTCTGCATACGGGGGGTCGTTAAGGAGGAGAGCGCTGTCTGTGGGGGTCTCTCTTTCCCCTGGGCAGAACCTCAGCCTTGAAGAGGACTTGCAGGCTGCCACTGGCTCCTGGCAGGGCTCTGCCATCCCTTCCTCTGTTACCAGGCAACATTATCAGTGATGCTGCACATGTGCACTGGACATTAATTACCCCTTTCTGCTCGCTGTTTATACTTTCATTTATGCATTTTCCTGTAGAAACATGAGGCATTCTTGAGCGAATGAGATTTTCCTTGAAAGGACGTCCATACCCATAAGCTAACCGGCCTGGTTGGTACAATGTGCCCTGGTGCAGGACAGGCAGAAGATCCTCTGTGCTCCTGCTCAGCTCCAGCGACGCTGGATATGGACTCAGCCCTGGAGTGGCTGGGAAGCGCTGTGCCGCTACCGCCTGCAACCCAGGGCTTCCCGGCACAGCGCCTGGCTCTCTCGGCTTCCACTCGCTACGGCAGGTGTTTATTATATTGAGGAATTAAACCTGCAATCCCGCAAATAGGAGCCGCATTGGGATCAGCGGAAATTTTACCCAAGCTGAGGATTTCAGCGTGTGAACCTGTTATCATCCAGATAGTTACGGTGTGACTTTGTCTGGTTTTGTAAAAACAGATGTCAAGAATCGGACTTGTGAAAAGGCAGGCACTAGTTATAAAGTAATTTTGTGCCTGTCACGGCGAGTGCGTGGTGACCAATCCCTCCGTGCAGGAGGGGCAGGCGCTTGAGGAACAGGAATGACATCTCTGCAGCAATACCTTGTTCCTTCGGTCTGCTATATGAAAAGGCTGTTATTCAAACCAGAGATGGAGTCAGGAGATGTCAGGGCTTGGGTTAAATGTGTGGTGCCCCCCTCTGTGTAAGACAGAGTAAACAGCACTGGCCACTCCCTCTCACCCTACCTGGCGACCTCATTTCTCAGCTCCTGTTTCGAGGCCTGTTTTCTACCAGCTTTAATTACACACTGCTGTTTAAGGCAGAAGCAATGGGCCACAGACTGTACGGCTATTAATGAAAATTCCATCGGTGTGGGTGGGCAGCGCTGAGCTTGGCACAGGGGGGGACAGCGGCACTTGAGATAACCCTGCCCGGGGCAGGGGCAGGCACCGGCAGCGGGGCTGCAGGCAGGAGCACACGGCATCGCCGCCGCCTCGCCTCCTCTGCTGGCACGCACAGGCTGAATAGAAATTCTGCACAAAAAGAGACTTCGGTCTGCAATAGAAAATGTGGGGAATAAAAGGAAGTGAACTCGCCATGCTTGTCCACCGACGCCTCTTCTGGCCAGACGCCTCCGTTTCTGAGCATCAATGTCAGAAATGACAATGCAATGAAATGCTATGAAGTCAACATCCTGATTTTGAACAGGCTGCTCCTACCTGTCTTCTAAAAATTTACTCCCCGACCTTCACAGTGTTTTAGATTGAAGTGCCCCAAGTTATTAGTCCCATTTAAGAAGCAGGCAAGGTTTTACTGTAGGAGACAGTCTCACCACCGTAAGCAGCATCCCTTTTTTGCTTCAGAAACACTCTTCCATCATTCCTCCATGCTAGTGTAGCCTCTGCCTCTGCGGGCAGCCTGCACTCTCTCTCACCGCACATATAATAGATGTGAAAATGTTCCAGAAGACACAAGACATGGTTTCAGAAAGGGAGAATTATCTATCTGTCATTACCTTGCCTCTGGCTTCACTGCAATGACACAATACTTTCAGTCTCTTACAAGAACCTTCAAGAAAGAATTTAGGGTATATGGTTCTTCTAATCCTCATAAATCTGGAATTACCCCAATTACCAAGAAGAGACATCATTAAAAACGAATGACTGTGCAACCACCTTCTCAACATCCCTGTCACTACACTGACAATTTAATTAAAACTGCTGTGCATTAAGTTATAATTAGTTTGTATGAATAAGGAAGATACAGATTTTTTTAAATTCTCAGACCGTGCTCATCAAAATTTACCTCAGCGCCGCTACTTAGGGATTACATCAATTAACAGATTTTATCTTTCTTAAAGATATGTGAATATCTCAAAAGAAAATCCTCATCTTCACATGGGATCTTCATGCCAGCATATAAACAGAGTTGACTAGAAATAATGATCTTTACTGCAAAAAACCATGACCCTGTCTGTATGAACGTCATGTTCATTATATAATAGTCCACATTTTTTGCCCTGTGTTTTGCTGCCTGACATAGAAAATGAAAAGGGATGTGAGGGAATTAGAAGGTAAACAAAGAAAAGATTAATTTCAAATTCATTGCATCATTTTTTGTCAGCAGAAGTCTACTCTGACTCTGCTCTTGCAGGTTGAGATGTAAAGCTGGAGCAGCTGTCTTGGCGCCTGTAGACTTAGGGGAGGCAGGTGCTTACCCACGGAAAGCTGATGCTGCTTTCCTTCACAGATCGAAAACTTGGGGAAGTGCTTCAGCGATTCCTGACACATTTTGTTCCTTTCTTCAAACACGGAAGCAGCCCCACTGCAAAGCTCTGCCTCACTTTTTAATAAAAATATGTTTCTAACCTATGTGAGCCTTTAATGCTTCAATATCGAAAGGCAACTAAATGAACCCCAAATGCATTTCCAATCTCATATTATTTAAGTCAACCTCAGGATTTCTCGGAGCCTGACTAATGATTTTCAAGCACTTAGGGCTGCAATGATTCCAGCAGGGGATCTGATATCCACTTATTTTATTTACTAAATTACTTTACAACTGTTCTTGCCTTTTCACATGTCTCATCCTTGATGTCTGGTTTTACAAAAGCAGAGCCCTAGCCTGTTCCAGCGGGAAGGCTGTGGCACATGCTTCAGTCAGACCCTCCACCAGGAATTTTCCGATCCGGACACAGAGCACTGACAATATCCTGCCTTCAAAAAGCAGAGTTTAAGATGACTGTAAGACATGCTTGGCCCAGGGATGCAAAAGATGCTGACACAGTAAAGGAAAGGCCAAGAAGCGAAGAGAAAAGCTGTCTCTGAAGTCAAGGAGCACACTGGAGGGGGCAAAGGTTGCCTTTGACCTCCTGTTCTTTCCTGACATGCTGGTCTCTCTGGAAAGATGAAATTCAGATATGATCTCTGTCTGTTTTCCTGCCATGTGCCTGATTTGCAGTCGTTAGCAGACAGAGGGAAGCAGGAGAGTAAGGCAGATTGAGTAGTTCTCATGCACTTGGTGGGAAGAAGCAGGCAGCACCTTCAGAGTCAGCAGGCTGCATCTGCTGGAGCAAAATCCAGTTCTCATGAACTACTGTCATGAAATCTATAAAAGAAAACATGCACCTTAAGACCTGGATGTTGTGCAAAAAAGCCAGCACTGGGTGGCAAATCAGAGCATGCAGGAAGGAAAGCCGACCAGGAGGATAAGCTGTCTTGCCAGCATAACGGGCTGGGAAGAACATGGCCTGCAGCAGACTTTGCTGTTGCTCTCAAACCCAGGAGCCTGTGCTGTAACATTCATTGCTGTGTATGCAGAGCACGGCTGGGGTGTCCTGGCCACAGCCCTGAGCTGATGGATGCTGCCGCCTTAGGACTAATAGAGCTGCCTCTCTTAGTAAAGGCAAAGCAAAGATAAGATGGCCCTGGCGCCCCTTCCCTGCAGTATGGTGGCATCCAAAAAGGCCAGCTGCGGGCTAGATCCATGCCAAACACCTTAGTCAATGGTGAGGAATTATAGTTGAAGCTTGTCGATGAGGAGGCACCAGGGAAGAGGGAAGGTTTGCCACAAAAATAGTCATTTGGGAGACTGGTTCTCTATTTCTCTTTGTTCCCATATGGAATTCTCATAAAAATGTGTGTTTTTCTGCTGCTGCTGCTGTATTTCAGACTTTTTTTTTTTTCTTTTTGGGAGCAGTGTGTCGTCTCCCAACTGCACTGTTTATGTTCTCCTCGGCTTGCATACCAGCTGCATGGCAACACGCTGCAGGTTGCCAATAAACACAACTGGAAGCCGATGAGACAAGAGCATCTTTGAAGATTCAGGCGCAGTGTTCTCCTTGGGATGACACGCCATGCCAGATTAAAAGCTCTCTGCGTATTCAGACGCTGGCGATAAGAAGGACACTTCATGCAGCACAAATGCTAGATCCGTCTGGTCACCTCCTGATGCAGCAACCTCAAGGTTGCTCAGCTTTTAGAGCCAGATGAAGAGCACAGTCAGGATCATTTGACTTACATACCCTCTCAAAGCATCATTCCTAGGGACAGCTTCCAAAATCATTCAGGTTTTTAAGTGCTGTCTGCTTTGTTTGACTGCACATATCATCTGTAAGGTCACCCATTCGTCTCACGCACATAACTGGATCTCCATCTCAGACCTTCCTCTCCTCAGTTCTCCCTCTGTTTCCCAAGTAATCAAGCAGAGCCCCATGATAACTGATGGTGTCAGATGCAAGCTTGATTTGATCTCAGCCGGATGTCTCACTGTGCTGGATATCAACACTGACATGTTGAAGAGTGGTGACTGTGTTTATTATATTCATTCATGCTTAGGAAAGCAAATAAATAAAGAAAGAGACATCTCCCCTCAGAATATACCTCAGCACCCAAGAACAATTATGGGTTAAGCATAAACTGGTTCTGCACGCAGGACAATTAAATGTTTATTGGAAAGACAATTACTGCTCTTTAAACCTCGCATATCTTATTAGTGCCACAAGCAAGATAAAATGAAGACATGCTGTTCTGCCAATGGATTCTGGCCACTGATAAATACACCTGGCTGTGGAAAGCCTGTGAAAAGATGTGATGGCCATGGGATGGGACCTGCCATGATGGCATTGGGATTGGACCCACTTCACGAAAATGGGATGATCTTAACATGAAGTTACTCTGTGATGGTTGTAGTCAGCGGCATAAAGCCAACAAGCCTTCACCAGGACGTGCCTGTTTTGGGCGGAGGGTTGGAGAAGTCTTTGGTCAGCAAAAGGACAGTCACCAGCCCAGAGTGGCTGGCGTGCCCAGAGCAGCCTGCAGAAGACAGCACTGACATCCACACCGGCAGGACCTTGCTCTGTGCTGGACTTAATCACAAACTTCCTGATCAGAGGAAATCTCAGTCAGAAGTTGGTAAATATTTCCTGAAGGGAATGGGGGATTTGCTTTGAATTGTCTTTGTATAAAATGGCTTGGTTTTGTTTGTTGGTTTTGGGGTTTTTTTCCATTTAAAATGGAAAAAAGCAACTAGTTTTTGACATCTTCAAATGTCAAAAGAAAAAATAATTCAGTCTTGACTTTCTTGAAGACAAACGTCCCTCAGATTTCTCCCCTTTTTTCAGAAATTGGAACATCTTTATAGTGGTTTTATTTTTACAGAGATTAGTATAGGTTACTACCTATTACATCAACATTTTCAATGAAAAATATGTTTTAAACCCCTATTGTTATGAAAGAAAATTATCTGAAAAATAGACCTATGCTCCAAAAGGAGTACATTGTAACTAGACTCTCATGCTTGGGGACAATGAGAAACAGTGCTGCGACTTTCGGATTAGGAACTGAGACACGACATGGTGCGACGTAGAGACAGGAGCTCTCAAAGAGCGCAAGGTTAGCATCGGAGACCCATGCAGACCTGTTTGCTTGACTCCCAGAAGAGGTCTTGAGTCACCCGGACCTTCCTCCTCTAGAAGGAGAAAGAGGGAACTCGAAACAAGACAGCACAACTGCAGGCATTCAGTCTAATCTGGGTCGCAGCACAACTGCATCTCGGAACTGAGGAGTTCTACTTCTGCATTGTTTCCTCCAAATGTCACTAACATTGCCCAGCCTTAAGAGGCAGAGTTCTTTGCTTTCTTTCACCCTAAGTAATCCCAAATCAGGCACTGGGATAGCATGTGAGGTGAAACCATGATCATGGTCACCCTCGCAAATTAAACCCACTAACGGCAATGAGCAGTTAAACAGGTCACCCTTTAATATTTCCTCTAGCTCATCCTAAGCTCCTTAGACATTGTTCCTTCTCCCTCTGGTAATGCCCCTGCCTACATTTTTGCCCTTCCCTGCATCTCCTCACTACAGACTGGTGGGTCTGGGGATAATGTATGGCACACGGTGGATCTATTTCAGCTAAAACAAGACTCTCGGCACTACAAGCTTTTTTCATGTAAAACATTTTTTCTCTTTCCTGCACTAATTCCTCTGGGTTGCGGAGGAGCGGTATTCAGCGTGGTTGGTTAATTTTTATTAATAGGCTCTCTCCCTCCCCCTTTATTGGTTACATATGGGCGTGAAGTTGATTAGCCAAGGGAAAAGTAAAGTTACACATCATTTATCTTCTCTTACATTTCCACTGATCAATCTATTCAACATTATCCATTTCCCATTAATTTTCTATTTGCAGCACACCTTATTTTTAGAGCCATAGTTAGCAAATTGATTTGCTGCTCTTAATCAGCAGTTTCCATTTACAGCCTGGGAAGTGGGATTAACACAGCATACTTGCCATTTCGTCTCTGTCAAGTGATACCTCACACTAAATAATTCTTATGTTTGGCATGTTTTGCTGATTGAGTTTGCCTTCTGGAAGAACAAGCTATATGAAAGCGCAGCCTACTCATCGGGCTCTGGGCCAAGTCTCTCACGTAGGCACAGATTATAGATCTTCCCAGCAACGCTGACAGGGTGTGTAAAAGTCAAAAGCCAAAACATCTCTGTTCAAAGTCACAATGCAACAATGAGAACAACAGTGCCTCCTACATTTACACTGCCTTCCACTCCCACCGCTCTATCAGACTTTAAATGCAATGAAATTCAATCAGAGACTCTGGTTATCTGATGCTATTGCTCTGAAAAGGCGTCATGAAGGCAGAACGGTTTTTTTTTTTTTTCAAAGCATCACAGAAGAGTGTTCGAATGAATTCGGAGATAATCTGTTAATTCATCAGATTATTCAGGCATAATGCACACAAATGACAGAGTAAGAAACTTTGCTGTTTTTCTATTAATGGTTTCACATAATGCCGCCTTCCCTCCTGAGAGTTGATTAAAATGTAATTTAAATTGCTCCTGTCTTAGAGCTTCATTGTCTATTATCTTGAACCGAGCTAGAGGCTCCGTATCGAGAGGATGTTTAACAGCAGAACATTAACTGATCTCCTCACTTTTATTTCATCGGAGAAAAATTCTCCATCTTTCTCCGCTGATCTTGTTCATTATGGAAGATGATGAACACAGGTGATAGCATCCAAAAGAGATGAGCCAGTCAGTAACTGATAGGCATTTTTTTTTTCTTATTTGGCAAAAAACACCACCAGCTCCTATTACAATCTTTTTCAGCAGATCAAAAATGCAACACAACAGAATATGATCTATTGCTGTTCTTGCAATTCTTTTGCCTAAATTAAATAAATCTCAGTTGACAGATATTAACTTCAAGCAGGAATAAGCCTTATTACAATACATCACTGCAAAAAAATAAGTCAGAACTTTCTGGCTTGCTACATACTGTTTAATCAATGAAAACTATTTCTAAAAAATGCATTGTGTTAAAATAATTGATTTGGAAGGGAGAACTATTTGCCATATACTCTGATTTATGTTTAAAGACCTTTTTTTCCCCTCTCCCCTCTGAAAATAAGAATGATTGGGCAACTAAAACCATTCCTCACACAGGCTGAGTGAAAGCAACGCTTTTACTTTCTTCTTTACTTTAGTGCAAACCCCCCCATCCCAGAGATAAAAATTGTTACATTGAGCTCCCTTACTATACACCAATTCAATATCAAAGTTGATCATAACACTGCAATACAAAACTGCAAATAGAACTCCGTAACAGAACTCAGTAAGGTTTGTCATATGTCTGTTTCTCTTTATTCCTTTATTCTGGTAGAAAGCCAGAAATTTTTCTGTCTTTCAGCCTGAGTTGTAGCATAGTGCATTTCCACAGAAACTTGGCACTGTAAGTGAACCAAAAGGAGCAATTCCATAACCATTTTCCACCACACAGCACCGATGCTGATCTCCAAGTCTAACGTTTTTGATTTTGCTCAGTATTAGAGTTCTCTACAGAACAGCCATGTAAAATCTCACAGAATCACAGAATCACTGTGATTCTGTGATTCTCCACAGAACAGCCATGCAAAATCTCATCTCACTTCCATCCCCTTTACACTGTTAGTACTTTTCCACTTGTGTGACAACTAGGCAGCATGAACATTTTTAAATGTTTCTCTCAGAAATGCTGTGAACTCTTACCATCTCAGAGAAACATAAATCTTACACTGCAAATCCAACCTGGGAACTGTATTTATTAAGTTCCTTGGAAAACAGCACACAAACATTGAATAAAGCTATGCCTATACCAGTTAATTAAGTAAGATGCAGGAAGATCCCCAGGTCCTGGGTTGCAGGTTGTCCGTATTACCTAAAAGCAAAAGGCTTCCCAGGTGTAGGAGTGGCACCGCTCCAGTGGGACTACCAAACTGCTGCCGAGCACAGTGGGGACCCAGCCACCCTCTTCTGCAGGCTGGAAGAGTTTCCCAGCCTAGAGATGCCAGTAAACCTCAGGCACGTTTAATTTACTAGTGTAGATACTAGCATAAACAGTTTGAAGCACTCATGAGAGACCTGGAATAAGATTAAGACCAGCTGGAACCACTTCCAGAGGTGCAATGTTAAACACATGCTGAGTGGGAGCAAGGCTGGGGAAAGCAAGACCTGCCTGAACGATCCATTTCATATGTATTTACACAACCTGAGAATATGCAAAATACTATGCTTGTTTATTTATATCACAAGAAAATAACTGTGAACTGGACACTCTGTGTTGTAAGGTAGTTAAACACAGTATCAGTGGAAAGCATTTTAGGGTAGTGGTTTTGCTGTGTACTCGAAGCGCATTTCCTGATTAAGAAGAGATGCTATATTCCCGACAGCATAATTAGATGCATACAAAAAAATTTTTTGGAGAAGTCACAACTGAGCTGCAAGCCATTATGTATGAAAGAAAGCTTACAGAACCAAAGATGGGAGAGGTAATCACACAGTCACAAGCACTGAAGCAAATTTGCATAAGGGTAGAGTCATGTTTATGGTTGACGGAGCTAGGAGAAATCTGTTAAGTAGATTAAGTAGAAATATGCAGTCAGACAAAGATAATTATCTCATTTGCCATAGTATTAAATCTAAATTGTGGTTTAAAACACAGAATGATGAAAAAATCAAAATCGCTGTAACGGAAGTTGAAAGAACTCAGCATTTCACCACAATGAAAGGAAATTTTTTTCCTGCTCCTTCAAGACCCATTATGTAGCATTTCTATTTTAATCTCTGAATTTGAAACCATTTGCTTTGAACCTCTGTATTCTACACTCAAAGTAGGATTCTGTTGAATTATTTCAAGCATTTACCAAGTTAGCCTAACTGCATTTCCTATCACAGGCAAGAGGGTTTGAAGAACTGCATCAAGAGGGATTTTGAAAATTTCATGATTTGGTTCTTCTGACCAAGTCTTCTGAAGTAATTACGCCTGACAACAGGAGACTTGAAATCTGATAGCGCGTGAATACTGAGAAATAAGCAAATTAAAATAAATGTAACATGAGCTAAATGGGTAAGTTTTTCTCACTTGCTGGTAATTACGATCTTAACATGGTCAGGATGACTTTTGAATTAGGTATCCAGTGTCAGTAGAAGCTCCACATTCATTCATTCAGTCTCCTGCCAACTCAGTTACAAAGGAAAAATTCTGATCTTCATTCTGTCTTTTGCATATGTACGTAGTAAATCTTACAGCAACAATGTTTTTGCTACGGAATGATAATGAGTTTGGTGTGCTGCAATAGGTGGGGAGCTCTAGAGAGGGGCAGGAGGTGCTGAGGACCCAAGGTCTACGCTGTACGCGTTCCGGGGGGATAATTCTGGTTAGCTCTATCACCCATCAGCGGCTGAGGTCCATCAGCATGCTCCCAGTGCCCAGGCTCCAGCCCAGTTTCATCCATGGGGATCAAATTGCTGCACACTGAGAAAGCTCCCTGATGTGAGCCAAAGTGGGGGACAGGCAGGAGATTCACTTCAAAAGCATCTTCCTGATCTGAACAAAAATGCTGACCTAGCCCAGACTGACAGTCTAAATGAGAACCAGTTGCTGAAATCCAGAACGCTCCTGGGCAGAATAACAGGACACAAATTAAATACAGTACTTTGAGGCCACATTAAGGGCAGCCACTTACGCTTTAGGCACCCAAGAAATCAAGAAACTGATGACACTACTTGTCTAGAGTTAGAAGACTTTATAGGTAAGTTAATAGACAAAGGAAAAGATACTGAGTCAGATGTAAAAATTTTCACAGAAGCTATCAGTTTTGTGTTCTGTCTGGGAAGGTGCCAGCAGTAAACCACTGTAATTTCTGACATCTTCCCATCTAAACATCTCAGCAGAATTGATGGGATGAAAAACTACCTGAACGTGGACAGCATTCATACTTAATGTTTATACATTGCTGTATGTACAAATTTCAAACTGCTTTATATAGTTTCAGGCAGGCAGCTCTCACTGAGTTCAAATGAGCTGCATACGACTAAACCTCCACGAGCTGCTTAAAAAATATCCCCCCTGGGTCTTAAGTGAAAACTCATTGTTTAAGTGTTGATTATTATTTTTTCTCCACTGAGATTAATTAAGGTTTTTAAGGAGCGTGAGGGAAAGAAGAAAGAGGACTTGCTCATCAGATTAATTTTTTCATGTATGTGTGGCTAATTTTTAGTTGTGGCTGAGATACACCGAGAAGAGAAGTCAGTATGCACATGTGTAGGTACACATCTGATCACGGACCTTAAGGTAATCGATCCAGGTAACAATGCTGGTTAGCTGAGAGAGAAATTAAGAGTCGAAAAACCACCGGGACACGGCCACTTGCATGAAAACCACTAGAAATCAGCGTTAGGCAGCCAGACGCTAAAAAACACTTTGAAAGCATGAACATGTTTTATGCTTTAACAGAAATATATTCAGGGAGCTCCAAACTATCTCTTGTTATCTGTAGATCTACTTCCTCTGCAGGATGAAGTCCACCGAATAAAGCAAAATGAAAGAAGAAAAATAGTTCTTTCTTTCTCTACTGCAGCATAAATGGAGGCAGATCCGAATTACGGTACTCCCCTAGCTGTAACAACCATGTTGTTTTAGTCCATCTGAGGTTCTCCTTATAGAATTATATTCCACAACTGTAAATCAGTGCCGGAAAAACACAATTTAAGCAAAACTGCAGGTTAGAAATTAGGATCTAACTAACCCTTTTTCCTCCCGTGGGGCTGATTTGCATGAGACTGATTTAAAATGCAGAATAATACATGAACTGCATGAGCAGTTTAAAGGTTTATAAAATATCCTAATGCCCTCCGTACCCAGACAGCTAATTTAGATTTTTGCTGTGGATTAACTCACAAGCAGTCCAAACTCGTCTTCCCATTAACCCATCTTGATTAGCAAGATCCCAACTGCCATATGAGCGGCGAGCTCCATTTCAGATGTACTCATTTGGATTCGGAGGGTAAAGTGCCCCGATTACTGTTCTCTTTTGTGACTGAGAGTCATTTTAAATGGCTTCACTAATCTAATGTATGGGTTAGATGGGGAGGAAAACCTTCAGTCACATCAGTTTAAGAACTAACCATCATGATCTACATTAATTGATGTGGCGCACAGTCTCACAGAAGCCAAGTCATGGTCCCAGACAGACTTTGAAGGGCTGGATCCCCTCCTCCTCCCTTAAATGCAAATGACTGTGACATGGGATAGTTAAGGGAGGAGACTAGAAGACGGAAGGGAGACTAAACAATAAAATCCTACTGAAACGTAAGGCCTGCTTACAGGGCCATTCAATTAATCAGTTCCTGTGCACCTGAGGTAACATTAAATATTGTCTCAGCGGGGTATCCAGTAATTTGTTGAGTGATAATTACAACTCCCAAACAGGACACAGCAGGAATACTGTTTATCCATCAGTGTGCTACTGTTTGTACATGACCATAGGATAAATTGTCTTTGGCAGAGGAGAAAAGCTTCAAAGCTTGCTCCTGTGCTCTGATACTAACCCCAAGATCTACAGTAGAGCTACCTTCACCCATATAAAAAACTCATGATGTATCAGTAAGCCTCAGAATATTTTGATACGGGCCTGACCAGAACACAGTGCTAGATGGATCATTATCTGAAGCCAATACTGCCGTTTTATTTGATGGTATAGCATGGTCTACATGAAGAACATAGAGCTGGCAGCTGTTAACAACTGGTGAAGCAGAGACTGATATTCAGGAGCGCTCTAAGTTGTCACAATCAAAACTCACAACAGTCACCGCAAATAACAAACAAAAACTTGTTGCTGTAGTTTTGCTATGAAGAACTGTTTGTGTTTCTTTTGTTTTTTTTTCTGAAAGAAGCCAAGGTGACGCTGAGCGATGAATAGTAGACCTGTCCCCATGGCAGACCTTTCAGCTTGCTGTTGAGAATTACAGCAGGCAGGGAACGGTGCATTACTGGTGCCTGTGAGCTCTCCACTGTGAAGGTCAAGAGATCTCCTCCTGCAGGGATGACAAACAGGGTATCCTTCACGTAAGCCTGATGTAAAAGAGTTCTTGAAGAAACAGGCAGAGACTGGGTTTCTAGACAGTTGGTCTTCTGTTTAGTTTGATTTTTGTGCACGTCTGTGTTGCTCAACAGGTCTGTCAAGGGATTTGGCTCCTCTGAGATGGTTATCTTCTTGTATGTCAAGGTCTGATTTTCAAATGCTCACATACACTCAGAGAACTTCAGGCATATGCTATAGACATGTGAATCACAGCCATGACCGCAACAGTTGACAGGCGGCAAGGCTCAAGCTTTGTTGCAAAGTACATAAACACTACAACATTTGTGGGGCAGCTGCAGATTATTTTAAAACATGTGACTACTGAACTAAATAGGAAAAGGAATCATTCAGCGTGGGCACTATTATTATTCTTGCTTATTTTGAAAGACAATGTCCTTTATTTGTATTGTACTCCAATTTTTTTCAGTGCTTCATTTTGTGCTTTTTGTTTCTCAGCATCCCAGTAACATCAATGGGCTAGCTCATATTTGCTCGAAGTCAATATTTCAGGCTATTTGCAAATTTAGGCAGAGACAAAGCCTGTTTATACAGACACTGTAGTCAGTTTTTGAGCTGTCTCAGTCGTACATTGGGCCCCCTGTGACTGACTCTCTAGCTCACATCTAAAAAGGAGCCGTGGAATGGTACAACAGAGGCTGGATCAGCACACACCACCCTGTGAATGTGAGAACCACTTTTCTCACTGGCTTCCTAAAGGTACCGTGGAGCTGACTGGCTCAGGAGGACCTTGACAGCCAGATCTTCAGCCACGACGAGCAGTGGATCCCAGCTCCTAGGGGAAGCTGAAGCTGGGCACCTTGGTGCTGCTGGAGACACTCAGCTCCAAACCAGCACAAGCTGAGAGCACCGAGCCACAGCACACCACAGTATCTGGTGTGAGATACTGCTCCCGAGCCGATCTTGCTTTTGTGAAATGAGCTGTCTCACAGCCTCTGGTAACTTGGGAATTGAAAGCGGGATGGAAGCTGGAAATAGCTGCGTCTCCCAGAGGTGAGATCTTGTTAAGGTGAGAAAAAGAGACTGTTTGGTGAGAGCAGTGAGCCAGGAAACCTTCCTGTAAAATCCAGCTGGCAAAATCCGCACACACGTATGTGTCTGTTGGGAAGCATCTGCACGGGCTGGTAATGAGATTGCAAGTAGGGTCAGTATGCAAAGTGTGGGTGCTTCAAAACACCCCAAAACAGAGCAGGAGATCAATCGCCTAAAAGGCTTGTCCATGGTGGGGTGTCCTGTGACAATGAGGTGACACTCTTGAGCTTTTCCCACAATTTTTAAAGTTCGAAAGTTTCTCGGAAATCTAAGCTGACCCCCGAAGGACAATTTTTTTTGGTAAGGGTAAATGCAGCAGGTGTTGAATTTGCTCACTGAAATGCATGATAAAGTCATATATAAAGAAATTGCCTGCTCAGAAATGGATATTCTGGGATCTTGTTTGGACAAAATCTCACAACCCTGTCCTTTGTCAGGCATCACCTGGCCCTTTTGTACTTCCCACTAGAAATAAAGTAAGAAAGAAATGACCTGACAGTGGAGAGCAAAATGCAGTTAGTTTGCAGCTGGTTTAGAGAGAACAACCATTCCACAAGGTGTATCTGTTTAACGTATCAGGAACAAAGAATTGACATGGCATGGGATGGAGGGCATCTACCTACACCTGACTCCTATTTGGGCAGCATTTTGATATAAATCTGTGCATTAGTCCCACTGATGCCAAGGGCATGAAAATATGTATTTAAAATTTATTGCTGTAGAACAGACCCTTGTGCTGAGGAGGGAATAAAACAGAAAATGCCAAACTGCATATTAGGCATCCCCAAAATAGCCTGTTTTCCAATTCAACCAGTACCTGGCACCATTTCCTCTTTCCAGAGCTCTGAAGGATTATGGCCTATAATATGAAAACAATAGCAGTACTTTTTCAGCTGATATAGATGACTTTGCAGCAGGCATCAGCAGTAGCATTTACTTTCATCAGAGATGAAAGTGGCTTAATAAACTGTGTTTGTGTCAGTGCTGCATGATGCATGTGTACAGCATCGCCATCCGGAGAACAGCATCCAGAGGCAGCATGGGAATTGATGACTCAAGCAGCAGAATTATGGTTACGCTGAAGGAGCAGGACTACATTCTTCAAGCAGAGGTCATGCCTCCCCAATTATTTAGAAGTTTCAGTTCAATTAGCTGATGATTGCTAAAATGTCACTCACAATGGCTTATGCTTTGTTTACACAATTATCAAGTAACATTACAACCCGTCCTGTCTCCTTTTTAATTAGGTAGCCAATATTCTGCTAAATATGCTGAAGTTGAAGAATAGACGTATGAACCAAGAATAGATACGATCAGATAAAGAGTATTGTGTCAAGCCCCAAAATTATCAATACCTTGTGTTTCTGGCAAGAGCAAAATATGAACGATGTTAAAAATAATTAAAGTTGTTATGGTTTTTACAAGGACAAATTGAAGAGATGAAGATTTAAGGCTTAGAGAAGACATGCACAGAAGGGGCTGTGAGACAGTTCTGCACACTAATAATCAGAAAAGGTAAATATAACATTCCTGTTTATTCTCTCTGGGAATTCAATAATATATAGACTCCTAGAATAGTTAAGATATGTGAAAACTAAGAATCTGTAGAAATAAAATTAATTTAGTCCTGAACAGAACGGGAGAGGAATGGGGTGGTGACCACAATCAGTCTGTGTTATTCTTGTAGAAAGAGGAATTTAAGAAGACTCAAACAAAAGCTAATCTAGTTCTACCTGGGGAAAAAAAAAAAAGATTGCACACTGCTAATCTAAGTAGCTTAAAATGGAACAATAAACTCTTTTATTTCAGAACAAAAGTCAGTCATTAAACAGAGTTAACCTAGCAGTTGTTCCCTAGGGAACCTCCTATACTCTCTTCTGCATTGTCTAATATATTGGCCATTCTCAGGAAGATAGTATCCGATTAGATAGACCCAGTTTTAGATGTTAGATGTGCCAAATTGGATGAGCTGGTACGTTCCCCACAATATAAAAGCTCTTCCCTCATTTTAAAAAAATTAATTAACTAAGCACAATCAGCTTCTAATCATGTAGTTTTCAAAGTGTCCATTAAAACTAATGAATAGAAGCAGAGGGGGAAAAATGCAACCAGGATGGATGTGCTAAGCTTAAGGGTTTGAGGGCAGTACATCAAACATGACTCGACTCTTTTCATTCAATACAACATGATTGTTAATGAGGAACAATCAATAAACACTCTTCAAATAAAACACCAGAGAGCCGCACATGAGATAAGCAAACAACAGGAATTTGCCAAGAGGGGATGCACCTTTCTTTGCTATTACAAAAATAATTGCTAATGCCTTGATTTAGACTGAAAGAACTCCCGTAAACTTTGTTTCCTCATTCTGTTGCATATATTTAGTTGCAAATCCTGCGCTAGGCATTCCCAGCTAAAGGAGATCCAAAATAATTCCAACACCAAATGTTTCAGTGAAAACAAGGATCAGGGTGGATTTTCTGTGTAAGTCAAAAATCAAAATTCCAATCAGTTAGTTGTCTATCCCATAACTGCAGAGAGATTACAGAAATTTCAAATTAAAAAAAAAAAATTCCTGTAAGATGTCTCCATTTTGTTGAATAGCTTTACTCCCAATCCATATGGAAAATCTGAGGTTATGTTGCTCACGCTGTCCTTCAATTTTTTTGTGACCTTGATATATTGAGCAATTTATATTTTATTAGAACAACCAACACAAGCTTGAAATTCAGAAGTAAGTTCTCGCTCTTCAAAATATGTAAGAATTGTATATATATTTTTAGATGGATAGATATAATCCTTGTCTGTGCTTCTGTATTCAGGGACATGTAAGTGGAAGTCTGCAGATAAATCTCCAGCTAAAAATTAAATGACTTTACCAGCTGTCCACAGCAGGGACAGTCTGTAGCTCATCTATTATCTCACCTGGTCTCACCGGCTAAGTATGGTTTGGTCTAGTGGACTCTAAGATGACAGACCTCTAAAAAATTGTGGGGTTTGGGTACTGCTGATAGTTGTATTTGCTATTTGTTGGGTGGTACGCTTCCTTCTCTGTCAATATAAAGCATGATTTTTAGATGCTGCTAAAGATGCTATTTTTTTCAGATGAAACAGAAGGCAGGAGAATAAATATTATTTGCAAGGGTGAGCCAAGGATTTTTTTTTCAGTTTCCAGCACTGGTAATAATTAAGAAGGAATTTTTCTTTCCCAATCTACTTGTGCTCTAAGTCCCTCCAGATGAAGGTACTGTCATGACAGGCAGCTAAATTTTTGGAGCTACTGCACTGTTCCAAAGACAGAGAAAACCCTGTTGGAAATGCACATCAGATATTCAGCAGATTTAAGAGATTCTGGATAGGAGGATGCAGACAAGAAATCTACTTGTTCTTCCCTGTAATGCAGGGTGAAATATTTACCGTAATAAACTTTCAACATGAACATACTCCCAGGGAGTATGTAGTAGGAGATCAGTCTGTAGACCCTTCCAGCGCCAAAGTTTCTACCAAATGTCAGTAAAAGCATCCAGCATTCACAAACTAATGTACACTCAGGTGTTTTTTTTCCCCCTCCTTAATGCTGTTGTCATGGTTTGGGCTCAGACCAGGGCAGCTATATAAGTGGGACCATTCAGCAGCGCCCATAAATATTGAAGTGATGAAATCAAAGTGATGCACGCAGGATACCCACCAGGAGAGGTCTGGGTTCTTGGGAGTCAGCGTGTGGAGCTGGGCTGTGTATGGATGGAGTCCAACTGCCCCAGCACAGGGGTCTCCTGGGGCAGCAGACCACGCTGCTTTTATTTCATGCCGATTAGCACCACACCACCATTTTTCGCGTATAGAGTTGCACCTGCGTGGTCTCACACGATGTGCTGACTGCAGTATTTCACAGGCAGGACCAGTCAAGCAGATCCTGGCAATACAGTGACCATTGGTCCCACCAAGCTCCTGCTGTCGTGGCTACCATCCTCTTCCTCCCACTGACGGGAGTCACTGCCAACGACCAAGCAGTGGTGGTGAAATGCATTGGAGTAAAGCAGGAGCCCCCATTCCAAGCTGCTCCCCTGCCCAGCGGGATCTCAGCCAGACCTGAAGGCTGGCTGTGGGGCAGAGAAGCACTGCCAGGGAAGCCAATTGTCTACAACTGGCCTCTGCCTGCCACAACAGCTCCATTAACGAACCAAACCTGTGCTTTGGCCCCCACCTTGTTGATGGCAACAGCGCACTGACCTGCAGAGAAGGGGCAATGCCAAGCGGAAGGGCAGTACTTCAAGGGTGACCACGTCTCCTCCCAACGCCTGAGTTTTTTCACTAGCTTTTCCTTGGGGGCAAAATGTCTATCATAGAGCCTGTGCTTAGCTCAAGACGAGGGCTGTAATCCGGCAGCCTGGCAGGACCATTAGGTAGGCATGTGCACAGGTACAGAAGGAACCTTACGGTTTGTCCCGCCGTATGGCCATGTAAGAACAGGAATAATTTAATCCACAATGACAGCTGATGCGGGTGAAAATTTAGAGGCAGCGCTTGAAACCCAGGAGCAGCAGCAACCCAGCTGAAAGCTCTCCAGCACATCTGCTGGGGCGTTGGTGATTTGACTCCAGAGCTGCCATCCCACCCACCAGCGCATGCTGCTGCTTTGGAAAGCTCAGCCTCGTCCTTCTCGTGTAACGGAAATCAGTCCTGGTCACCGGAAAGGCCTTTCCCCATTCCCATCATGATCCACAGAATCTCTTTCTCTTAACGTTATAAAATAGGATGAATTACAGGCTGCATGAGAAGCAAAGAAATGTGATTCCTTGGGGTACATGGTGCCAGAGTTAACCCCACACACCCCCCCTTGGTAGACCCACCAAGTCTGCAGAGCTCACAATTTAAAAATGCCAGGAATCAAAGACCCCTTCTTGTTAGAAAAGCAGCAAAAGCCCTACATTTTGGAGCTTTCAGGAAATAGAAATTTACTAACTTGGCATTGACTGTCATTTAACCTGCAGGCAAAGCCGCCAACACCTTGTAATTACAAGTACCTGAATTATACTGCAAGTATTGATCCTCTGTGGTGTGGAACAAGAGCGATGTGTTGACCCCACTATTCCTTTTCACAGAACAGCTGGGGTTTGACAACAGAGAATCAATGTCTGGGTAAACCGTTGGGTTGCTTTTTTTTTTCCCTCCAGTGATAATTCAATTTAGCAGCTATAAAGCAGAAGTTAATTCTCTGCCTGATTGTACTTGGGTTTTCAGAGACTTGCTGCCCTACTGTTTCAGAAAATAGCCCCATCTAAAATCATCGGAACACTTCATTCAAAATCACCAATTCCCTCCCATTGGTCTTGAGTGGGCCTCCTTGTTATGAGTCTCGTTAGGATGTTTCAACTGAAAAAAATGTATTTTTATTCCAGTTGTCATGGGACAGCCAGTCTCTCCTGGTGGAAAGAAGAACTGGCATTACATTTTGGAAAAAATGTACCATAAATGTATTCTTTATTACTAATATCGAAAGCTTGATTCTGCCACGTTTACACAAGTTGACTGGCTGATTTTAATGGAAATGCTCTGCTTGATGAAGGAGGGGCGAACTGCTACAAAATAAACAAATTGTAAACAACAATTAAATAAGAAAGAGAAGTTGTAAGAATATTGAGGTTTCAAATTTAGGCTCAAATCCTGCAATCTGCTTTGGGTATACTTCAATTTGGCTACTTGCAGAGCAGCTTGGATGACTGTCGTCTTAAACTGGAACTAATTGCTTTGCTATCTGTGCAGAGGAATCTGTCCATGTATGATCCCCTGTTCCCTTGCCAAATTCCAAAATGAATTTCTTGAAGTACGACGTGAGGTAAAGGTACATGGATGGGGATACAGAACACTTACTTCTCGCTGCAGAGCTAGCACCTGGTGCCAGGGACTCAGTTCTTGGTTGGCCTGTAAAAGGGCACTACAGTAATTTTGGCGCACACACGTGGCACGTTAGGCAGCAGTGAATCAGTTAGTGGGAGCTTATACTCCGAGAATTAAGAGCGCGAGGAAAGAAAATAGTCAAATTCCACTGAATATACGGCTATGAGAGGATGGAAAGAGCCATAGTAATGCCTTGTTTTTAAAGTTACAACTTAGCTTCGTGCCTGTCTGAGATTTGATTTAAAATTGCTAGTGCTTCTAGTACAGAAAAAAATAAAAACAAACAAATAAAAATCCCTTCTAAATTTGACCAGTGCAATGCATAAGCAGCAGTTCCATCTCTGGAAGCGATATGTTATGACTCATTACGAAGCTGTGTTCACTCTGAATACTAATGCTGAAAAATTAAATATCATCGTTTTAAGTTGTACATCATCTTATCAGCAGGAAGAAGGGCAACGTGCTTCTTCACTGGCAGTAGATAGTAGTAATTATTATATAGATGAAGCAATATATTAATCTGTTATTATGAAAGGTTCCTCAAGCATACATTCCAAGCTACCTACAGCTTTGTGTAAAGAAGGAATGAAAAGGGAGGTTCACTCCTAACTGGGTTTTTAATCAATATCAAGTGATACTGTCTGAAGTATCAAAAGTCCTGAAAGATGTAGTCGACTTACCTAAACCTCTAACTCTGTAATTTCTGTAATGCAGTAGGCTGCCCACTCATTGCATTGCCCATCTGCACATGAACCAGGAGTGGAACATGTGGGTCAATGTGAAATAAATGGAGCTAATACCAAAACCACGGGTGATGAGAAGATGAGAAGAAAATAAGAGATAGGAGACAGAGAAAAATGTTGTGGGCTTTTCCATGTAATTCTAGCCCTGTGTTATATAACTTGGGTTTCATGTCCTGTGTAGTCATGAGGTATTGGGAGAGAATATCATAGACCTTAAATTTAAACTCAGAGGTGTGATTAAAGAGAGGAGTGTATCAGAGCTGGAAAATATGATGTGGGAACATCTGGAGACAATTGGTAGAGAGTAAAAATAGACTATATGTTGTAATATTTTTTTTTCTGTTTCCAGCATCTGTGATTCTGTGCTAACAAGCAGTTTTATAAAATCAGCTTTTAATAGCAGAGTATCAAATTAATGAGTATGACTGTGCTTGGTCACGTGGCCCCTAGTACTTCGTAAGCATAAGGTTAGAAGAAGCATCCCTCCTCTCAGAGTTATAGTATGTGCTCATTCCTGGTATACAGTCAAACATCTTACTTTCACATATTCCTGATGCGCTGCATGTGCCCCCAGAAACCACGGCCAGAGCAGGACAGCTCTCCTGAGCTGATAAGCAAAGCCCTGTTTCTCTCTCTCTGTCTCTCCATAGTTGCAAGGTCTTAATCATGCCAGTAACTCTATGCACGTACAGCACAAAAAAGCAAGTCTAGGGTTTGGCTTATAAGGGTGATCCCAAAGGGCCAGCACAAAAGCTTGTTTAACTGCTATTCGCAAACCAGTAAGAACCAGAGGAACAGGGCAGGTCTGAGTCTGTTTCACAGAGGATGCTCTGATCAGACCTGAAATCTTTATTTTCTCAGAAAAGTCAACTGTTGTTTTCTTCAGATGTGCTCACTCTGAGAAGCCTCCAGGGCACACTCAGGTTCATGAAGAGTAAGTGGTTCCTTTCCTGCTAAAGCTCACCAACTCTTAAAAGCCTTTTCATCTGAGAGTGCCGCTGAAGAGGAGTTGGCTTCAATTTAAAAAGAAAACCCACAAGAAGACATTAAGCCACCACATTACTTACGGCCACCAGCTCTGCTATGTTTGCATGTCCCAATCTTTGCACGGGACACAGGAGGAGAGGTGCAGGGATGGGGAAACAAGGCAAAAGATGGATGAAGTCTTTCAATGTTTAATAGGAAATTTAACCAAGGAAGTCAGCAGTGGAGCCAGTTAATCAGAATGACATCTCAGCCCGGCTCTGCCATGCTTAAGCCAAGTGCCCTCCTAGTGGGGCACTACTCAGCACAGCAATGCCACTGGCGAGGGTCTGCAAACTAAGCAAATGAGAACTGCAAAGACAATCCACACAAGGAGAACAAAAATACATGAAAGATAAGGAAACTCTGTCAAAAATGCACATAAGACAGTAAGAAAACCCAACATAGCCAAAACCACCCAATATAAACAATGAAGACTTGAATCTGTGATTCTTGATAGGACAAAAATGTGTAAATCAGTGCAAACTCGTCTCTCCCAGGGGAGTAAGGAAGAGGTGCACACAAACATTTCCATGTGTGTTCAGTCTACCCACTGAGTACTCTGGAATGTTATGTTATGTTATGTTATGTTATGTTATGTTATGTTATGTTATGTTATGTTATGTTATGCTATGTTATGTCATGTCATGTCATATCATGTTTATATCATAGAATCATAGAATCATAGAATCACTTGGGTTGGAAGAGACCTTCAAGATCATCGAGTCCAACCATAAACCTATGCCAAAACCACCCCTAAACCATGTCCCTCAGCACCACGTCTACCCATCTTTTAAATACTTCCAGGGATGGCGATTCCACCACCTCCCTGGGCAGCCTGTTCCAATGTTTGATAACCTTTTCGGTAAAGAAGTTTTTCCTAATATCCAATACCTAATATATTCTTGGCCAGCTTCTAATAAAGATGACAGGTGAAGAGCAGGGTCAGAGGTTTCAGTGTACTCTAAAATGGGAAAGAAATATACCTATTTCATTGTCCTGTGGTAAGCAGTGGTGTCCTACTATGTGCTCAACAGGCACTACCACTTCGCCGTAGTTCATCCACTTCGGTGATAAGTACAAAGCCTCCCTTTCTGAATAGAAACTACGTGTTGCTTTTCTCCCTCATAAAGCCATAGTGATTATGTGGAAACAGCAGGGGACTTCTGCCTCCCCAGAAGATAAGCTCCCTACGTGAGCAGAGCGCTGATCACTTACACAGCACCTATCTGCAGGGCTTACACTACCATACAGTTCTGAGTGCAAAAAAATCAAGTAATTTACTCTTCGCTGCTTAGTTACTTCTTCTTTTTATAATCCTGAAGACCAGAAAGAGCAATTAACATAGGATCATTCTTCCCCTCATTCAGTAAGTTAGACTTGTTGATAAAATGAGTGAAGAACTTGCACTTAAGCACTGGGCTTGGCCTTGAGGGTGGAGTTTAGATCCACCAGATCTCCCTGCCGTCTTGGGAAAGCCAATTCCTACATTGTTCCAGTTTTTCAAGTCTAAAATAATGGTTTTGCTTGTCTTCCCTCTGTTCAGATTTTGAATGCATTAGGTTCCAGGATGGTATTGCACCTGTGTGTACAGAGTTTGAAAAATGAGCTCTTCTCCTGCTTGAACACACAACAGGACTATTGTTATCACCAGAAATAATAAACTACAGAAAGATTTCCTCAACTTTTGTGCCCTTACCCCTGGCACTTGAGGATGGGCAGCACAACCTCGACAATATTGTATCTGAGAAGAACCCTTGTGGCTGTAGTAACTTCACCCTTTTCACCTTAAACAGCCTTTTTTATCTCTACATACTGATTTGCAGCAGCTCCTGAAAGGTGAGAGAGATGTTGTTGGGTCTGTTCATAGGTGAGAGGAAGAAGCTTCCTGAAATTAAGGTTTACTTATATTATTCCATTACTTCAGGCAAGACTGCTGATGTGGAGACTGTAGGGCCACCCAGCAGTCAATGGGGTCTGTCATATCAGAGATTAGCCTGGTCACTATACCTTGACTGTACAGACGCTTTGCTACATCTAGCACTTTGCTGTATTGAGCCTTTTAGCTTTCTGCTGGCTGGGGCCAAAAAAGGGAGAATGGGGGACCTATGAAACACACAGTCCTTTCTGAGATGGAAGAAAAGAAGGTTATCAGGAGTGGTCAACATGGATTCACCAAGGGGAAAAAGACCATCCTCCCCCTCTACCTCTGCCCTGGTGAGACCACATCTGGAGTACTGCGTCCAGTTCTGGGCTCCCCAGTTCAAGAACGACAAGGAACTACTGGAGAGTGTCCAGCAGAGGGCTACAAAGATGATCAAGGGAATGGAGCACCTCCCTTACGAGGAAAGGCTGAGAGACTTGGGTCTGCTCAGCTTGAAGAAGAGAAGACTGAGAGGGGATCTCATCAATGCCTATAAATACCTAAAGGGTGGGTGGCAAGAGTCTGGTGGGGCCAGACTCTTTTCAGTGGTGCTCACAGTGACAACACAAGGGGCAACGGGCAAAAACAGGAACACAGGAAGTTCCATCCCAGCATGAGAAAAACTTCTTTACTTTGAGGGGAACAGGCTTCCCAGAGAGGTGATGGAGTCTCCTTCTTTAGAGATACTCAAAATCCGCCTGGACGTGTGCCTGTCCAACTGGCTCCAGGTGAACCTGCTTTGGCAGGGGGTTTGGACTAGATGATCTCTGAAGGTCCCTTCCAACCCCTACCATTCTGTGATTCTGTGAAGAGAGCCAAGAGCTGCAAAAAAGCTTGGATTCATTTTCTTTCCATTTTCCATTTTACAAAATGTTCTCAGTAGAGATTAATGTCTGTTCATGATCAGGCATTACTTCATCCAAGAAGGAAGGATAACTACTCAGCCATCACCCAGAGAAATGAAAGCAATCTCAGATCAAACCATCATTCTCCTGCTTTGATCAAGTTGCCACCTGAACTAAGCCTGGTCAAGGGGAAAAAAGTGTTTTCAGGCAAAACTTCAAAATTTGGGTCCATGTTCACCAAAACCTTACAACCAGAATACACAGAAAAGACCGTTCTCCAGATGTTTCTGCAACATGAGTCCAATCATCCAGCCACACTTAAACCCCCAAACTGATGCTTCCAGCTCAGGTGCACTAAGAGCTCCCAGTTACAGGATGCCTGGTCTCTCTGTACAGGCTGGCTGGATGGCACTGCCCCTGCCAGGGGGCCTTCAGGTGGCTGGAGCTGGCATTCCACCTCTGCTCTGCCACTGACTTGCTGAGGATCTTCAAGTTGTGAGTTTCTTCCCTGCATAGATTCATCTCCTCACCTGCGAAACAGGCAGAGAAACTAACTGCACATCTCGTTACACTATCTATTTCTACCTACAACAAATGTTTATAGTACACCAAGCACAGAAGCAGTTAAGGGCGATTCACTTCTGGATCTCACTAATGAGGTACGAGCTGTTCGGTTTATCTGCACAAAACACCGTGAGAGCCTCAGAAGAAGAAATAATAAACAGCATTATTCTTTTCTAATTGTTCATGACTCTGTGTCTGAATTACCAGAGATGTTTGTGTCTGCTGCGTGATGCACAGCAGTGAGGCTATAGGGTTTTTTTTTCTTTTTGCTCTGCTAAAAGAGGCATATTGTGCCACAGAAGAGTAACGCACAAGGCCCCAGCCTTACTAATATTCACAGCCGTGCCAAAGGGGCAAGGGTACATAAAATCATATGCCTGGGCATTATCGTGCCTGCCATCTGCTCCTCCTGCACCTACAGAGAAGTCAACCAGAGGCATCCATCTGTCACTCCATACAACTTTCCTCCTTGGGCTGTGCACCACTCATATGGTTGCAAAATTGGTACACTTCAGGGGATCATTTTCCTATGAAGCATCCTACCCCTGTCAGGTGTCTCCTATTGGTCTCTCACGTGACAACAATCAGCTTAGATAGCTGCTTAGTATCTACGACTACTGTAAATAGGAAAAATTTAAAGCAAATGCAGCAAGGGAGGGACTTGAAAACATTAAAATAATTCAGTTGATCAGTTTTCTCTTTGGAACAGGTGTGGAAGAAACCAAATCACTTTTAACACCAGTATAAATTTAAAGATGATCTACCAAATTACATTTTTTCTCCTCAATATTAAATTATCTGAGCAACCAAGATGAGAATCTGGAGCTGGTGGCACCAGCTGTCGTCTGGAAATGCCTAAATGTCTGTCCTAGCAAAAGCAAGCAGTTGTCAAAGACCAGAAAATAATATATTAAGAGATACCTGAGGGATTTCAGCTGGAGTATTCATGTGAGTAGCTGCATGTGAAAAATGACTTGCACAGACCTTCCATATATGCATCCACTAATGTGGATAACAGAAGGAACATCCTTAAGATGATGTTTTAATGGACACCTACTAGCTTAAAGTTTTACAAATACATGTTCGACTAAATCAACAGGTTTCCAACACAGTGTCAGTATTTTATTAACTGCAGTAAAACCGTGCCTAAAAGATGAGCTTTATCTGACAATGTCCTAACTTCAATTTTGATTTGCTTTGTCTCCATTGTTTTCTGAATCTAAGCATCTAATCCAGGTTGGGGTTTTTCTTCCCACTGCAGGTATGTCCTAAGTTTATAATTATGTATACCAGAAAAATAAAAAACCTTATAAAACTGCCTAAGTACTTATAAACTTTATGACATCATGGGGAAGAAGCATTCCTAGCAAGGACTTCTGATGGAATTGAAAGTTTGCTAGGATTACTAGGACTCAAAATGTGTAAATTAACTACTATATACTCAGACCCATTACAGCGTTGGCAGGACACTGTACTGCATATATTGTATACACTGTATACATCGAAGCTAATAAAAATAAGGATTTGAAGAATGAACTGTGTTTTCAACAACATGAACCCTGACAGGACAGAAGAAAGCCTGTCACAGCTCACATAACTAATTGCCTTTTATCTGTCATACTTGTCTGTACCATATACATATTTTACTAATATAATACATAAAATAAATACATAATATCTATTATATAGACAGTAATTGTTTTCAGTGGAGTTAAAATTACTTAAGCCAAGCTAATCACGCACTTACTTATTTCTGTTCACTGAGAATCTGATTCAGGGAACCAAAGAAATTTGAATGGTGTGACTCTGGAATTACTCTACCAGAAATATAGGCAGAATATGTTCTTCAGACCCCCTAAGAGCATTAATATTAACCTACTTTTACTTGTTCCTTACAGCCAGGAAACAGTTTGGTATCAAGCAGCTCATACACTGAAAGTTCAGAAAGAAACCTGGAAGTGTTGCTCAGAGCACCAGAGACCCTAGGGTTTCCCTTGGGTGACATCTTTCTTCTTGTTACAGAGTAAATGCAGCACGTTTCATGCTCTTGCATCCTCTGTTCACTTGTGTGAAAGTCTCCTAAACAATACTAGGAATTAAACCTCATTTCCAGAGGTTCCAGATTCCTATTATACGTACTGTTGCTCTGTTGACTGAACCATAATTACCGAGCCTCGTCTTTACCAAAGCATGCCTCAGCTGTAACAATAATCTTTGAAGAAAAGGAGTTTAGAATATTTTTTTTTTCCTTCCTTGCATATTCTGGATCTTCTCTTGGATCAGCTTCTCTCGTTCAGGCTAAGCATTTGACTTAGTGACTGCCAGCATAGACACGGTCACAGAGGAATGAACAGACATTGTTTTTTGAGGGAAGTTTCGGTAGCCACAACTCTACCTAAACTTTGCAGCATTCTCCTCACAGTCTGATTACTTCTTGTTCAAATGCTAGTAAATAAAATTAAAGGAATGAAAACTGCAGGTGCTCCGTCACTGCCAGCAGTGTTTTAGAGTATTGCAATCCCAACATACATTAAAAACAGCCTAAGGGTGCTTTTAGCATACTGACTCAGAACTACACAAAGCTCCTTTAAAAGAGACCCATTAAATCTCCTCCATTACAAAAATTGGCTGTAGAGAGGAGCCATCACAAATATATTCAGTTCAAAGCTGAATAAATAGCTAGAAGGCGCTGACGGTAATACTATAGAAGTGTAGAAGTCAGACATTTATTTCCAAGGTCCCTCCTTTACATCATCTCCAAACTGTGCCCCAGGGCGCTCTTTTGGGGTGAAGACTAACTAGCCGTCCGCTACACAGTTTAGCCTCTGCCTCTCTGCAAAGCCTGTAGGAGATACAGTTAAGTAACTTCAGCGCCTCTCCACCAATTACTTGGAAAGTTCTGCAGTATTTTTGTCAAATGCATCACTACAATGTATTTTCTCCACAAGATCACAGAACAGCAGGGTATACAGTTCACGCGCAGATACCTGTCACCTTTATGTTTGTAGAGCACCTAAAAAACATGTTCCTGGTCCTTGCTGGGGTTTGTAAAGGCTTTTGGGCTGGAAATAAGAATACTGAAATGCCACTGCCCTCACCAGAATGCTGCTGCAACTGCAAATTCACTGATGACTATTTCGATGTTGTGCTCTTTGCTGATGCTGATGCTGATGGGAATCTCCTGGAGGTAGGAACCTGAATGAGTTATGGGCAAAAACTACGCCATCTCCCCTTTTCCTGTTGAACAAGTCTACCACGTTCCTATGACAACCAGCAGTGCCAACGTCGTGTACAAGTGAAAATGGGGTCGGAGAAGGGGAAGAAACCACAAGATTGATGCAGTTCATATGCAAACTTGCCCTAGAGGCAAGATCTTAACAATCTATAGTGCCTGATGAATGCACCAGAGGGTAGTAGATGAGCTTGATGCATGTATGGCAGACAGGCTGAAATTCTCTTATGCTGAACAATGGACAAATGGATTAAGTATTGGAATATAAAAAAATGAATACACTGAAAGATGTGGCAAATTTAGTAGACTATGAGGTACCTGTCGCCCCCTGGATACATACAGTGCCCAATCTATAACCCTTACAGTTTAATGTAAGTGATAAAACCCCAGACCTGTTATGAAAATACATCCTCAATAGTGGTGAGAAGTACTATGAATGATATCAGCAAACCTCTAATGCAGCTACTGATTTTATACATGAAAAAGGCAAAAGAGGTGCTTGTGACTGGTGATTTATGTTTCATTAAAACACTTGTCCTTCAAACCAAACCCTGCAATTCATTGAAATTATCAGGGTCTTAAAATTGGAATACGTATTATAAATGAATGCATTTTTTTAATCTTATATAATGACAAGCATAATACTATCGGCATCCTACCTTTCCTGCATAAAAAATACTGCCTGCTGCACTAAGACATACTGGCTTACTCAGAAAAGCAAACCTAAGAATGTAAATCTCTAAAGCTCATTTACCAGAGGATTCCACAGTATTCTGCCATAACTCCAGAACTACCACAGTTTTGCATTTTCCAAACCTGAGAAGCTCTCAATTCAGTGTCTTGTGCATTTCGGGGCTGTCAAAGCAAAATCATTGCAGCTTATAGCTTTATAAAGGGAAAATTTTCTCACTGCCAAATTAATGACTGTTTCCTGCTCTTGCACAGATGCATTGTAGAAATTATGTTTTGCTTTGCCTTGCATGAAAAAGCAGCCACAGATGACTAGCTTCACGGAATGACTTCATTTGCTTTCTTACTACAGCTTTGACGTGCAGGTAACCGCACTGATCTGAGAGCAATCTTCCCCACCCTTGCTGGGTGGGTGAGTTACCCTCGCCCACTCCACTCTTCTCCTCCTTTGCTGGAACTTTCCAAAGGGATTGCCAGCTGCAGCACGGGCAGATCTGCCAGGCTCCTTCCCCTGCACGCAGAAATGCTGCAATAAGAAATTCTAGGCGCCGGTCCTCCTTCAGTGGCCGCAAAGGAGCTAATTCTTTTGGTAATTCATCCCTGGATGTAGATGCTGAGCCGTAAAATACACAGACCTGTGGGTCTGGGCCGGAGTCAAACATCAGTGCGTTCAGCTAGCGACTCTTGGGAGCAGGAGGCGGACAGCTGACGAACTGCCTGACACAGCGGAGCACAGAGGAGAACTCACCCTCATTGATCCCATGACTGAAAAAAGGATCTTCTTTCCTAGCATGGTTGACTTGTTATTGCTAACTGTGAAAAAAAAAAAAGCTCTTGGTTCCCACCGTCTTACCTAGTAAAATTTTTTGCTTCCCTCTTAGCACAAGAACTGCTGGATGCAGAGGAAAAGCCACGTATGGAACATGTAACAGTGCCACCCTTTTTTTGTCTTTTTTGTTTTTAGCTTGCTTTTCTCCACCTGTCTTTTCTACAAAGCACACCTCATAATGGAAGCTTCCAAAATGAGAAGACAGCGTCACAGGTAAAATCAAAATAGGCAATTTTCCCCATTTATTTTTTCAGAAGTCTCTTTTGTAGAGGTTTCCACTTCTGGTAGCCAGAGGGTCTCAGCAGCAGTAAGGCTGACTGAGCATTGTTAGGAAATATAATTTTAAAAAGTCTTTTTATTAATATTTTCCCCAGATTTATTTGTTTCAATAGCAGAAGATTTACTGCAAATTTTAGAGTTATGTTTAAAATCCATGAACATGAAGGATGTTGAAACTATGCAAAAATGTATTGCTTTCCAAAGTAACATTAATAATACATTTGTAGATATTGAGACCCGCTCTACGCTAGTTGAGACAGAGTATGGATGTAATGTGTTCACAAGCACTGTGGATAAATCACCTCGATAAATTCTTCATGTTATACTGTAATCTCCAAAAGCTCTCTGACTGGTAAAAATCATCCTTGCTGATCAGTCTACGGTTCCTTTCACTATCTTGTTATTCATCTGCCAGTGACACCTGAGGTTGAAACAACCAATGTCTTTATACATCTGGCACCACAAAACTTTACTTCACAAAAGAAAGTCTTGGTTGTTTTTCAAAAATACTGACACAAACCCATGCCTTCCTGAACACCTCTACCCAAGTCCTCCCTCAGCATATCAGATCACTCTTTAAATAAAAATATACTTTAAATAAAAATATCTGTGCTTTGGTTCTCATGATAGAAGGCAGTAGTCACAGCTTTTCAACAAATTCTACTTAACATTTGAAACACCTCTGAAATAGTTCATTCAAAATGATCTGTGAATGGACAGACTGCACGACAGTCCTTTCTTAACAGCAATAAACATCATATTTTACGCAGGGCTAAACTTTGGAGAAATACACCTCTATAAGCTCACACATTACTTTAAAAATCAACTGCAAATACTGCTTTGAAGATTTAAGAAATACTGCTTTGAAGATTTAAGAACCAAGGTGAGCCAAATGCTTGGTCTGAGTTTCACTCCCTTGTAAATGCCGCTGCCCAGAGCCAACGCACACCAGAGCACCCTTTGTGCTAGATCACGGGCTCAGCAACGTACCACTCCTATCAGTACAGTCATTCAACAGGAACAGACACTCTTGTCACCACCAGTGACAACATGCCTCCAGTCCAAAAAGCACGACACACAATATGCAGTTTGGAGATACAGTCAGGACCATATATGATTTCCTTTCCTCCATGGATATAAAGCTTGAATATACAAAGCTTGAATTCCTTCAATCCACGTGACAAAAGAGGCTTTACACTCGTCCATGCCATTCTGAAAAGCATCACGTCCACTAGACCTAAAAATTTCACCTGGAAATGCTGAAGAGTGAAATTTCCCAGTCCCCTATAAGTCATGAGAGAGCGAGTAAGAGAGGCTCTATCATAACTTTGCCGCACTGTCTGAAAAGCACAATACAACTTGCAAATTAAAATTTGACACCAACATGTCTCTACTCCATAAATCCCGTATTTGTGATTAAATATGTTAGGATAAATGTTGGTAACATCATAATCAAACACCACCTGATTTCCGAATGAGTATTTGAATTCATGAATTCATTTGGATTCATCTCCCATCCTCTGACATTTTGACAGCAGGCACCTGAGGGTGCAGAGAACATTCCCTATAGGGGACACATCCCTTTGAGGTTTAAATGTAGGATTATTCAACCAGGAAACTTAATTTTAAAAGACAAGAACTAGGAGACAGATTTCTTTTTTCATTCATTCTTCACACTTTCTGTAATAATCTGAATACTTCTAAAAATAAAAGCAGAAGGATGGCATAACCAATGCCTTAATAATTGGCTTAAATGAGGCTCACACTCATATGCACAAAAAATAAATGGCCCAACAATTCTTTTGAGAGTTACAATATTTTTAGCCATATGGTATTTCTTATTAATTGTTATAATTACTAACTAAGAGCCAAATGTATGCTCGGCACTGTACAATACATCCAAATACTGTCAACCCCTAGCCCAAAATACTTATAGTTCAAAATACGAGACATGTAGGAACAGGAGATACTGAAAAATGCAGTGACAAGAACAACAGGCCAAGGTCTCCTGATGTTAGGAGGCGGATTAAGCCTCACTCTTGCAGCTGCACCAGGAACATTCCTCCTCCGAGAATAACAAAATGGGCTCCAAGCCTTTTCTCCTCCACGGAGACAGCAAAGGAAAAGTAGCAAGAAAAAGGGAGCATGTTTTTGAGGCTTAACAATCCACACTGGCTCTACAACATATTTTGGGCCTTTGGCAATTTATGCTAATTGAATGTAACCCTCAAGCTGTTCTTTCTGTGATGGGACTGCTCTGGAGCACAGCCAGCCCAGAGTCTGGAGAAACACAAGCTCCTGCGCTGAACCATGCTGTGCAGCTCTGGATCGCAATAGGGCTTGCAAAACAGGGGAATAATGCTGAAAATTGTGATACACCAGTGAAAAACACTAAGCGAAAGGCATTTTGCCCTGGTAGGAGTGAAGCACAGTTAACTGGATGTCCTGCTTTGGGCTTGGTGCTACAGCATCCCCGCAGCTCACCCTCCCTGCTGCTGGGTTCACTGCCCTGCCGATTTTACATGAGGCCAGGAGCAGGGAACCCACAGAGGTGCGGGCAGGGGCCTTTTCAGGGCTTCAAATAGCTACGTGAAGTCACCAAACAGCATTGTGACCTTCCACAAGGAAGATGGTTATTTTCTGTACTGGGAAACACCAATGAAAACAGGTACCTTGCAATCCAGAGGAGAAGCTCAATAGCCGGGAAGGTCAAGAGATGTTCCCTGTAACAATTAAGACCAACGCATTTTCCTCATAATTTCTTTCAATTTCTGAAACGGATTTTCTGGGAAGAAGATCTCATCAAGTCTACGTACACTGCACACCACTCACCCCAGGTTTTCTCTGGCTCTGTAAACTACAAGGAGAGAGGATCTTCCTTTTTCCCATAGAAGCCCTTTCTTGGATGATGTACACTAAGCATTCTCTGTCTTATGCTGTCTCCAGTCCAGCCACTGCCACCTCAGAGGCCAGAAGATTTGTATCTGATTCCCTGCCAGTCACAGACATGTTCTGCAGTGACTTTGCAACTAATGGTCCTGGTCATAAATCTCCCGAGGGCCAGGAAAGATGCACTGCAATATGCATAGCCGAGGGCCCAGGGTCCTGTTACTCTATCTTGTAGATGATCTCTCTCCTAAGGGATTGCTCTGCTTGAAAAAAAACCACGCTGCTAGTGTCCATTCCTATTAAGCCATAGCAACTACTCCATTCCTGCACATCCTCCTTGACTGCTCCTGGGAATCCGTCTCAGAGCATCCTCTTTCCTTAAGCACCTATTGCTCCTTCTCTCTTCATTATGAGGCTTCATCCTCAATAACTGTCAGGGCATTTCTCTGCAGCACAGACTGTAATGTGATTAACTTTATGCTTCACAACCTCAGCGTTAAGAAGTAGGTCCCGGGGCAGGGATTTGACATGAGCCTCTCAGGCATGTACAGGGCCTCGATCAGAAAAAAACAGCTCTTCCTTCCTGAAATGGCAGAATAAAACAGCTTTGAACTCGGTGAAATGGCCAGTTGCTCTAAGGAAACAACACTGCCAAACCCCAGCACTGTTGAAGTGAAAGACATAAACCGGGAGATAATTGCTCCATTCTACCTCCAAGACAAGGCCAAAAGATCACAGGGTTTGAAACCATTTTCTTTCTCTCACTGTGCTTTAAGACTCTGAATTAACTGTCTATATACAAATAAAAGTGGTCTGCCCTGCAAGCATACTGTTGTCCATTTATCAGGTACTCTCATTGTTTGCTATCTTCACTTCCTTCTCTTTGACATCTTAATTGTGGTGTCTGTATGTTAATTGTTAATGCCCTCAGCAATGAGAAGCTATGATACCATAATGAATTTGTAGCCTCTACAGGAGCCAGTGCTATTGAATGCTTTAGAAGATACTGCAAAGTCATCATTCTCCTTCCCATGGGGTGTTAACTTCAAGCAGCGGTGCCTTTTTCACATGCATAAAGAATTAGAAACTTCATGTTAAAGTATTGAGACCCCCTCACAGGCTGGCTGCAAGGGAATTCCAGCAGTGGCAAAACCCTGGGATTTACGAAATGGACGTATAATCTGGCCAGAAATCACGCTGGTTTTCACCCAGTTTACACATAAGTACTGTCACTAATACTCCATGGTTCACTCCAAAAGCCACAATGAAAGGTGATGTGAGGTCTTGTATAAGTGCACAAATTTTCAAACATTTTTAGCTTCTCCTTCTGCAGTGACTCATAACTACTGATGACATTGGTTATCAAGTTATTTAAGACCTCTGTGGTTTCATTCCTCAGGGATGAGAGGGAATTGTTTGCTCCCTTTCTAGTAAGAAGGAAGGTCCATGGGTTAAAGACTACAATGAGACAGCCTGTTGTAGGGTCTTAACATTTCCATCTAAGCAATATTTTATCTTTCTATGCACAGCATGCTTTATTCTGTCACAGGACTGGACATGTGCTTCTACTGATGATGGCGGTGGCTTGAAAGATATCTATATGCACCAGCAGTATAGAGTAAGAACAACAGTATAGTGAATACAGAATATGCACCCAATAAATTTGATCTGCAGAAGTGTTTTAGTGGGTATATGAAATGCATCTACAGATTGCAATGATACTTGCAATAAGAAATGAATACATCTGCTTTATTAAGAGGAATATTCAGCCATCTCTCCCCAACCTGCATTGCTTCCTTCCCTGAAGATCCCTTTATTGACAGGATACAAGGAAGGTTTCTTTTGCTCCTTCTTGCAGCAGCAGCTGAAATCTGTTAAAGCAGAATTAGGAAGCAATGTCTTGTGAAAGCTACTCCAAGCATGGCAAGCTGTACAGCAGTGTGAACACTCAAGAGCAGCCTTCGTGGACCTAGTGCATGTGAGAGGGTATAGAAAGGACAGAACGCGTCTCCTAGAGCATGAAACAGATCAGCTCATCGGCTGTAACAGCTCAAATTGGAGACTTAACTGCATAATTTCACTGGAACCTAAATTAATCAGTTAATGTCCGCACAATGCTGTAACTTTATAAAATACTGAATAAGAAGCATTTGTTACCGCTACTAGAAGCTGTAAATGTGCATTTGATTCAGTGGCCCTTTTTTTTTTCCCTTTCTTTATAACTCAGTCTTAGTGAGCACTGATTATTATTCATCACGTCTGAAGCAACAGACTTACATTCTGCACAGTGTTACATAGTTTTGAAACAAAGTCTGCTCTTTTACATTAGGAGGAAAGGGATCAGATTTTCCAAAGTATCTTGGCACTCCATATCAGAGACATGCCTAGTGCAATTCTTAAAGGCGCCTGCAGAAGTTTCTTACCTTTAAGATGAAAACCAGATGAACACCTGGTTAACCTGCTTAGGTACTTAGGAAAACTCACTGAGTGCCCAACTGAGTTATTATACATTTGCTGATTTGGAAAACCTGGCCCCAAAATCATGCCCTTGTCCCTGGATATGGGACAGGGGCCTGGTCTTCAGTGAAATGAAGAACCACGTCATCATCACAGTATAGAGGGAAAGCTCAGCTATGGGAAAGCTGGTGGGACTACACAGCACTATTCCTCCAAAACCTGCAGTGGTGGGTTCCTCCTCGGCATTTGTGGCGCACATTGCAAGAGACACAGCAGCCAGCATGGGGACTTGGTTTCTCCACCCCAAGAAAACATGGCCTTGGGATTTTGGTTCCCTTGCCTTCTCTAGCTAAGGGATGTGGTTTTAAGTTACTGTAGCAGGGGTAGAGTATTATTCCTGTCAAGGTCAGTTTTGAAACATCTTTTGTGGGACGTGTAACAAACATCTTCCTCTTATACAAGAATAACGTGGGGAAAAAAATCCTGTGAAATGAGACTGTGGACTTCTTCCAGACCTTGGGAGCATACCCTGCCCTTGAGGTTTCAGGCATTAGAGGATATATATAGTTTAAGCCGATAATGTACTACAAAGCAATACATTCATACCAATTATGTATAGGCCTTAATTTGTCAAGGAAGTTTTGCAGATGCCTATCTTCAAAATAAAGACCAGCCAGATGCACTGCTTTATGAAGCAATAGCTTTATTCCAAAGGCTGACTTAGGTGATGTTTCACAGCAAGTTTTTTTGCAGGTGGAGTTTTGAACTCTTTCATTGAGTCGAACATGCTTAAATTTTGGCATATGCTCAGGTTCTTTCGAATTCTATTGTAGAACCGGAGAGGACGTCTATATATTTGCTATTTAGAGACAGGGACAGGGCTAATGGCCATCACATGCTGCCAAGCTTGATGACACTTGGTTTTATGTGTATTTCTTCTAAACTGTTTCCACAGCCTGAAATGAGCTTGGTTTTGTACATGTTTCTTCCAAATTATTTATACAGCCTGCAGTGACCTATGATGGACACATAGGTGAATGACTGAGGCTGGCATAACCTCCACAGTTAGGTCTTCCTTGTTCAAAAATAATGGGATAACGAGATCAAGGTGTGAGTGGAGGGAGAAAAGTTCAAAGCCTTTGCAAAAAGTCCAAGACATTTTTAACATCTAGAAGTTCCAGCACCTAAACACAGCGATATAAATATCATTGATACCAACGGTAAATGTCCATCTGCATGGCAGTTTACACACAGAGAAGTATCAGATAACAACATATATTAAGTATCTAATGGCCATTTTTCTGTCTTTTTCACAAGAACACTGTCACAGACATCGGCTAATCCATGGACATTAGACACCAGCAGGTGTGCTGACATAAAAATTTTCTTATGTCAAATTCCTGGAATGCAGTCCAACTGTGACTGAAGACACTATGGCTAGTGGGTGCTACAGGAGTGGTCTGCCTGGTGCTAAGAGCTCTGCTTATATATTTAACTGCCTTTGATGGATTAAGCCTTGATTGCAATATTGTCAAAAACATACCAATGTCTCTTAGGCACAGCCAGCAAGAAAAGGCAGCTTTGGGAAAGGAAATAAACGTTTGACGGGATATTTTTGTTTTATAACGCAACATCTCAAAGTAAGCTGGGAACATGAAGGCTGGGAGTAAAATCCCAATCCTACTAAAGTCAGTGGGAGTTTTCCCACTGAACTCAGTTAAGAGCAGTATTTCATGGTCGCTAGGCTCCTGTCTCCACATCAGTAACATTTCTTCCTCCACTTGACTTGACACTGAATCTCAAAGACACACACATGAAATTGCGCAAGCTGCTAAGTCTTTCTTCCTGAAGTTTCATTTCTATTAGAGATGGATGAATAGACTTTTGAAAGGGAAAATAGAGAAAAGTCAAATTTGTACTCCTGCCTATTCATTCTCCCTCTAAAACCTCTCTCTCAAGGCTTGAGGCAAACAATACTGAATCTAAAATAGAAGATTAGACAGACACATTGTAGTACAATGGGGATTGCTTCAGGTCCAAAACACAAATAATTCAGAACATAAGATGGAAATAATATTGTGGATTAATTTTTGATCTACCAAATTACTATTTTAACAAGACAGAAAGTAATTTTAAAACCAAATCCTTGCAGTATTTTCCAACTTGGGCAAAAATACATATTTATATGTATTTATTTAATATCTCTTGGTCTTCTAGCATAATGGTCATGGACACTCCTGAGGACTGGAAGAAAGCTAACATCATGGCAATCTTCTAAAAGGGCAAGAAGGAGGACCCAGGAAACTACAAGCCAGTCAGCCTCACCTCCATCCCTGGAAAAGGTGATGAAACAGCTCATCCTGGATGTAATTTCTAAGCATGAAGAGGAGGAGAAGGTTATTGGGAGTGGTAAACATGGATTCACCAAGGGGAAATCAGGCTGACAGCCTTCTATGATGGCATGACTGGCTGGGTGGGTGACAGAAGAGCAGTGGATGTTTTCTGCCTCGGCAAAAGCAAGGTTTTTGACACTGTCACAACAGCAACACAGCCTCATATGTAAGCTTAGGAAGTGTGGGTTAGATGAGTGGACAGTGAGGTGGACTCAGAACTGGCTGAATAGCAGAGCTCAGAGGGTTGTGATCAGTGGCACAGACTCCAGTTGGAGGCCTGTAACCAACGATGTTCCCCAGGCATCAATACTGAGTCCAGTATTGTTCAACATATGCATCAACGACCTGGATGAGGAGGGGACAGGGTGTACCCTCAGCAAGTTTGCTGATGACACAAAACTGGGAGGGGTGGCTGGCACACCAGAAGGCTGTGCTGCCATTCAGCAAGACCTGGACAGGCTGGAGAGTTGGGTGGAGAGGAACGTAATGAAGTTCAACAAAGGCAAGGGTAGGGTCCTGCACCTGAGGAGGAATAACCCTACGCACCAGTACAGGTTGGGGGCTGACCTGCTGGAACGCAGCTCTGCAGAGAGGGACCCGGGAGTCGTGCTGGACAACAGGATGGCCATGAGGCAGCAATGTGGCCTTGTGGCCAAGAAGGCAAATGGTCTCCTGGAGTGCATTAAAAAGAGTGTAGCAAGCAGGTGGAGGAAGATCATCCTCCCCCTCTACTCAGCCCTGGTGAGGCCACATCTAGAGTACTGTGTCCAGTTCTGGGCTCCCCAGTTCAAGAACGACAAGGAACTACTGGAGAGAGTCCAGTGGAGGGCTACAAAGATGATGAAGGGAATGGAGCACCTCCCTTACGAGGAAAGGCTGAGAGACTTGGGTCTGCTCAGCTTGGAGACGAGAAGACTGAGAGGGGATCTCATCAATGCTTATAAATACCTAAAGGGTGGGTGGCAAGAGTCTGGTGGGGCCAGACTCTTTTCAGTGGTGCTCAGTGACAGACAAGGGGCAACGGGCAAAAACAGGAACACAGGAAGTTCCATCCCAGCATGACAAAAAACTTTTTTACTTTGAGGGTGGCAGAGCACTGGAACAGGCTGCCCAGAGAGGTGGTGGAGTCTCCTTCTTTAGAGATACTCAAAACCCGCCTGGACGTGATCCTGTCCGGCCAGCTCTAGGTAAACCTGCTTTGGCAGGTGGGGACGACTAGATGATCCCTGAAGGTCCCTTCCAACCCCTACCATTCTGTGATTGTTACTAGAATGTCCCAGAACTCGTGTGTGAATGCTTGATGAATATGAACACCAGAAGTTATTCATGTTCTTGTTAATTTTGAAAAATCTACAGGGTTCTAGTGCAAATAGTACCAGTATAACCACAAAATTGGAGGTACTTCAAGCCAACAACGTAAACAAGACTCTCAAATGATACGTACAAAGGCACGAAGTGCTCCTTGCCAACAGAAAGAGCAAATATAATAATATAACTGTCTGTTGGCCTTTTATCCCAAATTCAGTGTCAAGGACTTAAACCATGACCTGAAATTCTACAGCCTGAGGCTTATTCCACACCTTTCTGTCTTTCAATAAATCTGCAGGAACAGTGGAGAAATCTTCACAATATGTTAGTTGTTTGGGATGGTTGATATGTCCTAAATTTCTATCTGCTCTTGGAAGAACAAAGCAGAATGTCCCCTCCCCAACAGATGTACCTCAAACTCTTCAATGAACTTTTGCAATCTGTGAAACGCTACCAAACCATAATGTTTTTAGGGCAAGAATGTTCATGGAACCAGCACATTTAAAATAAATATTGCAAACTATTAATGGGAACAATCCTAGGTTTAGAATCACAAGGGCCATCCGATTCAGAGAGTTGTGCGTATCCAGGCAGCGAGCAGGAACACACTCTCTTGTGTGTGTGCAGCTGAAATCTCACTGAAGGGCACATCAAGGACACTGGAACCTACATCTGATAAGAAAATGCATATTCAATTTAGTTTCTTTATAAGGTGCATAAGTTTGCTTTTAAAGGTCTCTTTAAAAAGGCTTGTTTTCCAGGAAGGGATCACAACATTGAAAGTTGCAGCTTCTTTCAAGAATGCAAAGGTTTTGCTGAGAAACTGAAGCAACAACCTTTAATTGAATTTTGTGAAAAGCAAGTGTTGATGGACTGCTTGCTGCGAGCTGCCCGATGGGCAGTCTGTTACCAAGCCACGTGACTCTCAAATAAAAATGCTCCAGCCCAGCGAGTATCCCAAAAAGCTTTGTACATGAAACACTGCATACCCAGAGGCTGTTTACCTTTCTAATTTTTAAGCAAACCAGATGGAATCTGTTGCTGGATAACCACTCCCTGCTGCTCTCTTTGCTCAAGCTAACACCTACCAGCCTAACAGAGCACAACAGAAATGTTTTCTTTTCTCTCTGCGAGTCCTTGTGAACGACAGGAAGATACTCTCTGCTGATCTGTATCAAGCGATCCCCAGCACCTTTAAGCATACGTCAGCTGTATGTTTCTATCGCGGGGATTAATTATACATGCCTTGTGCAAACTGAGAGCCCTCTGTCGAAGCAAGCAGGATCATTTGCGCTAAGGACACGGTACCTAGTGGTCACTGGATCAGAGGGTTTGATGGGAGCTTTTGAAATCACTAGATAACCTCTGTCTCCCAAGAGATGTTTTTTTTCCATTCGGTGCTTCAGTGGCAGACTAAAATCCTCCTGACTAGCCTGCTCTAGTGTTTCAATGTTCTAACTTGCCAAAGGATTTTTGCCTGATGCCTGACGTCAAGCTACCTGCTCTATAAATCCATTTCTTCATGTCTTATCTACTGCTACAGGCTGACAACAGGTTACTCCCCTGGTTCTGGCAGCAGTCTTTTTTGTACTGTTACCACGCCCCCCTGCTTGCTATAAATGAGCCGTGTACAATTGTATAAACGAGCCATCAGTGCATACCATCTTATTAATACCACATAATTATCCACAGGTACCTGGCAATAGAAGCAGGAGTTGGTGGGTGTTGGTTCCTATCAGAGGCAAGAGGCATTAGGAGATAATGCTGCGCAGCACCTTTCGGAAGGTGCTGAGAATTTGGTCTTCTCTAAAAGGGGAATTTGAGACACTTACATTGCTTATCAAATATTTATGAGAAGAGGAGTGAGCCCCCGGACTTGCTTCAGACTCGAATGGAGCGCTGGCTTGTGCTAACCCTTTCTACAGGGTGAACTTCACCGCAGGAGGCTTGATCGAAAGGCAGCCAGGCTGCCCCGTTAAAACTGAGGACGGCGAGCTGCATCCACAGCAAGGGGACAGAAGATTCGTGACAGCCCGTGTTACAAGGCACGGCCACTCATTGCCATTTTTGCTCAGTTTGCTCCAGAGAGCGGTGCACAGAGCAGACTCTTTCTATTGATATTACTGGGCGTTGTGCCAGGCCTCGGAGATGAGAGAGTGATGCTTGGGAACGCGGTAAGTGATAATGGCATGAAGAAACACTCAGACTGGCATTTGTTTCCAGATGCTATGGCGACAGGTCCTCATACAGACATTGGTGCTGTAAGTAAACACAAAATAAAAGTCCTTCCATTTTTCAGGAAAATAAATGTCTGAGGAAGAAAGTCTCGTATACAGCTTGTGCCAAGGGCTTTACCAGCTACCTTTCTCCATATTTTTCTCTAGTTTATATGCAACTTGGAAGCCCTCAGTGAACAGTGCATGCATGGTAAATTATAATGTGCATGTTTTATTACAGAAAACGCAGACATATTGTGGCTCATGCTGTAGGGCTTAAATCATCACATTAGGTCTTTATAAAAAATGGAGATCGCTCAGCCTCACGGGAAAGGCATTTGCATCCTCATCATTACAGAGGCAACAAACTTCATCCATAAAGATGTGCCTAGAACAAATGGCAGCAAATTGTGGACACATGTTTTTCTTTAATTGGTCCTCATCAACTCAATCTAGCTAGTGACTTCAAAGAGCTCTCACTAAGAAACCTCTTCCAAATTTTTTGTTTGAATCTTTTTATGTTTTTTTTTTCTTTTAGATGTCTTAGAGATTTCCGATTAAATAGAATCTTTGAAGACACAGTTTGAAAGCACTGCTTCTTTACGGTTACATCACATGTTTAATTACTGATTCATAAATTATGAATGACTAAAGGTAAAGTAGCATCACCCAGAGCCCCTGTCCTGGGCCAAGTGCAGCACTGAAATTCTTATAGTCTACCTCTTGACAACTAGGATGAGATTCAAGCCAGCTACAACCATATTCAAATGAGCAGCTGCCGCTAGTGACATTTTTACATACTATTCTTGATCAGCATAAATGGATGGAATATGACGTTTTTGGAAATCACAGAAGAAGAATATGGATGGCAATAGACTGATTACATAACTCATCTAAAAGTCACCAAAAAAAATGTATGCTACATTTAAAATCTTATTTAGATATGGGCCTGACTCTTAAAAATACAGCTATCAAGTCCCGCTAGCCTGTAAATCAGACAACCATCGACATAAGCCTTTTCTTCTAGCCCCCAAGCCAAGCAGTGCTCATGTGTATGAGGGTCCCAGTGTCTCAGACACTGCACAGATGCTGCTGAACACAGCGCAAATGAACAGAGGTGAAAACAAATACACAGAAGAGTGGTGTCACCCCTACTGGCCTGGTGGCACAGCTGGGACTCAACCAAGATGTGACAAGACCCATTGCAACGCACCAGTTTGGGCACCCTAGATTTTGACTCACAAGAGTCCATGCGCAGGGCACTTCTCTTTATAGCCCTAACCCTCAATTAATCACCCGTAACACAGCAGACGAGATCAAAAATGATGCCACATCAGAGAGGCAGCACCATGGACCCACTCGTTGCAGTTGCAGATAAGGCAGGCGGGCGCAGGACATTGGTGAATCAGCCCAAAGTAGAACATCCCCCTCTGACACTTTCTCGGAACGTTTGGGTTTTTTCTTCTTCAACTACACAGTTGTTGCTGTGTAGTAGCAGCAATTTTCCCTCCTTTGTGCAAATGAAACAAATAAAACCATGCTGCGAGCCCTTCTTGCAGCGTAAAGAACAGTTACAGGAAACACATTAAAGTCATTTCCTCTTCCCTGGTTGCAGAATCCACCCTCTGTAGATTGTTTTTAGTATTGTGGTGCCATAGGCTTCCTAGAAACCAGCCAGCCAAACACCCAGTGAAAAAACTCATTCCAGATGCCCAAAATATCTCTTATATTGCTATTGCATTGCATTTGTTAATTATAACTACATTTAGTATATACTTTTGCTGCACTCACAGAAATAAAGCCATTGTTTATCTGTCAGTAGAAATAGTATGTTCAGAATCCAACTTTTCAAATTATATTGTGGAGTTCACAGTATTGTTGCCTGTTCATAGTATATATGTATATGCGTGTGTATATATATATATGTCGTTTGCTCAGTCTTTCCTTCTTCATTTTCAGTGTGCCTCTATATGCTGCCTAGATCTTCAACATATTACCCTGAAAAATTTAAATTTAAAGCGGTAGGGCTAGCAATGCTGCCAAGCAGGGAAGCATGGTATTAAAAATAAGTAAATTACAGAAAGATCCAACACTGTGATAGGTTGGACGTAGGGTACGCCTTCCTTTTTTTTTTCCTACCATGTTGGTAGAAATGTATTCATGCAGGTCAGTTCATATTTTCATTACAATGAACCTAATGTTGGTCCACCAACTGAGATAATTTTAGAATTAACTTACTATTCAGCACGCAGAAACATGTCAAAATATGATGAGGTCCTTAGCTATTGTGAAACTACTGCTGCCCCCGCTGCCATCAGTGGCTTTCTGGGTACAGCCCTCCCTGAGGAGCTCTTCCACCACTGCACTCCAGCCAGGCACCCAACCTCTGGGAGCCAAAGGTGTGCTGCTGGGCACGTCATCTAGGCACATCTGGCCGAGCTTTATGCTCATGAGAGAAAAATGATCTTGGGTGCACCTCTGGAGTCTCCCCTCTGACATGGTGAAGACGCAGCTGAGTTTCTCCTATGCCATAGGAGAAGTTGTACGTAAGAATAGGAACGGTAGCCAATCTGGCAAAGCAAAAGAAATCTCTCACTCTATGCCCTGATGGCAATGAGTAAAGCAAAGATATTATATTAACTAGATTTCTCTAACAGTCTATAAAATATTTGTTGGACTTAATTTTCACACATGCCATTAAAAGTAACAGTCATTGCATTGCTCACTCCATGCACATTAAGCATGTTTTTCTGGTTTCTGTCTTGCTTGGACTGGAGTAAGAGAAATACATAAAAAATGGTCCATAAAAATACGTATCTTGAAGTCAAATTCTGAGGAATGATATGACAGCAAGTGATTATGAATTGTCTATTCTTATTTTATTTAATCTCCAAAATTTTTCAAGAAAACTTATTGCCTGTGATGTTGACACTGAAAATTGTCTGTCTACAAAATGCCCAAACAGCGCCAAAAATGTTTTATGCCTAAAACCTTGCCTTACTTCCATGAATGGGGATGGCAGACCCCATCTACACAGTCTAAATTTCACCGGAGTCTTTCTGCTGGACTTCCTTATCGGATGGACTCTTCTGAAAGCCAAAGCTTAGAAAAAAGAAACTAGTCATCTCAGGAAGTGACACATAATTTAGGTCTGTGTGAGTTTGGAGCTCCCTTCCCTCACTCACAGACCTTCTATTGAGGGACCCCCAGACGTGCCAAGGGGGGTGGATCCCTTCTGTCCACTGAAAGCTAGACAAAAACCATGAGTATAAAACATTGCGTTATTTCTTCCAACTATGATCCTCTGTTTCTACATCTCATTTTTCTCCAGGTGTTCAAAGTTGTAAGGCACAGCAAATCACTTTTACTCTTGTACAAGACTGCAGAATCAGCTGATACTTCAACTCAATTTTTTTTCAATACACCTCCTAGTATTTCAGTTAACAACATGATTTAACTTCCATATGGTTCCTCCACGTACCTGAAGCAAGGCACATGGTTAAGTACCTCCCTGAATTATGCACTGCATAAATAGTACTATCTTATGTAAGGATTTCAATAGTTCCTTTCTTACAGTGAAAAAAAAAAATAAATTACTTACTAAACAGTTGGCAATAGAGGACCTGTAAGCTTCTCTTCATGGTATCATGTGATCCTGCTGGTCTGCCAGTTTATTCATGATTCTGTCAAAGAAATCAAAAGAAGAAGAAAATGATATATTACAAAATACATGTTCTATTATTATACCTGCTGATTACAAAGTACAGTGAAGCTTCACGGGAAATATCGTATTGATTAGCAATGGGAAATTTCGTAACTGCACTTCGCTTGTGTTAGCCACACTGACCAACAGCCTGGCAGCGAAGGGTAGAGCTATGGCCAAAAAGGGGAAAAATTCTCAGGAGTATAAAAAACACACACACTGAGAATTGCTTTCACATTGTGCCTACGACCTGATAAAACCCATCACACAAGAGTCTTTTTTGTTTGGAGAAAGAGTCCTCACTGGAGGAGCAAATGCAAGATGCAGATACTACCAGGCAGCTGTGCTGGGCACACAGGGCTGGAATCTCTTCCTCGAGTCTCACCTTTCTGCATGCCTCAAGAAGTACAACAAGCAGAAAGTCCACCCTCCTTTCCCAATCAAACCTTTGGTGGTGCCCAAGGGGGGACATCCCAAACCGTGCTGAAATGGTAGCACAGAGGGCAGCTTTGTCGTGGCAATTTTTAGCTTCATGTTAGCCACCTGTTGTTGCTCATGTCACCTCCTGACCTACCCCACCAGCTACCTGGGCTGCAGCTAGAGCTGCAGCAACTGGAGAACCTTCTCTATGTCCTTGGAAACCTTCTGTTTCTCCTACATTGAACTATCTTGGCATAGGAGGGAATTTCATAATTCTTGTAACTGCTGTCTGAAAATCAGATGCGGCAAAAATATCTGACCATCCTATCTCCCTGCCTTTGCCCACTTGGAGAATAACTAATAACATTTTACATGTCTTCAGATGATATTTTGAAATATTTGTCACAGATATTTTTCACCTCAGTTTTAAAAATATTATGAAAAAATAAATCCCAACCATGCTGATATTAATTATTCATTTTGTGAGGAAAATAAATAGATAAATCAGAAGTTAAAAGCAAGCGTAGTCCCAAAGCACTGCTGTGAGTAATGTCTCAGTGAGTACCCAAAGACAACACAGCATTTAAGTTCTTCATTCCATAAAAAAAGCATTTTCTAAAGATTCATAACCAACTTTGAAAGAGAGGACACTGAGATCATCCTCCTAAAATGCCTCTTGTCAATATTAAATAGCATGCAGTATCCGCTAGTTTTCAGTTCAACACAATTTCATCTTCCGAACTCCTGGGGACATTTCTGAGTCATTTTAATATGCCCCCATATAAAACTTTCAGAGCTTATTTAAAATGCAATCTTGAAGACATAAGATAAACAAGTCAGACCAATGAATAACAGCTTTCAACTGAGTAATTGCTGAAGAGTTTGTGAAAACAGAACTATGTTTGACTTTTATGCAGAAGCCTCAAAAGGATCGTGACTTTTCTTGCCTGTGTTCTATAAGGCAAGATGCTTGGGTATTGTTAAGCTATTAGATACAGAAATTTATGTACAGAAACACCATGGTTTTGGAGTCTCCTATGCTTTCCTCTCCATTTAAAACTGGATTTTAAAAACCATCTGAATAACTTGCAGAAAAGTCAGTATTTGCAAGGTATTTTCTCCTAAATGAAAACAATCACCTGTGAATTAATTTACTGGTTTTTAATCAAAATAAGAATTAGACTCATGCCATTGTTTGATCACAAAAACTTGCCAAGGGACTCCTGTTCACCCCTTTCTCCTTAAGGTTTACCAAACAACAAAGCAGAAAAACTCACTCTTTATGCATAAATAGACATCATATAGTCTACTACAGCACTTTTCAAAGACGCGTATACAAAAAGTCTATGCTTAGCATCCATTAAGATATTAATAAAAATATATGCAGGAAAGGACAAGAACCAGATAAGCCACTGACAATGTAGATTCCATATCCCCAAGGACTCTGCTTCTAAGTTTGTGTCAAAACAGAATTTACAAGCACCAACCCATCTAAAGTTATAAAAATACAATGGAAAAAAGGGAGAATCTGAAATTGCAACCCTAAATCCACGTTATGAGCTCTGTATAATTTGAACTGTGCTTGGCAACTTTGAGGTGATACAGCTTTTGGCTGTGAACCACAATTTTGTCATAATTCTCTTACATCTCCGTGTTAATGCTACCCATAATGTATATAGGTATTTGCTTCTGAATTCTGGTATTGTGGTTAAAATAAATGGTATGCTTTTTTGTATATGTTTATTTAGACAGGACTCTTAGGGTAATTTACCCTGTGGTAAGAAATAGCACTGGAAAACTTTCACTATGTTCTTTTGTGCCCTCACTTAGAAGATTTTTCATTTAGACTACATGGCCATAACAGTATACATAGAGAACTCAGTGAAGATGCATAAACTAAATCTTGCCATGAGTTTACCACCTCTCAATTTCTTCAAAGTCCTCTGTTTGACTTAGGGTTAACAGAACAGAATATTTCAGTCAGAAGGGATCTACAATTATCATCTAATCCAACTGATTTAAATATAAACAAGGGGTGGAAAATATTGCAATTAAATTTTCCATAATTATTAATATCTTATTTTTTGTGTACAGGAAATGCATGCAAACCAAGGGTTTATTCTACGATATTAGAAGGCAAGAGACATTTTATGAGATTTATTTGTAAACCTTTGGAAGCCAAATCATACCAATGATGGTTTTCCAAAGACAGAGACCTGCTTGCAATGACTATCAATGGCTCATAAAGATTCTTAAGCTTCATTTTCTAGATCGGTATTTAGGTCTCCAAGTAAATGGGCATATTCCCAATTACTCTGAACACCCACTGTCTCTCCTCTGAAAACCAGGAAATAAAGGTCTAATTATGACTTCTGTTTTTTTCTATATTGTAATTCACATTGGTGTACCTACTGATATATTTTGAAACAAAGTAATAAAGCTAGTGCAAGTTTGTAGTCAAATCAATTTCAATTTAGAAAGACCCATCTTCAATAGTTCAATTGATGGAAATTTGTACCCAGAAACGGTGTCCCACACCTAGCCTCAGAGACCTGTGTTTGAAAATACCAGCTACGCATTTGTGTCCGAAATGGACTTACATATTTTGCCCTATTTAGTGCACAATATTTCCCATCTAGTTTTTCTTACATGGGATGATGAATAGATGTGTGAAATCCCTATGGACAGCTAGCAATATTGTCTTTCACAGTAAGTGATCCCCTCAACGTTGCAGCTAAATTAAAGAGGACAATGAAGACATAATGATGAATAGAAGACAAAAGAGTCCAAAAGACCTGACAGCTCCCAGCCATTCATTATGTCTGATGTGAAAAAAATACAAATGGGCCTTAAATTAAAGAAGAAATGGAGGAGAACAGAAGATGAGCGTTGAGGCAAAGCTAACAGTGGAGAACCCTTTTTCTTTGTGAGTCTGTCAAACAGAAACGAGGAGACTGAAAGAAAGAAGCTGAAAACATGGTAATGGAAAGAGAAGACAGGCAAAAGACATGCCACTTCCATCCCATGAAGCATCCAGACTTTACTGTGTTATTTCTGACTACCTTCTCTCCTCTGTGGATCATTCTGGGAAGAAGAAAAAGCTACATCACTGACAGTTTTCAACTATATTGTTCCTGGTTTTGCACAAAACGAAAGAAGAAAAGAAGACACACCCAGAAGTTCTTGCTTCTCCAATCACTGGTGAATATCCAATCAAGGAAACACAGCCCTGATCCTTTTCATATCGTACTGTCCCATGATGTTCAACGAATGCCTTACAAGATAGCAGCAGCAGAAGCTCCTCACTTAAAACTCAGAGCGCTATGACTCCTGCGTGAGTTACTCAGTGTAAATTCCACCAAGGTTTTCACCCACTGCTTGCCACAGGTTAGTACTTAGAGGGTGCCTCATAAAAGGAAGCAGGTTTACTCTTCTTGACTACACAAGGCTCAAGTGCAACTCTGAGTTCTCAAGTTTGTGTAATTTGTTTCTTAGCTCAGTGGCCTACTTCCACATTCCAGGTGTTATTTTGCAAAATTTATATCCCAAAAAAGCTTCAGGGCTTACTAATAAAAAGACGGCTAACTTGCAGCAACAAGATTTCTCTGAGCAAGAATTCTGTGTTTTTGTTCAACATGTGCCATGTTGTCTGCTGTGATTTATTCCCCACTGCTTGGAACACGCAAACCATCCTTACCATCTTTCTTCATGAGACCCTGAGTGCAGCATCTTTGGTATGTATGTCCCCTTTATATTGAGATCTTCTGGCACATTTTGGAATAGATTCCTCTTTGCAGAGCTATAGGAAGAGCAACTCACATCAATTCCTAACATCTCCAAAGAGTATGGTCTGCTCTCAGAATATCCCAGCTGAGCAGAACCAGTCTTGCTGGCACTGTGCAGACCTGTCATATGTCCATAAGGAATAGTCAGGCAGAAGCTGAACTAGAGATACTAGCATGCTTTTCTGCATATACAAGACTTAACATCCTACGTAACATGGCCTTATAAGCAGAGAATCTCATAACATCCAGGAAAAAAAAAACCCAGCAACCAAAGCTTCTTCTCTTCATGTTCAGGTGCAGAGCACCTACAGTTCCCACTGGGCCTGAGCCTGTTGTGGTTATTCTTGTATTGGTGTTTGAATCCATAACTTCCCATTACCACAGGGATAAACACGAATCAAGAAAAACATACAAAGCGGTGCCAATACATAGGAAAGCCTCACAGTAATTGCTCCTTCTTCCCCAGTTTCCCTACTTTATCATTAACTTTTGAAATCCCAGTTCCCCATTTCTGCTAACATAATAGTTCAAATGACTGTGTCCCCACAGGCCTCCTCCTAACTGTGACAGCATTTCCAGGAACAGTCCTAGACTAGAAGTTCACTTAAAGGCTGCTGTCATTGCGTGGTGACTGGAGGACATTGTCAGCTAGCTCATTCTTCATCATCTTCCTTTATTCACATGTCAAACCTGGGCCATGTAGATTAAAGGGTGAGGGAGGAAAGGCCTACAACTCTTGGGGTTCACGGTCATAAAAACAAATGGGTATGAAGAACCTCATGTCCAGGTGACCATGGCCAGGGGAAGAATTTAGTCTGAAAATGTCAGGTAACACCACTGTTGCCTTTGACTGTCAAATGCCTTGATGTCTGTGGTAAGCTTATGAACAATCACTGAAACAGCCAAGGGCAAGGTAGGGAAAACTGAGAGGAAAAATACCAGTGTGTAAATGAAAGGTCATTTAATGTGAGATTTCCTTGCTTTGATGTGTGCTTACCCTCCAGCAAGCTTGAGCCCCATGACCTTTTTGGAAAAGCTGTGACAGACAGGGTTACTATCTTGGCTGATTACAACTGAGAAGTCCCAGAGATGGAGACTGGGGTAACTATAAAGCACTAGGCTATTGAACATCCTTCACACTCCATCGATAGTGCAAGGGACTATTTCTTGATTTTGTTCTTAATTATCTACCATTAGCAAGTATTCTTGAAGGCAACTCCAGTGGGATATAAGTCTGAACATCAGTTTTTCTGGTTGCTTCTTATTCCCCTAGGTGCACAGACATGAGTCTCTGTGTGTGTCTGTCCACCTGTAGAATAAGAAGATAAGAAGAAGCCTCTCTTTTTCATCATTTATCTCTGTGGAGCTCTGAGAAGCTAAAATCTCCATAAGGATCAAACTGACTTAGCAGCTATAGGGATTATTAGAATTCGTTTATTAATACACATTAGAGCTGGAGAGGAGAAGAATCTTGTGTGCATTTTAAAACTTTTGTATGGTTCAATTTGGATCCAGTAGCATTTATGTAATAGAAGTTCCCTTGCTCTATTTGTCTTCTACACCATCACCTAAGCTACACTGCTTATTAGTCAGATATTATTTTGTTGCAGTTATACCATATGTAAAAATACTTTTCCACTTCTGACAATTAGTTCCAAATTAATTAACCATCCGGTTACTATTACCAAGTTATTATACCTCAAAGTTGAGAGACAGTCCCACAGGACAGTGTCTATTTTCAGCGACAACATAACACTGGACTGCAACACTAGTCATTTTCCCTCTGTTGCTTAAAAAGGCATTTAATTTCTAGTCACTTTACCAGGGTGCCATTTTCCAGGTGAAGGAATTGGCCTCTGCCACTTCAATAACATGAAAAGCTCTATTATCTAACAGTAATATGAGCCATACAACACATACCTAAGTCATTCAAACCTCTCGCAGGAAATCTCACAAATGCAAATATGTGCCTTGTAAATTTACTCCAACTGTAAAACTAATAATAATATGTTAAGGTCTAGCTGCATAAATATCTCCACTATAGTTCTTTCTTTTCAGTTACTAATGGCCATCTGAAACTTATCTTTTATGTTGAGGTTTTATGGCACAGCTTGAAACATGCTATTTTTGCCAAGTGTTTGAAGAAAAAGAGTCCAAATTCTCTCTAAGTTTGGGGGAAGAACGTCTTCCACATTGCAACTTAAAAAAAAGAAAAAGTGAAACAACTGGGTCGAGAAAGTTGAACAGAAATAGTCCTTAGTGAAAAGAACCTTTCACTGTCTTCTTGAAAAGACTTTAAAAAAAAAAAAAAGATTTAAATCTAAGTAGTGCAATTTTTCAAATTTTTCTTTATGGGTCTTATGGGTTCCAAACCAAAGAAAATCTTTTAATATCGTATCAAGTTCATGATGAATACTTCACGTACTGCACTATGCCCAGGAAACATTCAGAAGTGTAAATTGTCTGCTCTTTGATAGGAAAACTTCATAATCATTGTAAGCTCTCCGGCTAAAAGACTTTCTTGGCACAGAAAACTATCCTAGTTAAGATATCTCTATAATTTCTGGGAAACGAAAGAAAACATAGCTTGCTCTTCCTTGTTGACCACAAGAGGGAACAGACGTGGAAACAAGCTCCATTTCCACGTCACTCTTATGATGGTGTGTTTTCCCCGGAAAATCTCCCACGGTATCTCAGCTGCCTCAGGGAGTCCACAACCAGGATGCTGACATTTGATTTACTCACCTAAAGTCCCTCTGTAGACAGGGGGTAGATTGGCACCTCTGAAGTCTAATGCCCATGACCTGTTAAAAAAGCCTCTCTTGGAAGGAGGAGACCCATCCCTTACATGGGCCTGTGTCTCTCCACTGAGTTTCAGACAGCTGACGGTCCACCATTGATTTCAGCTCATAACACTGAAAATGAGGATGCCAACTTCTGCACAAAGGAATCCCACCCAGTGCTTTCTCCAGCTACAGGGATGTCCAGGTTTATGGGGTTAACTTCTCTGCAGCTCTCTTAAACTGTTCCCTTGTTCCTATTGCGTAGGATACACAATAAAAAAAGACTCAATGTAAGGATGGAGCAAGCAAATAGCTCTGCCTGCACTGTAATAAACACTGCAGAGTCAGAAAAGGGTGTACCTTTGTAAAGCAGCTCAAATCACATGCGGCTTGATTAAATGTAAACATTTCAAGTAGAGAAGGAAAAAAGGGTGCAAAAGAGAAGGTACTATTTTCTCTCTTATAATATGGCACTGTATTCTTGAGGTTGATTGGGCCGATTTATCAAGAATGGAAAGCATCAACTGTAAACAAAGAAGAGCATGCATGCTCAGCATGTCTGAAGTCTCGGCCAAAATACCGGTTTCATAAAGATGCTTGAGTATTCCGGAATGCAAGCAAGCGCCTTGCTGTCAAACACACCAATATCGTAGCACTGACACTGTTACACTGGCCCTAGATGACTTTAAAGAAAACTTGTAGTGGAGATGGAAGCATCTCAATCTAATATTTTAACTGCAAGATCATCTTCCCTTTAGTAAACACCACAATTATCCAGCTAAACAAATAACCACCACAAAGGAGGCTCAACGGTGTGCATCAGCATTATCTGATTTACAGTGAACTAAAGATGCGAGCTGGGGAAGGAAAGTGCCTGTAATTGGTTTGACAAAAATCTCACAAACTGGGTTTAGGCTTTGAAAACTTTAACTGTAAAGAGGGTCCCTTTTATTAACTTCCCTCGAGGGACTGTAAAGATTAAGAAGGTCAAGGAATATACACGAAGAAAAAGGTCAAGATAGATTAATTACGTTTTGGCCCATCTCTAGGGGAATTTTAACTGACCTGATTTAAGAAAAGTACAGATAAGACCGGCCCATGACCCATACATTCTGCTTTGCCTCCCAGCTCCCCAGCTAGTCTACATCTATAAAGCACAGAGGGAATAATCGCCAATGAAGGACAACAACACAGCGCCCTCCTGACTCCATCCGGCTCTGAATCCAGTCCACAAAACCAGCCCTTTTGAAAACTGAAGGTGGGTGAGGAACCAGAGCCTTGAATAAGGTCCTAGTGCCTCACCAGCGTATTTTGGTTGTGGTCCATCCTATTGTATCAAACAAGATCACATAATTAAGGGGAACATAAACACCTCAGCTGCCAAAAATATTAAATTTAAAGCAATGCATTCATTATTGCAATTGCAATTTTGAATTGCACACGTATGTTTGTTTATGCATGTATATAACAGATGATGGTTGTGTTTTCTGCTTGTCTTTCCTTATTTCCTTATTTATACTAGCATGCCTCCCCCAGTGACAAAAAGAAAAAAAAAAGAAAAAAGAAAAAAATTAATAAACATATATGGCATTTCCCCTTTTTCTTTTCAGTGAGAAGAAAATCATATTAAATTTCCCATCAAAATATATGTTTAAGAATATTTCCATGTCAGTTTTGGATGGGATGTTTTGAACCAGCTCTAATCATAACGTGTAAGTATGGCATAAGGATCTAATTTCACAATGACAGGTTATAATAGACATATACAAGTACCTAAGATTGAAAGAAACATTTTATTATAGTTGAAAAAAGCACGGTAGGAAAGCATAACTGCCTTCTGAAGTCTTAACCATTCAGCCTCAACAGTGCATTAATATATTTAATAGTAACCCATACCATTGTGTTTTTGGTTTTTTTTAACAGAGCATAAAATCCTAACAAACCCAACATAGTCTGTAATGATATTTTAGTAAAAATATCAGTACAGCAAACAAATGTGAAAGATTGGTGTTTTTTTAAGACCTCCTATATGCCATGGAAGGTAAGATGATGTCTTGACCTATATCTCCCTGGTTAAACCTTCTTTTAACAAGAGCCCTTTGCTACCTCTCCTATAATCAGACATTCAATACAGTAAGAAGAGAAGGGAGATAAAGTGAGCTCTGAAATATGACTGCTCTGCTTTGGAGGGCTGATCAACATTCACCAGAACGTAGAAGAGTACACTTGCTTAGACCTGACATTTCATCTGAGAGTTTATTATGGCTGTGTCTAGTTCAAGGGACACCATTTATTTATCCTCAACTTTCAGCCCTAGGGTTTGATGTCAAAGCAAGAAATGGCCTCAGAAAGAGTAGGGTACTATCAACCAGTGACCCAGTCATAAATAGCAACCCCTTTTATACAGGAATATTTTGCACAGCATTCTGACACAGTGGGTGGGAATAAAATGAAAACTTTACATGGCGTCAAACAGAGATATAGCCCCATAAAACTGTTGGTTTGGAGGGAGGTGGCAGGAAATAGGCTCTTGGGTAATTTCCAAATTATTCATTCTTGTCTATGGGAGGGTATTGTAGTGCAAACACTGCATTCCATTTGAAAATGTATGTGGTCCTGCCTGATTCAATAGGAAGAGTTTCCAAGAAAATTAAATGTCAGAGCAGCGTGGCTTATTGGGTTTACTTAATATAAATTCACTTTTTAAGCAAGTCTGAATAATAATGCCCTGCTCAACATGTCAACGTTATGTCAATGACTTCGGGCTTTGGAGAGGGGGACTGAAGGCAAGAGGAGGAGAGACGGGGCACATCCAGTGTTCACCTGCCACTGTCTGAGATTTAGCTCTACATGACAGGTCTGTAGCTTTAGAGAGGATTTATCACGCTGATCACTGCGTGTCTTATTTTCTTCCCTTTCGCTTTCTGCAGCCAGCAAGACTGTTATAGGCTAAAGAGCTCGCCTTCCCTCCTCTGAAAGGCTCAAACGCTGGCATACATAGATGCACAGGTAAGCCAGAAGGAAATGCATAGGAAAGAAAATGGGAAATCTCAAACAGCAGCATCTGAACATGTGCCACGCTGTCAAGTAAGATTATGCTCAGATGCACGATCTATTCTACTAGGTTAGTGAAAACTCTCATTTACTGCCCAGAAACGCGAAGTTCTTCCTCAGGTGAAACACACTGACTCCGACAGGAGCTTTGCTTCAGTAAAGACCCCAGCACCTGGCTCAGGATTTGTAAACCAGAGCAAGCAAAGGCCACTGCTTTGAGAAGGCTGTTCTTTTTTTCTCTAACAGAGGTAAGAAACAGCACAGGCAGGAAAAGAATAAGAATCTCTAGGACTGCTCATTTGAGAGGTGGATTTAATAAATAAACATCATCCTGAATGACTCAGCCAAAATGCAATGAGGATAACTTCAGATGTGCCAGACATTATTTTCCTACATTGCAAAGAAGATGGGCTAAACCATGTTTTGAGATGCCAAGTGCAAACTCAGAGTACTTCCAGTAACATCATTGCATGGTGTGATTAAAGTGGATTTTGAATCTGAAAATGAACTGATTAAGAAAAAAGGGGAAGAATGGCCTTGTGTAAGGTATTGAGCAGCACAGGAGAGGATCAGGGGGACCCTGGATTCTTACAGCAGGATTTTTGCAGATACAACCTTCAGTGAGATTCCCCTCTTGTACTGAAAGCTAAAGCAGCCTAACTCCCATTTGTGCATCTGAAAACGATCTCTCTATCTTTCTGTTCCTCTGCTTTCCTACTAAAGAAAAGCCTCTCAGGGAAACAGACTGCCTTCTCCCTGCCCTGCTTGACAGCACCACGGCTTTGCTTATGTCGGCTGTAAGAAGTTGTGGGAAATGTGTTGTCTCTTCTGGGTGCAATTCACTTCTGAGTCACGAGTTCAGCCCTGCAAGGATGGAAGACAGGAGGTGCCCAGCCATGGCTCCATAGTATGACATAGTTCCTCCCTCATCCCCGTATCAGCTCATGCAACCAAGCGATTGGTTAGACAGCCCAGGGATGCAATGAAGGATTCTTTTCAAATGAAACTGCAGCTTCTCTTTTGCCTCAGGAGATCCCACTCCTGCGTGCTAAGGTTGCCACGGTGGAGTTACACACGATAGGAATCAATGAGAAGCAGCGAGAGCCCTTTTGGTGCATCTCTCCCTGCAGTCCAAAAGTCTGCACTGGCTGTGGTCTGTACACATTGCGACAATCCAAACAATAAACTCATATACTTTGTTTTTTTGTGTGCTGTCCAACCTCACTCAGCGCAAGAGCAGGGACTGACCACACACATTCAGTAAGTCAAGGTCACATCAAGAAGGAACCTGCTGTTTGCTGTGTCTCTGCCTCGCCCCTGAAGGCATTGGGCAGTCCAAAGAGAATGAGGTAAGGGCTTGGAGAATCACCATGGTCATACCTAGGGCAGCTGAAACCTGCCCTGGGGAACTGGTTTCTCTCTCTGTCTCACTGCCTAATGCCAAGGAAGTCACAAAAACCAAACTCTGCGCAGGCGGTCATTAATTGCATCTTCCTTGTTTGCTTAGAGCAGAGCACGAAACACCTGCGCTCTGATCTGTGGAAGCGTGGAGCAATTCCAACTGTGATGGAGTCAGCAAAAGCCGACTCCAGAACAAAGAAAGGGTGACCGAACGCTATTTCTGGAAAATCAGGGCACAAACATCTCATGTTGGGCATCTAAATTAAATGTCCCTTCTTGACATTATGCTTCTGTGCCTCATGTTCCCTGGTGTGTAATGTCATTTCACCTTATCGGTACATTGTGAAGATAAATTCATTAAGGTTTGTAAAGTACTCAGATGCTGTAATAATGAGAGCCACAGAAGTGCTCCCCAGGAAATTAATAACTCTGGCTTCAAAGCTGGATCTGAATGATGTACAGTTATGGGAGGAAGGGGTGACATAATGAACTACTAAGATAAAATAAAATATTGATTCACCCGAACAGTGTTGACTGAAATCTCTCCCTATTTAAGAGAGCTCTGCTTCGCACCCTTAACAGGCTTTTAAATGTAACTTACACAGGTTTTTTTAAAAAAAAAAAAAAGGAAAATGAGAAACAAAAAGACCCCAACTCAAAAACTGTATCCCACAGCCCTGCTGACACCAACACAATCTTCCAGAGAACTGGAGCCTTTAGGTCCTCAGCCCAGAGTTGTAACACCTGATCCAACACTTGACCTTGCCTTATCACTAGTCCGGTCTCCTGTCCATCTCTCTTTCTCCTGCACATTGTCTCCATCCCTTCTTAAAAGTCCAACCTCCTTAGTTCCTCTCTGCTCCTCCTCCCCGTGTCTCACCACCTTATTTCCGCATACCCATCTCTTTGTCCCACTCCTGGTTTCCCTTACACAAGGACCATACCCCATCCCTGTTCTTTCTTTCTTGATCATTTCAATACCTGAGTCAATCACCTGAATCATGATCACAACCTTCATATCCATGGTCTCCAACAAACTCCCCATTGACAAAATCCAAGGAGACCTGAGCTGCAAAACTGAAAGAAACATACATGGATAAGGATTTTTCAGACCAGAGTTCAGTCTAATCTGGCAGATTTCCACTAAAATGCAAAAAATCTTTAACCTTGACTCCCACTCAAGAAATTCCTCTAGTTTTTGTGCTGCATCCTCCTCTCTCCCTGATAAATTTCAATTTCCTGATCTGTGATATGGAAGTCCCAGAAAATAATAGAAAGTAGTGTAACTTCCTGAAATATGATCCCCTGCACTCCCTGTGCGTATTTTTTTCTCAAAGACTGAACTATTTTTACAGAAATGAGAAAAATACAGCCTGAAATTGGAATAGAAATTTTCTGGGTTGGAAAATTTCACTTTGAATGGTACTGAAGGGGTTTTACCGAATGAGGCATGGGACAACCTTTACCAGACTCAAGGTCAACAAAGTCCTTGTCTATACTTCTGCACTCAGGAAGACCCTGACCCACCAAATCATAGCAGGGATTTGAATCTTTTCAAGGAAGCAGTCAAATCATCAAGCAGATAAAGTCCTGTAGATAAATGTGTCTTCTTCTTCATGTACTTCCCTCCAAATTATGCAAGCAAAACTTGTGGGTTTTGCTGGACCATATACAAGGAGGTGTATTATGATTTAAAGAATTTATCAATGCAGAGTTCTTCAATTTCATTCCCATTGAAAGATATGAATACAAATCTTTAACTGAAAAATATTTAAAGAAATTAACTAAAATGGACTTAATAACATACAGAATACTTTTGCAACAAATGCATTAATTGTATGCAAACTGAATTAAGTCTTTTATTAGCATGTAATCGGGGGAAATATTAATACATTATTTTAATTTGAAAAAATCATAAGTTAGAAGCTTTGAAACAGAAAGCTGCATAATCGCAGCTTTAACATTAAGACGTCATTGTAAAAATGAATGTATATAATGAACTTGGAAAAATAGAAATATAAGTGTCTGATCCTTTCCTTGTTTCCTGTACATCTGCATTGGAGTTTGCCTATTGTTATTCAACTAGCTAATCATCATCTTTTGTGCGGTGTGATTGTGTTTTCACTCAGAGAGGCTAATCTATGAAGACATCTGCTAGTTGGTAGATAATAGGCCATTTCAAGTCTCAAAGCCCTGCAAGGCATTTCTGAAGAAGGAGAAGTAGATACATCTGTTCCCACCAGGTAGGACTACAACTGAGCGTGCTGTAACACAGCAGAACAAAACTCTTCCACTTGCTTTTCACCAAAATGTGAAATTAACAGGGAATGTTGCAAACAAAGAGCATTTCTGGTGTAGTTTGTTAGAGCAGGGAGGGAGACTGACTTGATACAAATCATTTAAGTTTTCTTGAAAAAACAGAACATCTCACACCGAAGAACAGGCTTTGGGATTTGGGCTTTGCCATTGAGATCACAACCCACTGGATCTAGAAGCCGGGCACAGTCACAAAAAGCAGTGGTCCACTGAATGTTATATTCTGCTGTTGGTAAAGGTCGATATCAGACATTTTGAGGGCAATGCAAGTGCGTTATTATTCACTTGGAAAGAAAATCTCGTGCTCCTGCTCCTTAATAACTTCTCCATGTGAACCAGTTCTCCCTGCATTCCACTGAAAATATACTACCTCTGCGTTACCCATGAATCAATTGCAGCTCTGAACAATCCTTCTCATCACGCATTTGGGAAGAAACAAGACATATCTTTATCTTTAGGCTGCCTAAGTAACCTAGCACACAGTAGCTGCATTCTGTAAGTTTCCATTCCTTACATCTTTGTCACTCTGGCAGTCTTTCCCATTGTGCTATGAATGCAGACGAGACCCATATACTTTATCTTGCCTAGGGTTTGAGACGCTTTTACTGAGAACTGACTGCTCCCAAAGCAGGCTGACCATACAAATAGCATCTGTCAGTAAGAGGACAATGCGTATATACAAACTTACAGTATGTACAGGTTCACTGTATTTAGACTTTGGAATGGCACTAGCCACAAACCGCAAATTCAAAGAGTTCATGTAATTTATTATTCCAGTTTCATCTACTCATGCACTTTGGAGAATTGTTGCCTAAGCAGGAGTTAAAATTTTTTGGCTTGTTTTTTTACTGCCTCAGCTCAGAGGTCTAGAATACTGCAGAGACAGCAGAGTTGACGCAGCGTTGCCCCATTCTCTGATTAGTCATTTGCAGAAATGCAAAACTGAAGAGTGACATATGATGTTGACACTTTCTGCTGGTGCGTACGACAGTGTTGTTCAATGAGACCAGTTAGATGTGTTTCCAACCCCAATATTTTTTTGTTGTTGTTATTTTGTTTCAGATATTTTCCCCACGCTTCTTGGATGACAAAATGGCCTTTCAACTCTTTTCTCAGAAAAATAAGGCTCTACCCTGTAGTTTGGTGGTTCAACTAGTTATCCACAACCTAGCTAAGCACTCTAACCATCACTCTGCAGAGTACTCCAACATAAGGCTTCCCTCACTGCCCTGCTATTTTTCCATTTTGTATAAATAATTAAGACATAAAAACACCAAAGGCTTTAACCTGAGTCTCCCAATTGTAATATGAGCACCCTGGCCACTAAGTGACAGGGTCAGTTTCTCTGGCTCTCTCTGGCTATGAACATTGAACTCCTCCTTTGGGGCAGAACAGCTACAGCAGGGCAAACTGAGAGAGACAGACTGATTCCGTAGCCTGCTGCTTATAATTTAGGTGCAAAGAATAAATCGACACACATAGCTTTAAAACTCAAATATTTATTTCCTCGTTCTATTTCTTGATTGAGAGACCTGTGTACAACCATCAACGGCCTGAGACCTCTGGATAATACTAAACCAAGTGATTCCCTGTTGAAAAGTTATGCACGTTTTGGCAGAGATATTAAACACAGACCCACAGATGCAAAGCAGCTGAGCAAACTGAAGGTCTTTTGTGTTGACAATAGCCTGGTTACAGCAAGAGTCAAGAAAGGCAACAGCTGCTGTAGATGACTGGCAGGTGCTTCCAAAGCCTCCACATGTGATGGGATGATTCCAGTCAATGCCACAGTATGTTCTCACCTTGCATATATATATATATGCCATAAAAGCATCCTGAATGCATGTGGAATCCCAGTTTCACCATGTGCAGGGCAGGGCTTCAAACAGCTTAGAAGTTTGGGAACAGAGAAACTGTTGCTCCTAGATACCATCTACATGTAAAGAACTGTCTCCCCAGACACTGAGACCTTGCAATTCCAGGCAAGACAGACACGCTCCACGTGTAACATCTACACATTCTTTTGCAGACAAGGGCAAACATATTTTGCTGAAGATGTGAGCTGGCTGAAGGCAAAAGTCACACAGTGTGGTGCTATGCTCCAGGAAATGAATTTAACCTTGTAACAGACCTCATTGGATGAAGCATAGCTAAGACAGGTAAAGGGCTTCCCAAAGTTGTGGGTTTTGGGCAGTCAGAAGCAAAGTGAATTCAGATTGGCTTGCAAAACACCATCAAAGGACAATTAATAGGCAGGAAACCCTACTCCTGGTAAGAAATTTCTCTATAAATAAAGAAATATCTCTAAATAAAACAAGTTTATATTTATAAATAAATTAATATCTCTAAAGTAATAGCCCTCTGTGGAAAACGGATCCTGGAAGAAATGCATTATACACTTTTGGCATAAAATGCTCCACAGAGGAAGAGGGAAGCATTGGAAATGAACTACTAACAAAAACGATTAACACTAACGGTATACAATACAGCACATCACACAAGTTTTCAAGCAGTCACAGTATTGCTACACAGATGCCAGCATTGAAGTAAGTTCAGAGATAAAGCTGATCAAAGAGCTGGTGAAATTATCGGCAAGGAACAATTTATACAACAGACAGTGGATAAATACTTTACAGACAGATGAAGTAGGAAGAATCAAGACAAATTCAGAAACACAAAATAGAGGGAAAATATCACAAAGGATTTCACAGTACCCAGACACATTCTGTTATGGAACAGTCTTCCAAGACAAGTGGGGTGAGTAGAGCTGGCACATTATAAAACAGATAGGCAAAACACTTGGAAATACATTATGAGACAGAACTATTTCAGAGGAATTTGGTGCTTGAATAGCCCATGTCTCTCTATGGCTTCCATGCTTCTATTTTATCGCAACCAGTTCAGTTCGGCAGTTGCTTTTCAGTCCACAAGAAATATTGAAATGAAATCTGGAGACACTCCTTGAAATTGCAAACAATGATCAATTAGCATTTCTCACCACACAATTTATTACCTTTCTTTTTCATGGTCTTTGTCATCTCCTTAAGTGCCACACTGATTTACTACCCTGTTCTACTTAATTATCTCCAGTGCTTTATTTCAGAAGTTATACTATTCTTAGCTTGCTTTCTTGGTAGTACTGCATTCAGAAGGTCCATCCCATCATTCATTTCAAAGCTATAGCAGCACATCCAGATCCGTAGTTTAGAAACAAGAGATTCATTTGAAGTATTTGGGGAACAAGACACTGCTGCAGGTTACAAAAAGCAAAGTCCAAGATTAGATTACACCAACAGGTCTGGGCAGGGGGGGAAAGCTAGCAAGCAGCCAGTTCCTCTCTGGAAGACACTGACATTAGTCTGAGAGTGAGGCAAGACAACATTGGGACACCTGAGTAATTAATTTTTGCTCAGGGTCTTTAACTGAACTGTTAACACCCTGCAAGGATGCTTTCACCTCTCTCACCCAGGAGCACAGGAACGCGCTGGTTGGCACAGGGGAGGACACGGTGTGAGCCAGCTGTGAACGCATTCAGACTGGAAATTAGAAGACAGTCACTAGAGGCAGAAGATTTCAGACTGCAGTAGTGGAATAAAAAACACTTAATTTTTAAAATGGAGCTCAGTGGGTCTGTGAAAAGGGGATTGATAGAACAGCTGAGACAGAAGGGGACTGGATTCCAGGTCTGTGTTTCTCTGTTCATGGAAAGGCTGTTTTGTTAAGACCAAGCCAAAGAAGAATAACAAGTGACCTATGATTTTGTTACTTGTGCTCCTCCATAACAGTACTTCACAGTACATGTGAAATGTAAGTAGAAAACCACATGAATTAGAAGTGGAAGGGAAAAATACCTGAAAAAGCTGTATCTAAAGAGCAGGCTCAAGTACCTAACTCCTATTAATAAAAGCAATTTGTATGTTCAGTGAGACAGGGATTTCTGCACTCCAAGCACACCGTTGACAATAGGATGTAGGCTCCTGTGATGTTTACTCTTAAAAATCCTACGCATAACTGAACTAAAAGTCTCAGTCCAGGGATAACGTGTGAATAGCCTCCCCAGCAAATATATTGTTCATGCTTAAAAACTCAACGTTTGCCAAAAGATAACAAAACATTTCTACAAGATGTAACAAGAAAGACCTGTTGTAAATTGGATGCAGGGTACGTGCTGACTACTGAACAAAAGCTGCTTATTTACTACTGGACATTGCATAAGGAAGGGTAACCAAGGTAATGGCCTATGTGTTTATGCAGAAGAGAAAACATATTAGGTAGCTGACAACAAAACCACTTCGAAAGAAAGTGTGGTTTTGTCTCCTTTCAGAATTCATGGCAAACACAAAGCCATTTCTTAAATTATTCATCCTTTCCATGTTCTTTATTTTTTGTGCCAATTGCTGCTCCTATCTCTAACAGGGAAGTGTCAGTGTCAAAAATGAGAGACACGGTATAACTGAAAATAAAAGTTAATTACTGTGGAAATTCAACTCCAGCGCTTTAATTAAAGCCTGACAAATGTATCATGGACCCCAGGCACCAGCGCGGAGTACACCCATTAGAGAGATTACTCCTCTTTCTATGGCCTCCCATGCTAACACAAAGGAAATATCAATCATGCCAGAAAATGGCTTTTCCAAATCAAAGATGCTGGGAATTATTCTATTACTTTTCTCGGAGAGAATTTTCAGAGTTGCTGAGAGGGATTTTTATGCAAGAAAGCAGCATGTTAGCGTAAATTTTTGCTTAATTGCTAGGTTAATGTTAAATTGCAGCTTTTCTTTTAGGAAAAATGGCAGCTGGCAAGCCCTTTCTACAAACCTACATTTCCTCCGTAACTTTATGATATGTAAATAGGTATGCAGGAGACAAACAGCTTCAAAATGACATGTGATGAAAAGAAGGAGAGGATAGAGATGCTCGAAGCAATCTTCTCACAGGGAACGCTGTAGCGAACTCCATCTAGAATTCTTCAGCAAGTCCACCTGTGTTTTTGCTGGCCTCCAAAACCAGCCTGCTGGAAGAAATACTTCCACTGGAGTTCCCACTAAGAGCAGTCTGGGATGAGTCACTCACTCTCACAAGGTGGACAGTATCGCTTTCTCTTTTGGGCTCTGACCCTCCAGCCAACTGCTGCCAGGGCACTGCTAAGAGACAGAGGGGTTTTCTTTTAGATATACTTTATTGCTCCAACTGCAATTAATTCATTGTCTGCTAAGCACTCAGAAGTAATGAACAAAGCTGACAAGCTAATACAGTAAGGGAGCTGGACAGTTTTGCTTTTATTTGCTTAATATTTAAGTGTTGGTTTTGTAGGAGATCAAGAAATAAAAGGAAAACAAGCCCAGATCTTGAGAGCTGTTTCGGTATTCTTTTTGCTGCTAAGACATTTAAATAAAGAACTTTCTCCTTCACAGCCCAGGTTCTCCCCCTCTTTGATCCTAAAGCAATAATCCCGTATTTATGAGATTATTTTTGTTGCCATGGAAATTAACGATGTAAAAAATTCAGCATTATCATTTCCATATAAGCAGGCAAGATGTAGTCCTCTTGCAAGACAAATATTTTCCTGACACTTCTCCCTTCCCCCACCATCCTTCATACACAGGGCAGGTCACAGCACAAAAACCTAAAGACAAATGTGCCATGTACAGCATACCACAGCCTTGCATATGGAAAGATAGCCCATACTGGTCAGACTCACCCTTCTATTTTAATGTTATGGGACTATTTTTAGGACTGTGAGGGAAGATCCATCCCATCACAATGGTTCAACAGACTTTACTCATGGCACCATCAACTCTGACAAAAACTAAAGACAGTGGTTTCTGGCAATTTGGGATTACAGGACACTACCCTACAAGGTAGCAGTCTAAAATCACACACTCCTCTCCCAAAAAAATCCAACTTGAGCTCATTAAAAATGATCTGAGATTCAGTCTCTTTTTCCTTTGTATACGCACCAAACAGCACTGTAATCCATGAAGTGGGACCTTCAGTGTATCAGCAATGCAATCTCCACGCTCATCCTGCAGTGAGATAGTACTTAACCAACGCTGACTTGCAGACATCTCCATCTTTAGTATATCTGTAACACATTCAGGAACAAAAAAACCCCCAAAGCATCCCACATCTTACGTCTTGCATATGTTGGTGGCTGATAAGTTATACCACCCACAGCAAATTTTAAGTTGTTCCTCAATAAAGTATTGGTCTAAACACCTTATTTTGTCTGTAAATTTACTCTTGGCTCTTCAGCAACTCCACCTATGTTTTTGCTGCCCTCCAAAACCAGCCTCCGTAGGCGAAATATTTCCACTGAAGTTCCTATTAAGAGCAGTCTGAGATAAGTCACTCAGTCCCACAACGTGAGATAAGCATAAATCGGCTGTCTGGAGGGTTAGAACCCAAAAGGGAAGGTGGCACTGTCCATGTGTCCCTGCCTACAGTAGGGGAGCTAGAACTAGATGATCCTTAAGGTCCCTTCCAATCTAAACCATTCTATGATTCTATGATTGTTAGAGTTCCTGTTATCCAGAGAAAGGATGGAAAGCCGGGATTCAGGAAATTGCACTGCCATGCAATCTTTAAATTTTAAAAATACACATCTCGATCCAATGAGTCTGACTTACATGGTTAGAGGAGTTAGTGAAAGAATTTGCAAAAGCAAGTGCAAAAGACACTCAGATCAAACCCCGGTTCTGGTAAATTCACTCCTTCAAAGTGATCCAGCACTTGTGCCGGGGCTAGGGATAAAACTGAATTCCTTCTCCCACTCCCTTTGCACTAAATCCTTGATGCATCCCCCTCCCAGGCTGAGCAAGGACTGAGTAAAGTAACAACTGCCCAGCAATATTGCCTACATCTTTTTATTTATGTCTGGTTTAATAATGTGATATTCCTAAAGGACATGCACAGAAAGTACGGGATTTCAAAATACAATATAACATGCAAATAACAAAGCAGGCTTCTTTACTCTCTTTTACTGTTCTCTCAGGTCTGACCTAGAGAGACCAAGAGAGGTAAAACTCCACGTCTCTTCAGCTCTCAGATGCATTTATGAGACAGACAATATTTCAAGCCAACTGTGATGATGATTGTTATGATGTGGACATCTGTTTGCTGAGACTGGCACATTTCTTTCCTTACAAATGAAAAGGCCGAGACAAGCAGCCAGTTTTTAATCATCTTTATGGATTTACTCTGCCAGTAATACTCAAGAAAAATAAACATGACACGATCTATATTCTGGTATATTTTTAAATTTTGGGTGGTAGAAAAAATTTGGTTTAGCTATTAAAATTTATCAAGTAAGAAACAGTTTCTTGACCAAAGTTTCTATGATTTCATACTTTATTGAAAGCAGATGTGTTTTGTAGCACATCTCTGAAGGCAAAACAGGGAGCTAATGTTGAGTAAAAATTCATATTAATGTCCCTAGGTATTAATATCACAGTTATCCAGCTTTCTGGACATTCTGCATGAGCACACACAGAAAAGGACACTGATAATTGCAGTTCACAGTACCCATCACCTTTCTATTAGAGCTGTAAGTTTTACCTGGCTCTTGGGGATGCTTTAAGTCAATTATTGGTTTAGAGATGATGTTTGCAACTGATTGAGTACACACACAGATTTACTTTCCTCCCTCACAATTTTCTTCTAACAAATTCATTCAGAATGGCCAGCACACACCAGCTACAGCAGCTACAGCAAGAGGGCTTCAAGCACCAAAGCCTGTCTGTTTCTGGAACTAAAAAGGATATTGCAATTCACTAGCAACAATAGCAAACTCACATCCTCCTTATACAACCACCACTGGAATTAACTCTGCCGAATTTTAAAAGGATGCTGTAGATCTCTCTGCTCATATGGTCAGATGCAGATATTGTGAAAAACTCCACACTACTGCTGTATTACTTAAGTTTCCTTCTTTGTTGACCAGGTGCTGATCTGCTCACCACACAATAGAAAAGACATCTCTCCCTCTTTTCTAAGTAAAAGCTATTTGGCAAAACAGAAATTCCACGTACCAAAGGTTGCGAAGCCAGAGCCATTCCTGAGCGCTGAATTCACAAGATGTGAAGAATTATTTGAAGCGGCCAAATTGCTTTCCTGAAATGAAAAGACCCCTAATGCTCGGAGAAGACACATTTGTCTGTGTTTACACATGTTCCCCCAGCCAAGCTGTGATACCTGAACATGAATACACTGCAATTCTGATAAGAGATGGAAAGATTAATGTACTATAAGTCCAGAGGGAAATCCCTCCAGACATTGTTTTTGAAAAGCTTAGAAATCAGCTTTTTTTTTTTTTTTTTGTGGTTGCCACTATTCCTTAGCAACAAAGCTAGTCTGCTGAACATGGCTTTGCTGTAACACATTCCAGAAATAACTAGCAGGGCTAGCATTGTTGGGACTAACAGGGGAAAACTAATCGGGTCATTTGCTATGTGCTAGTGCTCTCCACCTGCTGACCACCTGCACGTCCCCAGGACAATCCAAGAAATACCCGCATACACTCACTCATGTGTATACCTAAATATATACATGTATCTTTATAAGGGAAGATTTTTCACAACTGTTATGTGGGGGATGGAGGGAAAGACAGAAGAGAAGAAAACAAAGGCTTTCCTCTGTCTTGTAACAAGAAGGTAGTAAGAGTCCTACTGAAGCCCAAAGCGCTTTCCCCTCCCACACAAGTGCTCCTCAATGGCCAGGAAGAACTCATGTCCTTGTCTGCCAAACAGCATGAGTACCACCCTCTTCCTCAAACTGCAGAGGAGCTTACATTGCGTTCCCACATCTCTTCACCTTTACAACAGCTCGGACGTAGCCACTCCAACAACTGGTATGCTAACGCAGAAGCTCCCTCGTTGCAGCAGGGAGCATTTGGAGACTTTCCTCCTCGTTTTCCAGGGCTTGCCGGTGAGATGGGGTTCCAGATCAGAACATATTGCAGACAGTGTCCTACAGGTCTGAACTAATCCAGCGTGTTTTCCTTACGAAGGATGCAGCAGTTAAACAAAGCAAGAACTCCTTGCAATGCAGTATTAAGAGCAGGATTTTTTTTTCCTGTTAAGCAAATTGTCAACATTTTGAATATTTTTCTGTTCCACACTGGGGTAAGGCATTTACACTTAAAATTTTAATGAAGGAAAAAAAACCCAACACCTGAACCCCTAAACAAAACCACACTTAGGATCTGGGAAAAGAATTAGCTCAAATTGTTGCTTTAGGGATTCAACCAGGGACTTGAATCTATAGCTGCAGCTTCTCACACGAGGGTCTAAATCAAGAGGGCATTATATATCCTGGAGAGGGACATTCTTCTTGTGACCAGAAATTCTATCTTGGACTTGAGAAACAGACATTAGACAAAATGGCTATGTTTTAGTAAAACAATGGTTTCCTTTCTACGCAAAAGTATCTTCTGACAAAGCTTGTCGCATTTTGAACATCCAAGGCTTGCTCTGCGTCGTATCTAAGAGGTCATATCCCAAAGCTCTGTGCCAACAGAACTACCGACTGTGTGAAACTTGACATGCAGAGGACAAAATGACAACATCAGTGGCAACTGCTTTGCCATCAAGTAAATAGACACAAACTGTAACACTATACTAACAAAGAAGCATGGACAAGAACTGAGTAAACACATCCAAAATTCAAGAGAACATAGCCAGGGCACTGCTGAGTAGCATTTCAGCAATTCTAGCTAATGCCACCATCTGAGGTTTTCCTCTCAACGTTTTCAGTGTGTTTGTGTGGCTGCTAACATGCCTCTGTTACACCGAATGGTACCACGACGCATTGAATTCAAGGTCAAAACAGGGCAGAAGAACTAGCAGGTTAAGACCGCTTTCAATTTGGTTTTTAAAGGTACGAGATAAATTGTTCCCTCTCACCTTCAGCCCAAGAGAAGCGAGTGGAAAGCAGAGAGGAGCACAGATCACACCTGTGAAAAGTTCACAACACCTGCTACCACCAGCCAGAAGGCTCCCTTTCTGCTCTGACACACGCAATACCTCAAGGTGCAATCTATAGCTTACCAGGTACAAAGCCCTTCATTTTTAATTTTACACATTTGCCTCTTCATCAAAGAGTTCAATACTCCAGTACCGATGAACCGACGCAGGGCACGGATTAATGCACCACTGGTGCATATTTTGGGCAAAGGTAAAACTCATTCAGCCTTCCCCTAAGGTGCTTCCCAACACGCCTCAGGCACGTTCAGTGGGCCGTGATGCACACCGAGCGCCCAAATCCTCTGTTTTATATATAACCCGGTTGTATATAACGCTTTTATATATCCTCCATACCTCACAGTGCCCGACTGCCGAGGCAACAGCCCCCGGAGCGCCGGTGCCTCCAGGGAAGAGGTACACAGCCAAAACACGGGGGCAGCACGCTGGATGCCCACAGACTCAGGTGCACCCTACATTGTGGCAGCGGCGAACCAGTTAACAAATGACTCACCTTGTAAATTAAAAGCTCTAGCTGTTAAATATCTCCTCTCTTGACAACCTTCAATTACAAAAGACTTGCTCTATTCACACCCAAATTAAATGTAAAAATCCAACTTTCAACTGCTAATTAGCTGCAGAAGATAGAGTTACATTTCTGTTTTGGCATATTATACTTTCTGCTAATTGTTATTTACTCCCACTGTTTTGAAACCGCCATTTGATATCTAGCAACGTTAAATGCATTTTTGTAAGACTTGGGGGAAAAAAAAAAAAAAAGAAAAATCAAGGATCAAAATTAGGCATCTGCAAGGAAAGACACTGTAAAAATAAAACACCAGGTCTTTGTTCGGTCAAAATCAATGTATGTCTACTGAAGTCAATGGAGCCACATTGATTTTTATACATGCTGGAAATCTGCACCAATATTGCTTATACCCATTAAAGACAAATCAAGAAGACCCAAAAGTGTTTGTCAGTGCTACTAGCAACAATGGAAGGAGATAAAAAGGGGGAAGGAGAGAGAAAGACGCTAAAAACCTGGTTTTTTCTTTAAAAAGAAGGAAAAAAACACACTAAGAATTTAACCTTCTGGTGACCTTTTCCTTAATTGAAGCTTTGCCAGTTAGGATCAAAAGACAAAAATAGCAATGGTGAAAGAACCATTTACATACCTCCTTGTGTCACAGAGAGGGTTATTAACATAAGTAGCATTAACATCTCCTAAAATCTACTTTTCTGTCCTGACGACTTACTTATTGGCTTGTGTATCTAACTGAGCCAGTGCTCAGCATTCCCCTCTCAGTCAGTCAAAGTCAAAGCTCTGTAAACAGGACTGTTTACTGTCTTAATCTCTGCTATTTTTTGTACTTGTGCTAATTTTAGAAATAAATACACATTATACATCAAGCAAATATAAAGAATGCATTGGATCAGTTTCTTAATAACGTAGGATTTGTAGGGACTCCAATTGCTTCAACTGAGTTACAGCTTCATGGGATGGAATTCAGGCTTTTCAATAACTAAAATTACACAGAGGAATGTTTTTAGTTCTAATGAAATATGACAGTTTTGCAATGAAAGAATCGGTATTTTGCTTAATTGATCCTTTTCAATAACACCAAATTGTAATATACACTAGCACACCATCTCAGAAGATTTGATGCTATCAAATTGCTGAGTACATTAAATGCTAAAAAGCCACTGAGAGGGGAAAATGACCCTTAATGTTTTATTTTCTTTTTCGCGTCATTGAACTGAAGTAGTGCTTCAATTCATTTTCCAAAGCTTACACATATATCTAGAGGAGCCTGACGTGAAATTTTGTTCCTTTCAAAGTCTCTGGTATAATTGTCACTGACTTCAGGAGGGTCAGATTTTGGCTTTCCATACTTTTGGGGTATAAAATAATATTTCTGTTTCCAATGAAATCAATAGCAAATCTACTTAGGGTAGGCTTAGGCTTTAAATATGAACCAGACCATTAAATGCACATCACAACAAGGAATACAAGATTATCCCTCCTTTTTCCATTTTATGAATTACAGCAACAGAGGTCATGAAAATCTGACCTGTCTGAAATACCCCTTTTGGGTATGCTTTCAATGAACAAAGGATTATTACAACCCATCCCTTTCTTTCATAATCTAAGGCAGCAATTAGAAATCAACAAATATCTTTGCTTAAATGATGGCTACCAAAATTACAACTATATTTATTACAAATGGAAAGCTAGCGCCTGTCAATTTGGGAAAACAGATCAAGTGTTTAAGAGATTACATTTAACCTGCAATACAAGAGCCATGAAGATGTCTAAACTGAACACAAAGGAGCTTTTAAAACTAATGGAAATGTAATCAGTGGGGTTTTTTTATCCTACAGGATTCTGTTATATTGCTCCAGACGGCTCCCGATATCTCCAGTCTTGAAAGCTCAATCTTCTCAAGCAAAGCTTTGATCTACATGTTCATTCCTAAGTAGTTTTGAGTATTAAAGAATTAATAACCATGCAGTGTATTTCCTCTCGCCTAATTCTGCATGGTGTATGGTTCTTCAGAAATATCAAACGTTATCTGTCAGACAAATGGCACCATGGTTATTTGGAACATTTAATTTGGCGGTTTTCTAGCAATTCAGTGGTATTCTCAGTTATGGTGATATAGTACTGAAAACACTGGTATTGTGCGGCTACCACAGAGATGGTTTTCTGGTACAGCATGAATGAAAAGAAGCCCACCCAGCTCTTCTGGCAAAGATGAAATACGCTGCTTACTACCCATCCCACATGGTGGGAATCAGCTGCCACTCCAATATTTTGTTCAGCTGCTGTGGGGCACCTTCTGAACTTTCACAATCTCCACACAGTATGTTTGTTGTTGACCATTTATCAACTATATAACTACAATACGTTCTCCTGTTTCATTCAGACAGTAGCAGTAATAAACATTGCTACTCAGAAAGTGTTTGTATCCTGCACTGTCTTCAGCACTTCTCAGTTAACAGCATGTGCAATGAAGCAGATGTAGTTGCTCTTCCACCCCTGAACAGAGTCTTGGTGATGGCATTTCTTCACAACACTTAGGAAGGAAAATGAGTTGTGGAGTACATACGGATCACCCATCTCCACAGGACCACGGTGACTGCAGGAGGAAGGAGGCATTCCTCCCTGGCCAGTGGCTGCCCAGCTACTATTGGTGTCTGAGAAGGTGACCCCAGGTGTGAGCACAGCACTTAGGGGCTGCTGAAACAACCACCACCACCATCTCCGTCAAGGTAGGTTTTGAATATGGCATCCTCCAAGCAAGAGTTAGGGATACATGAAAGCCTGAGCTGAAGTCCAGAGTGTGAGTCGCTCTACGCAGCTCCTTGATCCCTGGCTGTGTCTGTTGAGCAAGTGGTGTAGCCCGACAGGAATAGTTTTGTCTGACAAACAGTGGTGCTAAGGGCCCAGCAACCACACCATATATGTTTCAGAGTGGCTTACTTGGGACTGGCTTTACTTTAGTCTCCCACGGACTGAATAAGAACTAGCAGTCGGATATATGAGGTGCATCTTCTGGTTTTGTTTCTTCCAAAAGAAGCCCAGTTCCTAAGCACCGGGACTGCTGTGGACCAAAGCATAAGAAGTGCAGCCAACTGGGAGGGGTTGACTTCGAAAGCACATTCCTAAACCAAACTAAAACGCTAGCGCAGGTGTACCCTCTTGCTGGCTGGCTTTCTTTTTCAGTAGGGTTGATCACTAAACACCCAGATGTGAGGTGAGGACAGAAGCACGGCCGAGAAAGAAGTTTACAGTAGAAGTTTAAGTCAGCTTCTGCACCAACAGAGGTAAGGTGGCCGAGTTTGTGCAGCGACTGACGCTTCCAGGTGTACCATGAAAATGGAAATTTTCCGCAAATTTACTTCTTATGCAACCCCGTAACCATAAATAAACTAAGGTAATTGTACTAGTTACTAAACAGAGAGCTGCAGGACCTGCTGAGCAGCCAACACAGCATGCAGTGATTGCTGCTGCTGGCTAAGGCATAGCTGCAACTGTTCTCTCCTTTATTTTTTAGCCATACCCAAGGGACATATATGGTGCTTACAATGTACACTGCTGTTGGGGGGAAAAAAATTATTCCTGTCATGTTCAAAGGATGCAAAGAAGAATACATAAGAACAAATAATGGAAAGAGCTACTTTAACAAAGTCTTTGGATTTCTTACGCTAAAGCAATATGCCCTAGCCTGCAGCTCTTGGTATCCTTGCTAAGTCACTAACACAAGGACGAGACGACTGAGCCTCAGGACAGATATGCAATTAAATATAAACTCTCAAAAACATTTTTGCGGAGGACACTAGGAGGAACAGTTAATAGCACAGCAGTGCCACATAGATGATGCAAATAACCCAGCTATTTAACTGCCTGATCATAACTTGCTATGGCATGAATCCACTGCTAAAAGGTCTGGATTTTCTGTGCTAGCCACTTTGTGTAATAGTTATCCTTGACCTCTACATATCAAAATGCTTGCTAGTTTACTGACTTCCCCCAATGTCAACTTAAAAGCTCTCAAAAAGACAAAACTCTTTCCAAATAAGCTAGCAGGGATATTTTCACTGTTGAAGATACTCTCTTCTCATTAGGTGATAATTCAGTTGCACAAAAATCCCACCAATACAGCAGCAGGATTGCCTGAACTGAGATGAAGAGGATCAACCATTAGGCTGTTGCTTACTTGCACTATATTGCATGCTTCCCATGGAAAAGGCTGCTCCATAAAATTTTGTGTCAGCTACAGGATTTCTGAGCAGCAACATCTAAAACTGGGCAGTCGTGGAACACTGTTTTTTTTAAAGGAACCCCATTAAAGTAGAATTTAACACGCATTTTTAGTTTTTCCTGATGGTCACCAACAGTTGAGTCATTCAGCTGTAGCTGACATATCTGCACTTAGTTCTTGTTCTCCCAGACAAATACACTGTAATGTCTAAAAAACCGCTCACTGTCGCTGCATTTTAGAGCCCTCTCTCAGGGAGAGGCCTACTCACACCAACCAGATTTAAAGAATGCCAACACCAACTTTCATGCCACCAGAACCATGATCCTTACTCTGCACAAAAGCGCACCTCTTCGTACTTGCAGAGTCATATCGATGCCTACCTGTAGAGCAAGGATGAAAAAAAAAAACAAAAAAACACAGGCCACTGAACAGTGTATTGGCAAAGCAACTCAACCTTCCTGTGCCCTTCTTCCTGACTTGCATTGATTTGTGCCACAAATTAAATATTGTGCACACAAAACCACCTGAAACTGTGAATTTTATTTTTTTTTAATCTTTCAGCATTGATAGGAAGAATATGAAGAGGGGGAAAATAGAACATTTTCTTCAATACCACTGCTGCTGATTATAACATATAATGTGAGCTCTTTCACGACACTTCCATTGTTCCTTGGCCACTCTGAATATGAATAATATATGAATAATAAATGTTATTTATTGGATACATTCTTCTCATCTCTCAGAAAAACACAGTAAGCTGCAAATAGCCCAGACTTGCTATCTGAAAATTAACTCTCTGGTTAAACTGCAGTTGGCTCCCTCTTTTTCAAATATACAAGCCCATAACCTAACATGGGAGACAAGGTCAAGTTTTCTGAGCCAATAAGGCTATTCACATTGTTCTAGTGGCTTTAAGCACCCTTATATTCAATTTTCACAGCCCCTATTTTGCCATCCATCTTCTAGGATTCCCAAACGGCGTCAAGAAATTTCCCAACGACGTGCTGCTACCAGAAGGGTTTGCTGGAGCTGAATGACTGCTTTACAGCCAGAGCACAAGACTATGCTAATTCTAACCTAGGACAGCCCAGTAACACTGCTCTACCAAGGTGGCAAGCTGCTTTGAGACTTCCTGGACACAGATATGAGCTAACTGATCATTCAGCATCAATGATCACAATCCAGGTCTTCAAGTATCTGAAGAACAAAATTACCCACATCTTATAAGCTTGTGGGCCCAAGACAGAACGACTGTGCTTCACAGTCAGGTACTGTCCGCAATACCCAACCATTACGCCAGTAAAAGCTCATCTCATTCATTTTGCTGGCAGACCATCTGATACTGGGAAAATACAGCTTTCCACGCCAATCTTTAAGATATGTACATGAACTAGTAGAATAAATTTTATCACTCTGCAGTCTACTTAAAACATCATCTACAGACAGATCCCAAATTCAATCATGTAAGTCTTGTGCATAAAGGAATAATTTTACGGCTCTTTTCCTATAATAAGTTGAGCCCTCTCACCTCCCATTAGAGCCAAATGTAGTAGAAGTAGCTCCTTAAACCAAAACATTCAAATGAAAGATCACTATTCCGAATGTTCCGAGTAAAACAAAAATCCACTCATTCATACAGGTTGGCTTAATGAAATACTCTCAAAAGACAACTCTTCTTGGTACTCATGATGTTCGCTTCATTCAGCTTTTTATCCATTTTACAAGGAAAAAAATACCAAAAAAGATATCTTTTCTCTGCCACTTTCAGATGAGTATTGCATGTCATCTCCTAGCTCGACAGTCTGATGGCAAGCAAAATCAGCAAGAATGTTAATCATTCACAACTGCTGATGGCAACCAGCCTTGCAAATTGGAAGGGAAAAGTCAAAAAGGAGACAAGGGGTTTAACTATGGTGTTTAAAGGTCCTATCCACACAGGGTAGCACCTATTAAAAATTGTGTTGCTGATACACTACCAGAGGCAAAGAACTGGCTGTCTGTTTTGGTTTTTTTTAATGTCACGTGGTCAGGAGACCAGACTCGTAGGAATTATTCCAGTTAATGGAAAACGTTAATCCTCTTAAAACATCTATATGTATTATTTCAATAAAATGAATATGTAAGTAGTCAAGACAGAAAGTGTTTACCAGGTACATGCAGGTGATCTATTTGAGATCCTTTAGGTTTTTCTAGGATTGGCTGTGGCTTCAGCCATAAGCTGTAATGCTGGCTCAGGATGTTCCATCTTGTAATTAAAGGCTTAATCTCCTCCTAGTCATCTGAGCAGTTGTAATGAGATATGCCAGTTACTCCCTAGTCTTGTTTTGGAAAAATGCCCAGCAGATTACAACAGCAACAAAATTAAATTACCCATTCTGTACATTCACTGTACAACATACCCATACTGCCCTTTACCAGACTTGCAAGAAATATTAAAACAAAACAGCTTTCTCTGTTTTTTTGGCAAGTGCCAAGGTTTCATTACCCTTCAGGGGAAGAAAAAAAAAAAAAAAAAAAAGTCTTGCTCAGGACTCAGTATGTCACTTTGCTTTTCCGGCATGTCACATCACACTTTTATTGGGACATAGCTCTCTACAGCGCTAGCAGGAACACATTTTAGCCACTATGTGTTAGCAACCAAGCAATATTAACTGCAGACTCTTATAAAAACAGAATAACAAGGATATAAAATATTCTTGGAAGCAAGGTATCATCCCCCAATGCACTCCTGTGCTATCTGTTCTGACCACACCACCAGCTCCTTTTCCTCTCCCCTTCTCCCTCTTTTCCCCTCTTCTGTTCCTTCCTGCTCCACATACCGCAGGCGCCAGTCACCAGCCTGAGTCACATTTGGGTGAAAACAAGGCTGAAACAAAGTTAATGTAACAGGTCAGAAATGACAGAGAGAGTGAGGAGGAGGTAAATAGCAGCTGTCTGCTGGCTTCTGAAGACTGTTCAACAGCTCAGCTGAACCCAGAGAAGTCACATCTTACCGGCACACTCACACTTTACTGGTCTAGACTGAAAAATTTTCAGTCACATCCTGCTGCAAAAGACCTGGCTACATAAACAAATGAACCAACAATCCTGCAAATTTAGTAATTTTAAAATTACCTGAAGTTATGCCTCTGCACAGTATCTCCATTGCCCTAAAGCTCCGGACAAACCTTCCTTCTGCAGTAGAGGCGCCAGCACAAAGCCCAGAGTCCCATCAACACCTGAATGCTATGACTGCTACAACAAACCATCACAGAGTTAAGTGAACTATACTCAGCTGGCTTCATTAAGAAAAGTTGAAAGACAATCTGTTGAATGCCATCTAATAAAGAAGGTAAAAGAAGGGGAACAGCTAGGCACAAATGCAATAAAAATCTAAGCACTAGTGGTATTTCTGAAGTCTATTTGTGGAGCAAGGGGTTTTGCATTGTTTGTGATCCTGGGAGGGGAGAAGCAGCAGAATGCTTCTCTAAGCCCTTCTAGACTTAGCACAATGTCACTTGCTATTTTAAGGGACTGAACTTAATGACCATTTCATTTTTATATTTTTCATTAAGGACTACCTTAAGTTTTCAATTAGCTAAAGAGAAGTATGAAACATACATTTCAGTTGTCCTGGATTTACAAAAGATCAGAAACCACACTGCCCAGAAGACTGCTCTGATCATACACGCATTTATGCAATGAAGACAGGCTCATGCAAAGCCCTTGATCCAAATACTTCAGCTCTTCACGGGACAGGGGGAGACACATGGCTTTTGTACTCTAATCCAGAATAGCTGCTGTCTCACAGCCCATTCCCAGTACCATTATAAAGTGGCAGAGTGGAGGGAAGTCGATAAAACCCAGATGCAACTGTATTTCAGTTGTGAACCGTTTGCAGGCAGAAGGACAAGCTTTTCAGCAGTGTACACCTCACAAACACCCTGGTGTTAACAAGGCACCAGGCTGCAGTGATGCAGCACTCAGGCACGTGCACTATACCAAAATCTCCAGTACAGATCAAATAAAAAAGTTGCTCCAGAGCTTCATCTGTTAGCAAAAAACCACACAGATTTACATCCTAAATCTGGTCTTTCCCTTTTTCACAAAGTAACTTTAGATAGCACAGCGCTTGCAAAGTTGAATCCCACAGCCTGATTTTAACCAGCAAAACAAAAGCCTACTGTTCACAATTTAGCTCTTTGTGGACGCTTTTATGCAATGAACATGCCCAACCTAGATGACTCATTTCTCATAAAAGCAGACAAACGTGAATACCCTTTGGAGGATTGAGGAGACAACAGTCATTAAGCAGACAACTAGCGAGATATGGAGACCATATGAATGCCATAATGAGAATGGGAATTACCCTTCCTTTTGCCGGTTTTTATTCCACTCCTGCTCAGCCTCCATCAAAATGACTTTGATGATGTTATTAAAAATCACAGGTTCTTACAGAAAATGGGCTCAGAATGTCTCAAGGCAGCTATTCCAGCTCCTGTGGCAAGGGCCAAATTAGCTTGTTGCAAAATGGGTTCTTCTACAACTAATAAAAGTGACAGTGGGGTTGATGCAACAAACAGCAGTTCTGGAAAAGCTCCCAAGCAATTCATGTTTAATTTAGGAATCTGGACAGCGAGTTTGACATTTGATCAAATCTGAATTTCCAAATTAAACAATCTAAAGGGCATTAAATTAATAACACCATTATATCTTGCTGGTGACATAACAACTCCCAGTGCGTCCCTGGGTGTTGTTAGGCACCAGCAGTTGATCAGAAGTGCTGCTAAAGCTCAGAGTCAACTCTCCCCAGACTGATTAAATGCAGGTGCTTTTTGCATCTTGTTTTCAGATTCTGCTCAAGTCTGGCGTGCATCACAGCTGAGACCCATTTCACCACCGTTCTGCAGCTCTTTCTAAACAAGCTCACTGATCACTCCTACAGAAGCAAAGGTGTTCACCTTCAGTTTTTTTGCTCCCTGACACCCTGCCCACCTGAATTTTCCATTTACCTCCTATGCAGCTATTTGAAAATGTATGCGAGTGCTCACAAGAGCAACGTCTAGCAGCAGATGTCCAGCATCTCAGATGATACGGTGTTCAAGCCAGAGCTGGGGAAGCCAACAGACAGGTGTTCCTACTCCTCTGTGCTGCCAAATCTGCCCCATTAAGGGAACTAGTCTGAAGGCCATCAGTGCAACAGTCAAAACTTAATCTCCAAATGTGTCTCAGTTCTAAATACCTCTCTCACCAGCTGGTTACTACTTATCCCCTGATGGTGTCTGGACACTTTCCTTCTAAAAAAAGCAATCAACCTCTTCTGATGTGGTGTGAAAGGCCAAGTCTTTTCCTTCCTTAATGTACAGGCACATGATCCACCTACAAAAAGTTCACCAAAAGAAATTGCTCGACAGCTCATTTTTCCATGCTGGGCTGGGAAAAGCCCTACCACAATCAAAGCTGACATTTTGCCTTTGTCATCAGGAAATCATTACAGTGGAGCAGAATTAGCATTAGTGCCCTCCTCATCTGCCCCTGCAACTGCCAAAATATATCAGCCCAAATTCTTCGCTACTGGAAGCTGGGTACCGCTCCATGGATTAAGGGAGAATGTAACCCAAAGCAGGGCTTTTCATGGTCCTACCACTGCTTCTGCAATTCTGTCTGATTGGTACCCAAGGGATGGGTTAGGCATAGACAAGCCATGTTTAATCAGCACAGCAGTTTCTTCAAAACAAAGGGTTGGGGTTTTTTTAAAGGAACTTATAGGTTTAACTGTGCTTCTCTAAGTCCCTTGCTGGAGTCCCTGCTCCTGTGTAGAAAAATATCTGGGTGTGGGCTTAATTTAAAAAAAAAAAACAGCATTTGAATTTGTTGCATATTTCAGGGAGAGACTTATCTGAAAACATTCATTCCTAAGTTGGGGAACAGCCACCGGCAGCACAGGAATGCAGAAGTGATCCCAGAGTGTAAGCATCAAAGCTGGGTCACATACACAACTTTTGTCACAAGGCGCTCAAACATACACTTTACCTGTTTTGTTTCTACTTATCCAAGCATTCAGGCTAACCTTGAGTGCTAAAAAGAGATATTCCAAGTATGAGGTGGTGCATTGTATCAAAACTCAAACAACTCTTACATTTGTAGCAGCGTTGCTAAGACATCTGTAAATTATTTAGAAGGAAAAAAGAAAAGCTAATTTATTTTTATGATTTCTGTTTACTTTTGGCACCTTATGCACTCAGCGTAATTCTTTTTCCTCACCTCACCAGAAGAATGCTACTTACTTTCCAGCCTATCAGAGGTATGCTTAAATTTTATCTAGAAATCACAAAAAAGGAGGATTTTCTTTTTATTAGAGTACGGTATTCAGACTCAAGAAACCTAGGCTTCCTCCCAACTCCGACAGAGTTTTTCTTTTTGACATTTGGCAAAATGCTTTATTTCTCCACACTTTTGAAAACAGTGTTACTATTCTATTATCCCATGTGAATAGTGATACCCCATCTGAAAAAGAGAGGTACCATTTCCTTTTTGCTGTGCATCATCTTGCCTGTTTATACTGCAGTCTCTACAGGATTGGGACTTATCCCCACTGTGGGTTTATACAGCGTCTGTGACACAATGGGGCTCTGGTACAGCTCAAAACCCCTAGACACTACTGCAATACTAATACTAGTTCAACTATTACCACTGAGAAGCTGAAACTACTGGGAGAAGGTAGTCTGTGAAAGCTCCAAAATCAAATCCAGCAGTCCTCATATCAACAAAACTGTTCCTGCTATCAAGATGTCAGGATTCAGTCACAAATAAGGCAGGCATTATTTTAACAACCATGCCAGTAATACCTTTTCAGTAACAAATGTAGAGGTGGAGCCCAGTCCAGCAACACATCTGTGAGAGCAAAGAGCTCTAAAACACTATCTGACTGACAAATTCAGGTTTTTCATTATTCAAACCAGAAGACTCCGTATGAAGGGAACTGCAAAGGAGAGCGCTTAATTTATCCTACATTAAGATTCAAATTGTTTAGAGCTAGACTATCACTGATTTAACTCCACTCTACAAGATATCATGGCCTATGATTTAATTGGCCAATTACTTATCCCTGATGAGAAATCGGTGAGAATGCTGTGCTTCATACATGAAGCAGTGGTTATGGTAAGGGATAAAATGTGCAAGTCTGTATCAGAGTATTTTATCAACCGTTTGCAAAGCTGACAGCTTTAATGGGTTTGGAATGATGAATATATTGGCATTTTGTTATTTGTCACAAACTAATAGAAAGCCCTATTAAAGTTATGTAAATTCTTTGTCCAGCATAAACAAATGATGATCCATATTCATGTTTGCTCCAGGAAGAATAAAACACATACATTAACTAGTTAGTTGTTTTTCCTGGCTAATACTTCACGCACAGAGCGGGGAAATTTGTATTTGCAAATGCCAAACTACACGTCCCAGGTTTTTCCCAATGTGCCAAGGGAAGGCAGATCTCCCTCAAACTTTAAAGTCAAGCCATGGACAAGATGCTGACGCATGCAGCACACAACAAGCTCTCAGTCCACCATTATTCTCTGGGTGCCTGGCACTTGGCGACAAGTCTATTGATGTCCAAATGAAATGCCCCAAGGATGACTGGTAAATATAGAAAATGGTGATTTTGCAAGGAAGAAAAGCATGTTTCAGTTTTGCTGGCATTTTCTGTCAGTCCTAACCCCACGAGATGCAGTTCAGACAGAGGTTATTGCACAAGTACTTTTACTGTGCTGAAAGGCCTCGTATGGGATGACTGCGCAGGAACAGGCTGGGTGAAGCCCGCGTTTGCGTGTGAGAAAAGCAGGTGACAAGAACAAACACAGAAAGAACACGGGAACATACATGTCCTTGCGTGAGCAGCCATATAGGCTTTAACATACCCTTTTGAGCAATATGTTCGCCCAATTCGTGCTGATATTCTTTGTGACAAAATGTATCACTTGCTCTATCCATCCCAAAACCTTTTGTTCTCGTTCCTGTACCCATTCAATTTACCTCCTTAACAGAGATGAGGACATGTCCATCTTTTACACTGCACATTACAATGGCTGAGTGTTTCAGGCTCCATTAGGAGCTCAATGCTCATACAGCCTCACGGTAAGTGCCACAACTGACTCCCTATGTGCAGAACAAGAATGAGGCCTCTGCTCTTCATGCTGTAGATGGTGAGCAAGGGACAGCGGATTCCCAATGCCCAGGGAAATGGCAAGACAGCGTAAGATTTACATTAACCTTTGTTCCTTCCTTTTTCCATTGCCCTCTGATGGTAATAGGTTATCTCATTTACGGTGCCTGAATAGGAAAGCATTATCCTTTCTAAATCCAAAGGGAAGGGTATGCAAGCACAAGTCGCTTTGCTGCTTCATCACTAAAGGGAAGTATACCACATTTCGGGACCGAGCGCTCACAGTAACTTATATCAGTTCCTGGGAAAGCAAATAGGGAGAACCGGGGCTGTGACTTACCTTATTTCTTAGGTGGCATAGCTGCACGTATCTTCATTAAAAGCAAAACAAAATGAGGGCCTTCAATATTTTGGGGATCCGCAACTTAAGCCTAGATGGCATCAATGCTTAGCTCCATCCTACAGAGCATGATATTTAGGATCTCAGATGAAAGAGACGATAACATTGAAAAGTATTATGAGATATTCCAAGGAAAACTCCTAAAAAAGGAAAGCCTTGCAGTGGAGAAGCCCAAGAGTGACATGAGCTCTTTTAGACAGATACACAACAGATGTCAAAAAGATGTCAAAAAGTGAGGCTTTTAACCAGGCACCTTTGGCTTCCCCAGTGGATGGAGAGGGAATGCCTGAAAACTTGCCAAGTGCTGGTTTAGTACCGATCTTCGTGTTGCTACGGCTGGCCAGCTGCCTCAGCATCTGCCAGCAAACACTCTTCTTGCCTGTGTAAGAGAAGTCCTCGGAGCCTAACAAAGAATGCTTCAGCAATGGTGTTCAAGGCCCCTCAGCTCTGCTGAGGTAAATTGCTACAGCTCCACTGTGCCGGCATCCAGGGAAGAGCCTTGAGCCACACGGGTTCAAACGAACTTGGACTCTGGTTGTTCTTTAAGTGAGAGAGTCTGATTTAAAGTCCACTGTGTTCAACAGAGGATCTCCACGGGCCTTGGGGCAGGCTCTTAATCACAAAACACATCTTGAAACACAAAAGAATAAGTGACAAGTGTTGTGCTTATGGGATTTCCACATTATCAAACTATTAAGGTGAAGTGGTGTCTAGGGAGGAGGCGTTTGAAAATTGCATACTGCCAGTGCTTTTAAAAATTTCTGCTACTACTGTGCAGGGTATGAATCTTATTACACTAGATGGTATTCCTGCATATAAATGAAAGCAGAAAGAAACCATTGAGAGGAATCAATGAGCTGAATGGAAGTTTTTTTTCTTCTTAATCATGTTCCAATTTGGCATTTTCTGAAAGTTATTCTTGTCTCTTTCCTTCTATTATCCTCAAGCGCCTGAAATTCTCTTTGATGGAAGACAGCTGCATCCTACTCAAGTTGACAAGCCCTGGAAAAATGCATCTGACAACCAAACTCTGGAAAGATGCATCTGTAATGGCTTCTATCAGTGTAAAAGGAACCAATGCGGCAAGGTACGAGCTCTTGCTCAGCTGCTGCTGACACTTTGATGGCTGCTTGCAAGGTGACTTCGCCTGTAGGCATGTCAGAGAGGGTTCCAATCTTGTCAGGTCTCAGAAACAAAGCAGGACTGAAATCGGTCCGTCTTTAGATGGAAAGCTAAATTTTGCAGGAGATAGTGTTGGGGATTCAATAGATGGCAGTCTTACTTCAGAGTCAGGACTAAGCAAACAAACGAGTGTGATACCAAGGGCTGGAAGAGCCATCTTTTAGAGGAGGTGCAAAAATCAGGTACCAGGCTGAAACACCCTAAGGTACTTTCGGAAAGATCATGACCGACGGTTAATTTTTCACTGAGAAATTACATTCTGCCAGCCTGTAGACTTCCTCTTGCCGTTTCAAAGGGATACCCTTATGAAACCATGGCACGTACTTTAAACTCTCCTATCTCCCACTGAGAGATTGCTCAGCTTAGTGAAAAGTGATTTAGTATCTATGTATGAGACCAGAATTTCACTGTACAATCCACTGAATACAGTGCCTGATGGGCAGCAGATGTCACAAGAGTGACATTGAGGTACGGATTTTTTTAACTTCTAGCGTCGAACAGCTCTCGCATTACACAGCTAAGAGATGATTAAGCTGTGACTTTGGCCATGTAATCAGAGGGGACAGAGGCAGAAGAATTTTGCTTACATCCCTGTAAGATTTATTCTGTTCTTGGGTCTGTGAGAAAGTGTATAGTCCTGAACAGGTGGCAGATAAAAAGCTTCGCCTTCTGCTATGCCATGCATGGCTTGGCTAGATAGCAGAGCTCAACCAGCGCTAGTCATGAGCTGCCTGGACCAAAAACAATGCTCCAGGCCTAATCTTTAATGCAAGAAGCAAAGTTACATCAAGGATCGTGTCCCTCTAATTGCCCTGTCTTCCCTGGCTAGACATAATGCATTATATCAAGGGTTCAAGGCACTTGTCTTTGTGGATGATACACTACTTTCAATTGTCTTGTCCTAAACACGAACTGACTTCGAGCTGCTGTCCCACAAAACCTCTAAAATTTTGGGGGTCAGGCTTTTGTTGTCTTTAAAATATTCTATGCAAAAAAGGAAGAACAGTTTTTAAGAGAGAGCTCCCCATATGAAGCTGTCAGAGTTAAATGAGAAAAACGCATTGCTGAAACACCCCACAGCCAACAGCAAACACCAGGGAGACAAAATTCCAAAGGCAGTGTACCATTTTCAGCTATAAATCTATGAAATGCCGTAAGGTCATCCTCATCCCTGGCAGGAAGGGATGCTTTTGATGCTTAGCTTTCACTCCTAGATCTTCTAGTATACTCCTCGTTATTTTTAACAAGCCTGCCAGTTAATTAATCTTCTGTTTGAGTGGTGGGTTATAATTTTCTTCCTTCCTTCTTTGGGCCTCCTGTTTACCTCTGATATTACACAACATTGCAACAATGCCTATAAGCTTCCTTTCATCTGCCTCTTCGAAGAACTCTTCCCTAACGATAGATACATTATTTTGTAATAAGGCACGTGAAAATTCAACGCATCAGGAACTGGACTGCTATCTACGTCCGAAGAGTTTGGCATCACAAGAGTACACCTTGCAGATAATTATCCAGCGGCCAACCTCCTCCTTGGGCTGAGAGTTCGCACTGAGCCAGAGCCACCCCAGAGATGCAACACTGCTGCACTCAGCAGTCTTTTTGCCGTGATCTGGCAGTATTGGCCATAGGTGTCTGCAAGGTCAAAAAAGGAGCATGGACAAAACCAAACCGTTGCCTTATCACTGCCATGTTCACACGTGGCATGCACAGTCAAAGCTGGTTGCTAGTGGGTACCGCTAGTGGGTACCAATGAGCCAACACAAGAACAAAAATTCTTTCCTTATGGCAGGCACAAAGAGCTGGATACTGTCCCCGTACCAAACTCCAAGCAGTTTTAACAATGCTGGATCAAGGTCTTCTGATGTGTTTGCCAGTGTCCAGGATGTCTGTCTCCCCCTTTTTCTTATCAGAGTGCTGTAGGGACTTAATCCATGCAGCTCCAGCTCAGAGAGTTTCAAAAAAACCACAAGCTAGGAGGATCTTTTGTTTTGCCAGCGTTCAACACATAGAACAAGTACCCCTTCCTTTCTGGACCTATCAGACAATGTCAACCCCATCTCACACCACTTTTTCCTCCTCTGTTACAAGGGGGAAAAAAAAGTGTTGATGTACATGAGTCAATATGCGACACAATCGTGAACAAGATGCACCTAGAGCAATTAGAGTGACTGAGGAAAAATGTGCATGGGTATGTGACTTCACTTACACCTGCACATGTATTTATGTGCTTATACATGCATACAGTATTTTTCCTTTTTAGATTTTGTACATTTAGTTGTTTAGATTTGTTTCCATATTTTTCTGAACACAGAGAGGTAATACTCCATACTGCTCTTTATGCATCAACTACTTCATCTTGTCTGCAGAAAAGTAACTTTTAAATAGTAAAAGAGAAAAGGAAACAAAGCATTGAATAATGACCAATGGAGACAATCTGAAAAGGGGTAAACGAACATATTTAAGAGGAACCCTATGAGGGAAAGCAAATTACTATTTCAACCCTTTGAAAAATTTCATTACCCATTCCATCACAGGTTTGATTTACTGTACCGAGCAATCAACTAGTCTTTGGTACACGGCGTAGACAGATCTCTACCCAGAGAAGAAAAGGCCTCAAGAAGGGATTTATTGAAGTTGACTCTTGCCCTTTTGTTAGCAATTTATGACATTCTCAGTGTGTCAGTGACACAGAACTCAGAAAATCTGAAAAAATACACAATGGGCTAACAAAAATATTAGCAAGTGGTGATGGTTAAATGAACAGCATGACTGGCATGAGGAAACAGTCGAGAAATACAGAAAACAGCATTCTTGTTCACTTGTGTGTCTACATGCAAATCACCCGTGCATATTATTATGTCAGGACACAGCAGCCTAGTCATTCAAAATACGCTCCAGTAAGCATTAGGAACTTGTGAGTCCCAGCCTCCTCTCTGCCAAGGATGCTGTGTTGTTTTTGTCAAACTACTTTATCTCTTTGCTGCAGTTTAATTAGCTGTAAATGGAGAGAATACTACCTAACTTCCTTAGGAGAAGTTTAGGACTCTTAACTACTTAACAGACCTTAAGCATTGTCATCAAAAAACCCCTTTAACTGAAAAAAACGTAATGGAGTTTCAGCGATTTGTATTGATTCTTTTCTTACAAAGACAGAAAATGTTTAACCCATTAGAGGGAGGAAAGAGAGGTGGAAAAAAACACAGACTTCCCAGTCACTACTTTTCAATGTAATAATGGGATGCAGGTGGCACAGGGTTGGCATGGATTGCAGGGGAGGGCCACTGCTAATGCTACCAATACAGCTTTGAGACCTGAAATATCTATGACTGTACATACAATCAAGTACAATGTCTATGCGTAATGAGAACAAAAAGTCTTCCACCTAGGCTTTCTCATAAAACAGAAAGCTTGTGTTCTGTGCCATTTCATGTTTCTCAGTTGTGAATGAACTAGTTTCACTCCTGCTTTTGGCTAGCAATGAGGATACAGCAACATTTCCCTCACATTTTCATTATAAGCCAACCTTGGTGACCTAGCTGCCTCATAACAAAAATCTTCACTGAACAAAGAAACCATTTCTCATCCTTTTCACATAACGTAGCACAAATGAAAGCCCTGGAAATGTTTTATTCCTCCATATTGCTTGTCACAATGCAGCTTTTCAGCAGCACTTCATTTGTCCTCTGTCCATTTCTACACAGTCACTTTATTACCATGCCAGCCCTGGAAGGGCAGGAACTCGCTGCTTTTAAAATGTGGTAACACATTTCAAACTGCTTAACGCTCATGGCAACCTGCAAACCCGGCTGCAGTAAGGAGAAGTCCATTTCTGGACAAGCACACCTATACTGCACGGCTCACCAGGGAAGTGGTGCACAAAGCAGGACCTGCCCTCAGGCATGTGTCTCAGGTGGGCAAATTCCTGACAACTAGATACGAAATCCTGCTGTATTATTGTAACGAATATCATAAATTTGCAGGTGTATTCCATCACCTAAGAGTTGCAACTTAAAACAATTGCTCGTTCTTGAAATTAAAGGACATGGGCAAATTTGCTTGCAAAAAGCACACAAAATTTCCAGTGGAAATTAGTTTGAAAGAATCTTGATGAGTTTCTACTCAAAGCGAAAACAAGAGTGTATCTCGAAGGATCTCCATCACTGTTATTTCTTTGTACTTAGTCTTATTTCTATCAGAAATCAGAGTTGCTTCTGCAAGCAATACCGCTGAGTACATGTCCTTGACACAATACAGGTTTTGTTGGGTTCATTCTAACTTTTTAATATATTTTCAAACCAACTACTATGGTATCTAGGCTCAGTCCAGCTCGACCTACTCTTGACTCTGTTCTTACCCTTTCTTTTCATTTAAATACATAACTATTTATCAAATCGTTTCCATAGTACTAATATGAAGAAATAGCATCATATTAACCACAAGAGATGCTCAGCTCAGTATATTACACACAATACTCTCTGTGTTTATGTATTTTGAGAAAGCCTATCTTACAAGCCAGTGAAAAGGGTTTACAAGCAGATTAAAGGATAAAACTGCCAACTGGGCTAAAATACATGGTCGATACACTGTTAAACACAAATCCATAACTGTTTTGCTGATAAAACATTGTCTAAGCTCCAGTTTGTTCAGACTGCTGCTTCAGATTCCTCATGACATGAGCAGCAAAACAAGGAGAAGAAATTCTGCTTGTTCCAGAAGAGCTGTGCTGCCTTGCAGTCGTGTCTATGTAACTGATTTTCAAATTCCTCTGTTGAGTTTTAAAGTGATTAAAAGAAACCACCATGGAATCTCCCCTTTACATTTCCTTTGGCACGCCCACTTATGGAAAGCGTTTTGACTTACAGTGCAGGTCTTACAAGGTCTTACATTTTAAGAGAGTAATTCCTGCTTCTGCCTAGAACTAGGTGCTCATGAAATGCCAACTGATTACTGTCAAGCCTCCTGCCCAAGAGCAAAACGACCATGCTGGAGTGCTACTTTGCTCAGAGAGGTTGCAGAGTCTCCACCTTAGGAAGTTTGCAAAACGCAACAAGGCAAAGCTGTGGTTAACCTGATCTACTGTAGGCAGTAGCCCCCTTTGAGCTGGAGGCTAGACGAGGTGACCTCCAGAGAGTCCTTCTAATCACAATTTATACGGTTCTATGGCTTTGTACTTGGTTGGTGATTAAAATGTAGAAGGCACTTCTCCTGGAACAGCTACCTCTAGAGCACCCCTCTCCTAGTGAAGAGTCTTTAGTGACAATTTTAAGTGGAAGATTTTATTTTACAAGGATTTGTTTGGAATCCTCTGCCATCTAATGTCCTCAGAATACTATCTTCTGACATCAGAAAAATGTATGCAAAAGGGAAAGATGTTGCATACAACACTTTCCCCATGCTGAACAGAGCTAAGAAGAAGACCTTCAGTGAGCAAAATAAGATACAGCCACATGGATGACTAACAGAGATCTGCAGTGATTGCAAATTCCCCTCTCTCATCACAAGCTCTTTCTCTTGCAGAAGGTAGCTGAATGAAGACAGGATAACTTCGGAAAATCCTTCTAGTACTCTGAGTTCTTCATATATATAAGGCAAAGAATCTATAGGACTAGCCCACCTCGACCTGCTTCTTTAAAAGGATATTGAGAAAAAACAGAGCTCACAAGTAGCATTCACTCAGACTCAAATATGAATATAAAACAAGCCGATTAAAAAAACCACCCTAGAATATTAATATGCATGTGCTAAAAAATGACAAAAGGTATCTCAAATGCATTGATACCGAGGTAAAACAATAGATTATTCAGCATATTGGTATCTCCCAAAAAAAAAAAAAATCTAGTCTATTAGTAGTTTTAGTCTAGCCTTACAAACACTCACTTAAGGAAAAAGTCTACAAATATTTATACATGTGAGCACATCAATCTCTAGACAAAAGTAAGCATTTAACATCTAAACATAAATTTATGCATGAAACTCCCCTCAATTGCACAAGAGTCTTTTGCTCACTGAAGGTCTTCTTCTTAGCTCTGTTCAGCATGGGGAAAGTGTTGTCTGCACAAGAGTCTGTTGGAGAAAGCATCCATATTGTAGCAACCAGCCCCATCCTTTAAAACTTGGTCTTTGCTAACCATGTACACATCACGTAAGCAAAAGTAACTAAAAATGACTAAAAAGCTTCACTTGTAAACAGGCAGAATTGAGTATGCAAATATTGTTGGAGTTATGCACAACACTTGAAGCATAAATCATGCTAACGGCAGATACACATTTTGATTTCTCTCTGGAGTACAATCTACTTAAAAAGTCATTGCTAGAAGGTAACAATTGTGCCAAGGTAGCGTTTGATATCTAAATAATTGATTTAAAAGTCTTATTAGTTGATGGCTGACCATAAAAGCATTCTGTCTGCTAAAACATATCAGTCATGTAGGAGAGCTCTCATGAGCTATCTGGTTTTTTAGCCCCACAAGTCAATATCTGATGCTTAAATGTCTTCATCTGAAGAAACCTGAAGAAAAGCATTCTCTTTTCCAGTATATACGGGAAGCCAATTGTTAAAATAACCCACCTTTAGAGCTTTTATCTGGGGTTAGATAAGCTCCTAGTTGTAAAAATACATACATAATTGTGTAGTCTAGTGATTTTCCATCTTTCTCCATTTGCAGACACCCCCCCTCAGGTATTTTCCAATAGAGGTGCTGCCACAGTGCTGCCACCACAAGTCTACTCATACTGGCATGGGTATGTTTGTGAGTAGGAAACCTTCAGCTATTAACTTAACTCTGTTTTGCTTGTAGATGTAATTACACAAGCTTTGTTGAATATGCCTCGCAGCTATAGAGGATAATACTAAGTCTCGTATCTCTTATTTAGGTTTGGGTTTTTTTAAATAACAGAAAACTAACTTTGATCAAAATTAGCTGCCCTACTGTATCTCACTTTTCAGATTTTTAATATATATGATCATAAAAAAGAACACAATGGTAATTACAAATTTTACAGAAAACATTCACTCGTACTGGGAAAAAAATATTCTGTATTATGTACAGAAGTGCTTAACAGTTCTTACCGCAGCTATTTCCACTTCCGTGGGGTTTTTTTTTCCTCCAAAATATGATCCTCTCATTAGATCCTGGTCAGGCATCTCACCTGGTCATGGATCTGAAATTAAAACTAGTCAAAGCTGACTCATAAGCTGCTTGCAAACTGTCAACTCTTCTTCCAACACTCCCTCCCCAAGAACCCGGAGCACTGAATTATACTGAAGATGAGAATTACTACACCTCCTTCACTGCTCCTGTCCAGTGGTATTAAAACAGGCACTTTCTTTGCATTTCAAACTTTCATTCAGATTGTGAATCCTACAGAGCTGTCAGGACACTTTGCTAAGTCAGCTCAAAGAAGGACGGTTGCTTCAGAAGAGATTTAAAATTCCTGCCAAGAAGCACTCTGATTTTTTTTTTCTGTTTAAAGCACAGTCCAGAAGAAAAAAAAAAAGACAAAATTTGATAAGCCTGAACACAGGTTGCATCCTTCCTTCAATGCCATTCATGCAAAATCGAGTCAAGTATAGTTTTAATGAAAATTCAGTTGGTAGCCTCCTGGTTATTGTAAGATCAAGTTTTCACAAGTGTGTCCAACAAATACCTACAAAACTGTTCATGCATTGGTTACAAGAACAAAAACTTCTTTTACATACACAAGCAACAGCTTGGCTGTGCATCCAGAGGGCTGTGCTATCTCCTTGTAGGCACCATGATCCAACACACTTGTTCAAATGTGAGCTTGTTTTCATGCAGCCATGAGCATAACTTTGCCAGAAAACCTGTAGTGTTTGTCAGCTAGACGTTACTTGTGCTCCCAGAGACTGTAGGATGAGTATAATCTGTCTCACCTTCTGACAGAGGGCTGTAATGACAAATGCCTCTTTAAAGTTTTGCTTTATTTTAGAAGTTGCGTTGGGTACAACCAGATACCGTCAATTCCACTCATGTATCATGTTGCTATATAGTACTATAAGGACCCATGACTTTCATAGCTTGCTGTTTTCACAAACTATTCCATAAACTTACAGCTTTGTAAGGTGTTTCATTAAAAATTATGACACTTGGCTTAAAGTCAAAATTACCCGACTCTGCACAAACTTGATTTTTATCCCATCATTTATTTATACAGAATTTCTGAGCTCATCCAGTCTTTACTGTTTATTATTATTTATTCCACATCTCTCACAGCAAAGATGAGAGCTCTGCTTTACTTTGGTGTCAGTCCAGCCCTTCAAACTCACAACCTTGCATTAATGAGGCAGACTGCTGGAAGGGAACTCTTTAAAGACTTTATTATATGGACCGGAAACACACTCATATTCATCAAAAACACCTCCTTAACATTGCACAGAAATAGTAGGACAAATTTGGGGGGCAGACTTGGATGCTACTGTGTAATCATTTAACCTTAAAGCTGTCCTGCATTTTGAGTACTGAAAAGTCTTGAATTTTTGCCACCAAAAGAAAAAAAAAATCATAGCTTCATAACTTCCTTTAGATAATTCATAAATTATTTTTTAAAAGTACAGGAGAAAAACTACTGAGTAGAGGAGCAAAGTTCTAAAGTGCAATACCTACTTCTAAAAATTTCTTAACAGAACATGCTTTTCAACTACAGCCAGTGTTTTACACAATTTATTTTAATACATTGATTTTTCAGGCCACAGCTGTTGTCCTTTGGACTTCATTCATAGACGTCCCTTCTTTTTCTTGTAATCAATGCAACTAAAGCCACTGCAATATTCACTTCTGCCAACTTAGTTCATACAAGTCTGTTTGCCTTTTTTTCCTCTTTGGCAAAAGCATTTTATTTCTAGCTTGGCTTCAAAGTTGCATCAAAACTTTTTGGCTGTATCCTTCATAACTACTTACTGTATATTAAATAAAAAGTGACCAGGCATGAATGACAAAAGTAAGGCTAATTGAAAAGTCTGCTTTTCTCAAGCAGGCTTGAGAATGTAATGAGCCTGTTGCAACAGTTAGGGATTTAGTACCGTTGCAGAGCATCTTTTGAGATTTTCAAGAGGCAGAAAGCATCCTAACTCCCCATAGATTCCTCTGACAGCATGCCACAGCTTAAAAAAGGAAGGTATATCCATCTATGCTACCAAAAAATTGACTAAAGTCAATGCATAGGAGTTACATTTCATTTATGTTCCTCCACTCTATAAGTTGCATAAAAAGAGTGCTTACTTTCTCTACAGGTGTCTCTTCCCTTCTCCTTCCTTCTCTGACCCCCAAAAGACTGCATGAAATTCAAAGCATTGGAGCAAGCCCGCTGCAGCCAGAACACAGTTAAAAGTGTGGGTGCTGAAACAAAGCTGTCATAAATGTCACTGCACCAGGACTCCCGGACTCCAGTAAATGATTGTAATGAGTTCAATATCAATCAAACACGCTGCCCTTGTCAGAAATAAAGCCTGGGTTTTGACTTTTAAAAATAGCTATTAATGTCAATCATGATTCGAAGTTAATCGCACCAGGAGGGCCGTGGCTGGATCTTGAAAATTGTAAGTATGACATGACAGATGGTAATAAAAAGCCTTTTTTATTTGTGCAGCAGCAACAACAGCTACTCTGCTGCCAGGATATACAAGGAGAAACACAAGCAAGGCTTTAGGTCAACAGCTCATACTGAGATGAGACACACATAGCAATGAAGGGCTTTTTGTTGTACAGGAACACGTGAGCCTCTAATCCTGGAACTTCCATGAAAGCGAGACCTGCATTTCAGATACCTGTGTTACAAAACCTGTCATGCACACGTTACTTAAAAAAAAAAACAAACTATTTTCCCTATATGGTAAGAGATGTATATATTACAGCCCCAAAACAGTCCTATAAGGGAATACCCCAGGCTAAAAAGCTGTTTACATGGGCAACCAGCACCAGCTGCACCTATGTAAAAATCACTGCATCCAAATAACATCAGTGCTGTTATTAAAATGTCTTATCCATTACTCCTAGCAGAAGTGGGTACAGAAGCTTATCAGCTATGTCACGAAATACCTATTTTATATATGATTTTCCTTATCTGACAGCTAGGCTTCCTGCACAGCTTTGCACTCTGCCTTTGAAGTTTCCTGTGCCCTCGCTCCGCAACTGAAAGGCCACACAGCCATTACACTCCAGTTCGATGCCAGTTCTCTCTCTTTGGGCTTCTATGCCCAAGAAGCAAGAAGCCAAGCAAACAACTATTTCCTTACATCTAGCCTTGTACTTTATTTACCAAGTGGGTATCTATGCTGAATGTGCCCCTGTGAAGGGCCAAGACTATAAAGTTTCCCATCTTTAGACACAAAGCAACAAAACATTCGAAAGGGGGTATGTTCAGAGAGATGGCCAAGCAGTACACTGCACAATGTCCTCGTTAAGGCATAAAGATGAATTGCAAGCAGGTCAAAGAAAAGAAAAACATGCCTAAAATCACACTAGTTGCATTAAGGAAACATTAAAGAGATTTTTGGCACAGGAAAATAGTCTAAATTTGTGTTTCATCATAGACTGCTCTAAGTCTACAAAGAAAAAGGAGGGCAGGGGCAACAACTCCTTTCAAAGGGACACAGAAAACACAGGATCTTGTCGCTGAACTGGTGTCTACTGGTGAAACCACCAAAAGCGACCAAGATCTAGCAACCCTTTCTCTGCTGTAGGCCAAAAGACTGTTCCTGAGAGCAGTCTGGTGGTCAGGCAGCACTGCAAAGGAAAATTGCAAACATCACTGCATTAGTCCTTACGAGAATGCACCTTGTGATATACAAAGTGGCATTTCATCTAGTTCCCCTATCTTAGGTGCTGCTATGTTAGGAAAATGACAAGGTAATTCTTCATCAGGCCGTTGCCTCTTCACCTTCTCCCCTCATGACGATCGTTGCTGTCATGAACATCCCACTAAAACTGATGCTTGGTTTCTACCCCTGATACCCTGCTCACAGCACTGTAGCTCCAGAAAAGCCCCAAAGAGGAAAAGTAACCATTTGACAAATTTTGTCCCTAAGCTGCTAGCCCTAAGATGTTCCCTTTTCACACCTCACCATGATATAACATGTCTGCACTTTTGGTATTTGGTTTTCATTTTGCCCATCCTACGTACCATTGCATTTAAAGTTCATAGCTATCCAAAAAACCATCTACAAAGTAGTCTCTGCAGAACTCCACATATGAAAAATCAGCCTGTTCAGGACTTGAGGTTTAACTCTCTCAGATTCACAAAGATTTGCAATACATACAGAACTAATACCACACACAGTTTAGAATTCCCCAACAGCACATCAAAACTTTTTCCAGTTCTTCAGGCAGATGCAGTTGAGAGGCACATCTACCACCCGTCCCTGGCAGTGGTCATTCAGCAAGGCATTACAAGGCATTACAAGGATTGTCAACAGATCTTTTGCAGTCTCTGAAACTACACTAGCTTTCAGTGAGGTTTTCTGCCTTGATCTTACAGATCTTGTACAGACCACAGCACAAGGTTGTAATTCAAGGCAGGTGCTGCTCAGTTGCTTAAGCCTTCCAATTAGTGTCCATCATGTGCTCTCCTCATCCTCAAAGGCTGCACTACAGCTGCTTAGTAGTAAATAAACAATTCTTTGTCATCCAAGTGTCCAGGATAATGCTCTCTAGTCATGGGTACCAGGAGCTAAGCAGAGCTTCCTGGAATAAGAGGTGGAACACAGAGATCATTAAAGCAAGAAAATGTCAGTAAACAACTTGCTTTTCCTCAGGCAGAACAGGTGAGAACACTTATCATTCTACTTTCCACCTCTGTTTTTTATCTTCAGCTTTTCAAGTGAACCCACACCAAGCTTGCGCTGAAGTCAGCAAGGGAGAACATGATCCTATTTATGAACTGTATAGCCCATGGGGGAGGACAAGCAAGGGGACAGCATGCAGCCATCATGACTGGGCAATTCCTCACAGTCGAGGACCTCAGAAAGCCTCAAGATTCAAAGCCCTGCTTTGAAACTAAAGCCTAACACAACAGACCTCAATTAGGGCTACTCCGTTTTCCTCTTTATGTCCTTTTTTTCTCCTCGATGAGTTGTACAGACAAGGAAAAAAAGAAAGATGTGACTGTCTGGAATTTTTGGACACTGAATAACCCCAGTCAGAGAAGACTAGCTCATATCTAAAATGCATTTGACAACTGTACGTGCCCAGATCAACTGTACAAGACCTGCCGTGCGGATTAATCACACAAAAGTGCAGTATGTTCAACATGACTATAGACACGGAGAAGCAGGTGCGCTGAAGATCCATCCCTCAGTGTTTATGCTTTGCTTGCAAAGGTCCAGGAAGAGACTTAGAAAAACATTAACTACTTTTAAAGTGGGTGGAAAAAAAAAACAGTCAGTTGTTTTTTCCTAGAGAAAGTGCTCAACCATCTAGCTACAAAGATTATCTAGCCTGCTCCATTTCTAGTCCCACCTAAGACTAAATTCTGACTGTAAACTCAGTCAGCTTCCAGACCTAACTCCAGCTATGACTGTGCCTGGAATTTACAATTAATTTTCCTAACCAAATCAGGTTTCTTACTGGAAAACATAAGTAACTTCCCATCCCAAGATGCAGTGCACCTTCAGCCGACATCCCTGAACAAATTCATTCTTGCAGGATTTTTCCCCCAAATCTACCAAGAAACATTTTGAATAACTGATCATACTGGAAATGGCTATTTAACCATAAGCTTAGTGTATTTTCTCTGAAAGGACATGGCAAAGGCCCAGGTTTTTCAAGTGATTTGTTTTCTGTTCATTACCAAAGCTGAGATCATTCTCAATCTCACAAAACAGCCTCTATGGTTTTTAGTATGAGCTAGATTAGTTTTTTCTTGCTATGTAAGCATTTGGATTTGGCATTTCCTTCCCATAAAGTTCTGTGCCACACGCTCTTGTGTGAGGAGAGCTATAAGAAGTGTCATCATTTCATTTTATAGTTTTAACCTATTAGTGATGTTTTTTTAAAAAGACCTAAACAGGTGAAATACCTGAAGCAATTTGCCATGAAAAAGGATGTGGACAGGAAAGGAGGGGATAGGAGGGGAAAGGGCGGGGGGGGGGGGAATGTTTTGATAATAAGAGTTGCTAGAAGAAAACTCATTTTATATGGGTAGTAAGGGTCATCCATAAAACCTGTGGCCATCATAAAACACTGTTACAACATAAATTTGACAGCCATGCCGAGATAGGGCTGTTAGGTTTTTAACTGCACCATGAAATATGACATTTCCTAGTGTTTTACATCAGTTAACAGTGGCAGAACCATGTTCAATGTGTGTGTATTTGGTTGCAATAAAAACATTTGAGTTCTACTTCATTATTTAAATTGTACAATAGGGTTTAAGATGTGCAGCTGGGCTATGACTGTCATAGTGGGATTTTCCACTTCTTGGAAATAAGCTGTGTGAGGACATGGCTGAATTACAGTCAGCTTTCAGCTGCTCTTCAGACAGAGCCATCTTGCTGGATACATTATAAATGAATAAATACATGCATAAACAAATAAACATTATAGAAAGATGGGGGTGAGGGGAAGGAAAAACTTGTCTATTAGAATTTAACATACAGACCAGTAAGCAATAGCAGCTTGACAGGAGGTCAGGTGGATGTACAGTTGGCACCCTGAAAAATGGACAGAAATCAGTATCTCAGCCTTCCTGACTCATACCCATGCCGATCCACTGACACAGTTGCAATTAGCTATTTATTAGGAAGGTTTTCAGGATCTTCTGACCTTAACAGAAACAGTATTGTGTCGTTATTAGGAACTAAGCCAAGGATGTGAAATCTCTTTTTCCATAGGTTAAGGATGATACCAATTTTACCAGATACTACTCAAATCAGCTCAGCCACGTTCTCCGTGACAAAACTCTGAAAAGAGCCCAGAACTATCATCCATTCACAGAAATTACTTTGGCATCGAAGCAAATATTCAAATGGAAGCCAGTTCCTCTTGGACAATCGTTTTCAGGATTTTTGCCATACTTCTACAAACAAAGCATTAAAAACCAAACCCTCATCTCAACAAACAGAAATTATATCTATTAAGTTCAAGAAAGCAAAAAGTGAAACATCCTATGCTCGGAAAAAAGAGGAAACACAGTGAAATTACTCTCATTGTACAGGAGAAAAAAACCTACTGTTATGGAAAAAAAAGTCTGTTGTAAGGAGATAAAAGAACAACCCAACATATAGACAATAGATAAAGAAGAGATTTGGCAACATTACTGCAAAAAGCATTCATTCCACTGGATTGCTTTATAAAGCGATCATTTCACTGGTAGCCTGTTTCCTAAAGAGTAACTTTCTTTCCCCTGTACCTTAATAACCCCAGAATAGCCCCATCCTCCACCCAGTGTCTTCCTTGGGTAAAACAAGCCTGTGCTGTAGCACATTCAGATCTACAAAGCAGACAGAGTGGACAGCTGGCTTCTGCCAGACAGATTCCAGAACAGGCAAGTTTTGCCTGCATCTTCCCTCCCTGGAGGAAATGAATTCATTCTTTCCCTTCTAACCAGCCATGGAGGCTGTTTTACTATTTTCTTCCCGCCCCGCCCCGCCCCCCCCCCCGGTTTTTGGGAGGAAAAATAAAGATGGAGTAAGACGAATAGTTTGTTGTGTTTAAGCATGGTGGAGTAACGAGCACAGACTGACGATCACTAGCTCCGGATCAGCTGCATGGCTCTTGTAAATTAATCCTTTAAATAGCCCTGAACACACAGCATATGTCTAATGCATCCCAACCAGCCATCACATGGCCACTGAACATACAGCTCCAGCTGCTGTTCCTATGACACTGAAGTTGTCAAGGGCAAGCCAAACAACGATACCAGGAGAGTGCCAGAGAGAGACAGGCACTCGGGGGATTAGCCTGCACTTTTTGAGACAGCATTAAGTGCTCATCAGAGTGTGTAGATTTCACGAGCCTAATAAGTACGGAGGAATCTGACAAACGGATCCAAACAATTCAGGTTACATGAGTCCCAGAACAATACAAGACACCAACAGGTCAATCTGCTTAGTAGAAGTACTTCCTGATACCAGGGAAGCACCGCACATTAAAACAAAAAAAAGAGTATTATCATCAATGGACTCTCTCCATTTGCTCTCCATCGTGCTAGCATGGGAAACAGGGTCAGCACGAGCCCTTGGAAGAGTGAGTGGTCTTCTTCCTGTGCTACGAATAACACATCCCAAAACATCCCAAACAACGATGTCTGCCACACCAGGCTTTGCGTCACCTCCCTCTGATAGCCAAGCAATAAGGCTGTTCTCTTTTGTGCCAGAGACTAAATCAGTCCCCATGAAGCCTTGTTCCTGGGAGTCATAAAGGTAATTTAAAGCTTTATTTGATCACCTTTCCCCCAAGCAGCGCTTGAGTGGACCACATGGTTCCACAGCTTGGGCCATGAAGCCTGGACAAATCATGTGCTCTCAGTCTTGTGCTTGTCCACCAGAAGGATGCGCAGAGCTCCCTCCTCTGCGGAGCATTAACACCTGCTTTAGCAGCAAATGAGCATTACCAGTGAATGCTAAAAGCCACCAGGTTTAGGTAATGCTGGACAAGAAGCTCCTCCTTTCATGTTTTAATCTAAAATATTGAGCCTAGATAACAGAAGAAAAGTATTTGAAACCATGATTGGTAAGGGATGTTATTAACTGGTTTTCAAACTTCTTTATTAAAGAAGTTGCAAAGATCTCAGGGAAGCGATGTCTAGAATCCCAGATTTGAGGAGCATTCTCATTAACAGGAGCTTACTGTTGTTTAGACTGTGTCTGCTCAAAGATAGGCAGTCAAGCATACATGAAGGGGGTCTCCCTGACCACTGTGTATCTTACAGCATTATTTGTACAACTTCAACTCAGTAGAATTATCTTAGCATGAGACTGGCATAACACAGTGTCTAATCAGCCTTATTATCCTAAATTCTCAATTGTTTCCTGGTAAGCTGCATTTATGTCTTAGCTGATTATCCACTTAAACTATCAAGTACCAATTATAAAATGCAGTAACATTAACGTCACAGATGCTTGGATTCAAAGAGAAGCAACCCTACATCATTTTGGGGATAATAAATTGCACTATGGAGGCAGCAGACCTCAGTATGAAATGCCTGTGTCTGTGATTTAAAATAAATAAATAATTCATTCTGGTGTACAAATGACTGATTCCTAAATAAGAGTTTAATTAGTTACAAATAAACCATGGTATAAGTTTGCTTACAGTGCTGCTGCAAACAAGCATTAGAATCACATTCATATAATGGCATTGAAAGTGCAACTCCTTGCGCAATCAACAAAAAAATGCCTTGTTTTATGGCTGGTCTTCATGGAATAAAGTCCCAAGAATCTTATTTTCATTGCACAGAGAGGTCTGAAGAATTGAAGCGGTTCTATGAAAGATGACTTTCAATCCGTCCCTGTTTGCTTTGCCAACCGAGTTGCTCAGGCTCAAACGAACTGCAGGCATTCAAAAGCAAAACTCGTTCAAAACATTCCCTCAGCTCCTGAAGGTGGGCTAAAGTCAACCCAAAACACCACAGTGGCACTGTCGAGATCAACATGTCTTACTGTGCATCTGCCCTGCCTATGTCTGACCTTACATTATTATTGAAACATCAGCTTTCCAACCCATTCCATGCCTGCCAGAGATGGCCAGCCTGTTGCACCCTGGGTCATGTTTCCAAGTAACACATCGCAAAGAAACACCCATGGGTGCTGGAAATCAATCATCGATGCTGTTAAATCATTGCCCAGGGGAAATGGTGGAATCACCATCCCTGGAGGTATTTAAAAGACAGGTAGACGTGGTGCTGAGGGACATGGTTTAGGGGTGGTTTTGGCAGTGTAAGTTTATGGTTGGACTCAGTGACCTTGAAGGACTCTTCCAACCCAAGTGATTCTATGATTCTATGATTCAAACGGCCACTGGTCTGGTTTTGACGAATCTCAGGCGCACTTTGGGAGTTAGCAATGTGTAGATACAACCCCAAGCAAACAGTTTACATGTGGCTATCTTCTGGAAGCTAAAAAAGTTTACTTATATAGGGATGAGCTGCATGTAGGGCCCAAGAATGACTCTGGGCATGACACATGATTTATTAATACCAATGCAGCCACACTGGCTAGCTAAGATAAACAGCTTCCAGCTGCAGCACTGTCACTTCTGCCTTACCACATGGCCTAATGGCATAGGACAGGTTGTGGCTCCATCCTGAATGTCCAAAAAGAAACAAGAATTGAAGTGCCTGAGAGGTCTGTATGTCTTTTGATCTAGAAACCTCAGTCTTTTAAGCTCAGTGTGGAGAAGTCAAAGGTTCACTCCCAGCAGCTCACCATGGGCCACTCACCAGGGAGAATGCTCTGCCTGGAAAGACTGGTGTTCATTTTCAAGCTCTGACAGACCTTTGCTTTAGGTCCCCAACTGTCTTACTTCCCCTGCATACTGCTTTGACACCATTACTTAACTTGCTTTGAGAAATACTGCTCCCTTTGTACCTTCATGACTTCTTAGCTCTCTCCCTTCCTGCCGTCTGGTGCCTCTTGCCTGCCTCACTGCTGACACATACCAATAGGCTTCTCTCAAATGCGCAGCGAAAATGCATTAAAGGGAACAATTTGCCTTCTTGATTTTACTCCATCTGAACACCACTGTCACAAGGGCACCTGAAATTGAGGAGAGAGGATGAAAAAGAAACTAAAGGAAAAAATACGCAAAAGATAAAAAGCAAGGGAAATGAATCCTATAGCGCTGTGGAACAGCATGGTGTTATTTTTGGCAGATCACTAGAACTTGAATAGTTTTCAAGACAGACTCATTAAATGGTTCAAAAATTGAGTGATTTGCAAATGGAATTGATGAGCAGTGGGAGAAGCAAGTGTTCAGAGAAGAGCTGCTATAATCATCTAAAAAGTGCCACCCTGAAGCTGACCAGACATCCATCTACCCAGTATTCTGTCTTCAAGGAAGAGCATGCCTGAAAAAGCCTTTTATTTCCCCTCACAACATAATCCTTGGCTATTGAAAATCTTCCATTTTAAAATGCCAATGGCTTAACACTGAGTAAATAGCTAGGGTTCTAGGAGAAAGGAAGAATGAATTTTGGCTCTAATGACAGCGTAAGAGTACAAAAGGAATTTAAAAACCTTAACAAGTGACCCTGCCTCCCCACACCTCCCCCTCTTCCCTCCAGAACTCTTATGCATTAAGCTGAATATTACCCCAGATTTGCTGCCAAGCCAAAGTAACATATAGTAAGTGTCTAAAAAGACTCAAGGAATTTCTTAAGAGCTCCTAGTGTGTTTCTTCCTGTTCTTTCCATGGTGGCAGTAATGCTTTGCTCCATCACTACACTAAGCTGAGGTGCACATCTGTATTTCTACATCTGTACCTATCTACATAGAACTCTTTTCATTCAAAGTTACCAAAGCATTTTACAAATAATCTGCAGAACCCTTTATTAAATCATGTAACATAACCTTCTTACGGGTGGGCATAATGAAGAGCAAAGGCACTTCATGTCACAGAGAAAATCTGTTAAACAGCAAATCAGTCAGACAACCAGCTGTGAAGTTGGGAACTCTGACCCCACCTCCTCCCCTTGCTCAATTTACCAAGCCACATGCACATCCCTCAGTCCTATTTATTTTGCCTTCCCCTCTCCCTTCCATTCTTCTTATTTCACAAGTGAAGTGCTTTTGTCAGCACAATTTCTTAACAATAAGAACAAATGGGAATGAATATCTAGCATCTCTTTTCAAACCAAGCATAAACCATTTGCCCCCCTCTTCGTGTTCCCCTCTCCCCACCTTTTTTAATCCTGCAGAGATAATTACCTGGCCAGAATTGGGAAGGCTGGGCAAGCAGCTTCAGTTCCACAGGGACAGGAAGAACAAAATTCAGTGGATAGATCTGCTAATCAAGCAGGATAAATGCTGGATTGTACATACTTCAGTAATCACTTATGCTAGCTGGGTTATGTGACAATGGGAGCTGCAGAGGCTCAAGTTTTATACTTCTTTAATATGTTTTGCTCTATTAAATAAGAGAAGAGAGTACAAAAACTTTCTACCTGGAGAAGGAGCTTACTTGAAGGTCTTTCACACTGGAAATTATTTCTGGAAGAGACTGACTGTAATTTAGGGAAAAGTAAAGGAAGCATTATAAAAGTAATCATTTAAATGCAATTAAAGGTTTAGTTGAGGACTTCAGTTTGGTGGACTGTGGAAAAGAAGAGAGGAGGAAGGAAAAACTCTACCTGGATTAAGAAGACTTTATATGACTAGGCTGGACTGACAATTTTTTTCATATGGATTAAGAGTTATAAAACGGGAAAGGACTCATACTACAGATCAGCCTCTCTCTCTGGTTTACAAAGAGTTTAGAAATTACGCTTTTAGAACACTGTCGCTTCCCTAATGCGGGACTGAATCCACAGCTGCTTCTACTGAAAACCTACTCACCAATGAATTTTTCACTGGAGGGTGGAATGCAGAGACCCGGGTTTAGTGCTGAGCCCTAAACACAATCACTTAATAAACCACACGGAAAGACCCTCTATAGCTATAAGGGGGTAAGCAGTGAGAGCTTGAGTTAGGAAGCTTTGCTGACTTGAGGCAGAAGTCTTCCAGCAAAGTGCATTTTTTCCCTTTATAAGCTTTGTTAGTTTAAATAATCTGTAGCATATGCCTGCCCACTAACACTCAAGGAGCAATGCCTCTGCTTTTTCAGACCCTTGTAAGTCAAGGGTTCATATGCTTTCTCTTCCACTTTCACCATTCAGCCATAAGGGTTTATAAACTGCTCCATTATTATATGAAATACACAGACTGATCTTGGTCAACTCAGTAAAAGTCATTCTACATTGATGAACTGCTTATTGCAACAAAGAATAAGCCTCTTACTGAAACTCATGTAAGATCCTGAACCTTACCTAGAGAAGAAGAGGAAATTATGGGCAATCTGTCTTTCAAGTCACCTAAAAGTGTATTGAGCAAAGCAATGGAAAATATGACACCAGGAACAATCCTGCTTTGGCACAGCAATGAATCAAGGTCTCTATGATCTTCTTTATCATCTTCTGTTGAATTATGTGAATTGAAAGACAGTATGAATACACTGTAATTATTAATTTAAATAAAAAAAAAAAGACCTGAAACTTCTGGTATTTCATTTAATAGATCAGAACAGGTAAGTTATTTTGAAACCAGATTCTGATGCTCCTGTTCACACCAAGTAGTAAATTGGCCGAAATTCACATACTATAACAACTGTGGGAGAATATCTCAGAGGACATCTCCTTAAGTACGTAGCTGTCAAGTTACATGGTCCTGAATCAAGAAGTACCAGAAAGTTGTCTAGTTTTTAAGGTAATTTATTATCTTATTAGGCTTTTCTGGCACACTGTAGTTGGCTATTACATTTTGAATTACATCTTCACTGAATAAAGAAGAATAAAAATATTAGTAGTTGAATTCTTCCTTCCCATGAAGACAAAGGAGTAAGGAGAAAAGCTGTGGAGATGACTAACTAGCATTTGCCATTCACCCCTGATGTTCCTGGAGTGTTCATTATTTTTTTGTGATCTAAAGTAGACTATAATGTATGAGCCTTCTCAATACACACAAGTGATGCTGGAACCAATGTATGGTGTTCAGAAGACTGTAAAAATATAGCAACAAAACAACACTCTTGTACTACAAAACAACAAATGTAAAATGAGTTTAGGCAAAATATAGTTCTCAAATATGCTAAATAATGCTGTGCAGTACGGAAAGTAACATAAACCAATACAATCTCCAAGAGAAGAATCACAGCTAAAGACGCTGTACAAAACCACTGCAATTAAAACTATGATCATTAATACCACAGGGCCAAAATCTCTCACATTGACTCATGAGTAAATAGGATAGGGAGTATCTGATCCATATTTATTCAAATAATTCCAAAACAGAAACAAAAAGCTGTTTTACCTCAACGAATGACACCTTCTGGAAAAGAACATTTTACAACAACTTTATCTACGGTTTGGGGTACCACTGCTTTCAAACTGAAAAACCAGTATCATGCCCAGCAAAAGTCCTGCTTACTTCAGTGATCTCTAGGGTCACTGCAGGACAGCTTCTAAATAACCCTATTTTCTTGCTACCAAATCTTTGTCCTACTCCTGTGATCAGTCCTGTCTAAATCATTGGAAAAAACTGCACAAATACACTGAACACAATCTCAACCATTAAGCCAAGAGAAATATTACTGTTAATTTCAGTAAGTGAATCCTCATGCTTTTTCAAAACTATTTATGAAATAGTCTGTTTTCTGCAGTCAAGATACAGGCATAAATGACTAAAGATTGCCTTGTACTAAGTAGGGACCAGATTACCCTCTCAGCAGAAAACGCTGCATAAATGGGAGAAAATGCCTCTAGGAATTCCTTTGAGGGGATACCTCCACATCAATTAAAAAAAAAAAATCTAAAAGAAAAAAATAAAAATAAAAAAAAATCATAGTTCAAAATACAGAAGCAGACAGTGAAAATAAATTCAGCCATGGGACACATCCCAGAAACCAGTGGACATTTGTGCAAGGATCCTGTATGTCTCTAAGAGTTCTTATCCCTACCTACGCAGAAGTACAGTATCAGGTAATTTTTCTGTTACTGAACAGTATTTGTGGTCAGTGTGTTATTCTGGATGATGGAGATGTTGCAGCAAAGCAGTGAGCAGCAGGCTATTTAGTAACAGGAATTGGGAGACTCATCCCAGAATAAGAAACTAAGCTTTTGTTAGCTACTGTTCTCATTGTATTGTGGATGCCATGAGGCATCCGACCAGCCCCCACCTCCGCAGCTAGTTACTGTATTTAGAAAGGGTCTGCAGTGCCAGACTGCAAAGCAGTGGATTACTTCTGACCTTTACCTAGTTACACGATTACCCAGCTGTCAGCTACAAGCAGTAAGCTCCAGTGATTAGAAACCAGCTTGAACAGTCCTTTGGTGATCATGGTTCGCAAGTTTTGCTGCATTTATAATGCAGTAGCAAAAAACCTGTATTAGACTTGACGTGGTAGTCCCACTGATATATTAAAGTGGAGTTGTGCAGGGTCTCTAAAGAATGAGAATCTTAGCTTTTAACATTTACACAAAAAATACAGGATTGTGAAACAGGGATAGGAGGGAAACAAAAAACGGTGGCTGTGTTTTGGTTGATTTTCAACAAACTAACAAATAGCTTACCTTGCCCATTGGTAAGGAGATTCTATTAAAAAGGTGCCTGAATGTTGTTAATTTTCATGCACTACTGACTCCCACGGCCAGAAGCAGTTCAGTATGATTCTTAGCATATCTAACTTAAAAAGAAAGACAATGCCAACCCCTACGGAAGCAATTTACGACTGCAACTACCTTTCACTTCAAAGTTAATTTAGGGCCACACTGTTTCTCTGCAACAAAGGTAGAAAGGAGGTGGGTTAAAGTAGAAACACAGAAGAAGATCCTAAGGGAGGAAATTCTGCCCAGTGATGAAATCGCTCTCCCAGGAGCTGAGACTCCTGATACCTATTTTTGGCATTCCTGTTGTCATAGCATTAAGACCTTGGGAGGAGGTGATGGGGCTAGCTGCCATGATTTTACTCAACACCACACTTCCAGTCATAAATAAATGCGCTAATTACAATATAACTACTCATGAAGCACTGCCTAGCTTAAGTCAGGTACTGTCTTAGAAGGGTATTGTGGAGTTTAATTAATGCACACAAAATACTTGGCAAGCCTGCGACTAGTTCGCTGCATCACTGCAAGGTAGTATGGCACAGCTGAAGACCACTATTACTGGTAGTTTGAAGAAAAATAGCAAATGAGCCCCCTGTGGAAATAGATCTGAGCATTTGCCATACCCCACTAACGCATTTCATACCAGACAGGGAAAATGAAGGAGATTCAGTACAAGGTGAGGCTAAACCAAAGATAACAAGCATTGAAAAAATATGTGGAAAGATTTTCACAGCCACCCTTCCTGCAATGTTTCAGTGAGTTATCCTCTCCTTACATAAAAACTTCTCTAATTACAGAATATCCCCAGTGGATAGTTATCCACATCAGATTTCAGGATATTAAACAAAGAGCTTATGCTACTTGCGCAGAGTGTGAAAATTGTCTTCCCACCCCCTCAATGCCTTCCCCAACTCTCTTTGCCCACCTCCTGTCTCAGAACCAAACCACAACGGCTGTGCTATCAGATTGAGCACCAGACTGGTTTGGTATTATTAGTTGCTAATATCTAAAATCGCCTGTTTTTTTAAGAAAAAGGTCACCACTGGCAGCCATGTATCCAAACCTAATTCCTAGGGAGCCCTGCTGGTACACTGTACCCTATGGTTCTTGAAAACTAAACACACATTTTGGAAAGTAGCCAGTTACTTATTTCTAATCTTAGATGTAAGCCCCTACCCCTTTGATATTCTAACACTTTGTACGTTTCATATATAACATTCATCTACAAATCTTAAAGCACTTACCAAACACATTTCTGTGCAGCAACACCACACCTTCCATGGGAAATACACCATTATAGACAAAGTGTCAGATTTTAAGATGTCTTGCCATATTTGATATTGATGTGGATAGGTCCTAATAGTAGCCTTGAAATAGTCATGGCTAGCTGCCTGGCCCTTCTGATAATTACACTGAGCAACAATCTGTTCTTGTATCTGACTTTTTAAAAGATCATAAAAGCTTTCAAAATCTGTTTAGTTACTAGCCTGTTACACAGGAAACTTGAGAGAAGCAACAGAGCCATTCTCCTCACCTGCATTCAGTTATTCCTTTCACTATGAAGAATTACAAGATCTTAAAAAAACAGATCTTTGATACAAACACCAGTTTCTCTCGGGGAACTACATTTGTTTAAAACACATTTTTCAACATCCCTCTTTGCTCCACTGGAATAGACACACACCTTAGATGAGACTGTGCCTCTGACATAAAAGTGGTTAGAAATTTTTTGCAGTTCTTCGGGGAAAGATCCGCAGGAGAATAGGCAGAATGGTTTCCTCTATACCTGGACACTTCTATTGATCAGTGCCGACAGTCTTCATACTTGAGAGCCAACGCTCTAGGGAAATTTTTAAGCAAAACATCCCTAACAGGTTTCATCACATCACTTTCCTATGCCTTTTCTACTTGTGCAGGGGAAAATCACAACACTTCTTTCCCAGGAGCTGCTTAGGTGAAGAGAGAAAGAAGGGCTATTTCATTAGGACTGCTTTGCTCTCATCTGCCATGTGTGCAGCACATGCCTCAGGTCATTCTATTTTGGTCTTTTATTCCTGAGGTTACTTTAAAATAAGTGGCGCTACTTACATCAGAAAGAAACTAGGAGGCATTAGGAGTTCTCAAGCTATTGCTGGATGAGCTATTGAAAATTACCACCTCTGCATCTTGCCAAATTTTCTTTACAAGTTCCAAATTTCCTTTGCTCCTCCAAGCCTGGAAGTCAGGTGTCCTGCAACTTGAATCATGAGAGCGGCGACATTAAATTAGAAACGATGCTGCATAGAAAAGACTGGAAACAAGAGATGCCCAGCAGAAAATCACTGGGAAGTTATGCGCTAGTGTGTGAAGAGCACAAAGCACTGTTTTCAAATATATACATATAATTGAAGCCGCAAGAGACACGAATGATGTTACACATGCCTGTGTAATAAGTTTAGTACAAGAGAATAGGAATGCTAGCATAATTTCCTCGTAGGTGAAGAGACACCATGTAAATCTGTTTGATCTGAAATTAGCTAAGGCAATAAAATGCTAACCACCAACATGAAAATGTGTTATTTATGAAAACGTGAATATTTCTACTTCTCTACAAAGCAAAAGTTCAAGGGATGACATAGTCCCAGGAGAGAAACATAAAGAAGACACGACAGAGTAAAGCTGGATAAAAAGATTGATCACCTGTAAGCAGACAGCTAAAATTAACCTGGAAATGCACACTAGGATGCAGGAGAAATTTCAACAGCCTAAGGTGAATGGTGGAAGATGTCAAATTCTCCAAAAGCAGAAAATTAAGGCAACACATAAAAATACGGAGTTTGAAAGATGAAGATGTAAGCTACTGCTGAGGAACAGAAAACAGAAAAAAAAGAATACAGTATTATCAGATTGCTAAAAAAAGCCCAAAATAAGAGTAGCGTGGTAGTTCCTACCAACTGGTACCTGACAAACTCCATTCAGAAAGCTATTAGGTTTTGTGACAGAATCAGGAAATAAAGTAAACAATGCGTGCCTAAGACAAGGGCATGTTAAGAGAGATTCTACTCAAGGATACGAAGATTACATCTGAAGAGGAAGCAACAACTGCAAATGAATGAGCCTACTGTGATAGGAAAATCATCCTTCAGTTTAAAGAAAAGCTCTGAGAATAAGATCTTACATGCACCATTTTGGGTGAACAGTTGCCTCTACCATGAGATAACACAAGAGCACCTAAAAGACCAGATCAGAAAGAAGAACAGTACAAGGTGACTCTCTGAATCCATTCTTAGGCTTGAAGTCTCTTCTGGAGAATGGTGTGGAAAAGAAAAAAAGACTCAGCATAAAAGGCAGAGTAGCTGAACCACCTGAAGTTTATAGGCAATATACCCTACCTCCAAAATTCGACTAAGCTGAGCCAGGAAAGCCAGAAGTGGACGCAGCTAAATGAGCAATTCTTCAGAGCATTCAGAAAAAAGGACTGGAATAAAGAATCTAACTTTAAAAAAAGGACCAGAAAATCTCTTCTTTGAATAGCTATAAAAGAAAGCAAGAATTATGATGTAATCAAAAGACAAGCCCAACAGCGCATTTAGGCTATTACTTATTTGGTAGTTCAGTAGGATGCCTAGACAAAGCTGCCTGCTGATTATGTTGTTCAAACTAGACCAAAGTTATATAATAGCAGCACTCTGAATTTTTAACAATCTGGATCTTCATCAACTGCACATGCATTTTCCCCTTCATTTCATTTCATTCCCAAAGTCAAATGAAGCTAGTGCTATTACTTCATTTAACCAAAGGAAAGATTCAAGGATAAATTACATAATTTGGCTAAAGTCATGCCAAAAACCATCAATCAGATCTCGTGGGTAAGACTGTGCTCAGACCATCTTTATCTCACTTTCTGCAAAAGAAATCACTCAGAAGAATGACATACTTCAGCATATATAGCTTTTCCAGGTGCCTTTCAATGCACATTTAGAAAGATGCCAAGAATTTAAATGTGGATCACACACTGAAATGCATGAAAACATGCTTTCGCAGAACATTTAGAAGTCAAAAATCTTTCCCCACTTTTTAAGCACTTCCATTCAGCACTCATCTAGCTCTTTGCAGCTATAAACAACTCCAACGACATGCAAAAGAGGACGCTGGCTTTCACTTGTGAAACTTCACATGATGTGCTTCTGCCTTCCTACTCACGAACATTCCTTTGATTTCTTAGCACTGCTGTTGGCATGCTAAATACTGAAAGACACTTGTTTAAAAATGCATTTTATTTTGCATTTGCTTTTACAAAAGCTTGTTTTTAAGCAGTATACATCTACCTAAATATAAGCAATTAGCACATGCATGTAAGGAGGGATAAAAAAAGATGAAAACAGAAACAAAAAAGAAAAGGTTGTATCACAAATAGAGATTTAAAAATCCACTTTTAGTAATCTAACATGTGACTAACAGCACATACAGAAATAAATACGCCAGTCACACTGTATACATTTGTAATGCTTTCTACACTGACTTAATCTCTTGTATGAGGACCTTTATTTACACTGACCTCTTTAGCACAAGGTGATGCTGTCTCAGGTGCTCACCTTTGCAGACAGACTAGAGTTTAAAAATGTTTGGCCTCTTTCTTGTAAGCAGCTGAACTCCAAAACTGAGTTTCTCCCGAATTTCTACAGTGTTCTGTATTCCATTTGCTATTTTCAGTTCTCTTCCTGAACAGCAAGTAGTTGAAACGAAGTGTGACCTTTTTCACTCACTTTATATCTGACCTAGAAATGCACAGCTGAAATCCAACAGACTGATCCTTAATCTAGCTGAGGATAGGGGTGGTATGGCCTACTCATTCTGCAGAAAGATCAGCCCGCTGCTGTAAGAGTAGTGCGTGAATAGCCAGGTCTGGTGCTTGGTTTCAGAAGCAGAAATTTAGTTCTCAGTTTTGCGTGGTCCTGGGCTAATCTCCAGGGTCATCTGTATGGTGGAGGGTGGGGGGCGTGGAACAAGGTGTATTTTGCCACCTCACATTGCTGACACGAAGTTGTCCTCAAAACCATGACTTGTTATGGACTGTGAGGAACCTGAGGCTAAATAAGCAGACATCTAAAAGTGACCCAGCTTTTGTTTCTATGTTTGGCAAGAAACCAGAGGAAGCACTACACATCCTGTGTTACCAGGTATCCACTTCTTGCTTTTTTCCAGTACTTATGGACCGTCTTAGATTTGTCCCATAGCAAATTTACCTTTATGTCAGATTTCCCAGTTTGATTTTACACAGCATACCAGTTTACTTCTATACCAACTATCAGACAAGAGGTCATACTCACAAACTTCCCCTGCTCACTGATAAATTCCCTACCACACTTGACTGCATTTAACTGCACCCGTAAGAATTTTTTTATCCACATTGTACCAAGAGTCTCCTACCACCCCCAAAAGTAACGTTATTGCTTACTATTAGGAATAGTAATCAAACTTGTCAGAGCCAGATCATCAAGTGGAGTGAATTATGTACAGTCAATGACATCCACATGAACAAAATGTTACAAGAACGACTGTATTTTTCATCTAGTCATCAGGAAATAAATGCAGCATCTCCCATGCTACTTGAATAGATGACTGAGTAGCAACAAGTGTTTAAGTAGTCTTTACTGAAAAGACCCTCTCCTTGCAGAAACAAATTAAAAACAAAGTTGTAACAATTCCCAGTTGGTGACCCACATCAAAACTAGAAAAATTCATTCTTTTTGATTGTGAAGGCTCTGATCTTGCACCATACCATTTTCCTTTTGATGGGTTTTAAACATAATATTCTGTGACTAGTGTCCAATGTTAGTAGTAATAAATAGAGGCAAGTACAAACACACCGTATTGTAACTTGGCTGTGTTGTTATTTCTATATCTTAATGTTTGCTTTGGGAGGGCTAACTTCTGAAGCTAACTCCTTCAGGATTTAGCTCATGAAGGATCAATGACTTCTAGCATGCTCTCAAGTAGCAACAGGGGAAAAAAACCTTGCACTGCTAGCTGCTATCTCACCTTTTCAGTTCAGGCAGCACTGGGAAGCACTGCAAGCAGAACTTACCATTGGGGACAAAGGATCAAAAGGGCTGAAATTAGATAAGACAGCTTGGCTGCTTTCAGTTCAAGTGGAAGTATTATGAAAAAGTGTTTCAAATTATGTCACACAGGGCAAGTGTCACTGCAGTTAGCAAGAACTTAATGTGCCAGCAAATGTCAGGACAAATTACACCGCAGGACAGGAAAGCTGTATGTCACCCTCACTTCCAAAAGGGAAGGCTTTCCCCCACTGCCAAGAAGCTGCTTGCATTTCTGAGTCGATTTGAATCAAACTGCTCTTATTCAAATCAGAACAGCATGGAGGGAGCACTATAGTGACATTACAGGCAATTCTTCAGATCCCTCCCTACTTGCAGGGATGAAGCGCTTTGATTCTCCACCACCTGAAAACCCAATCACCTCATGACTACAGAGCTGCATATGTAAATAGCTGCAGGTTCCTGAAGCCACTGCTTACCACGCTGGTGAAGAATGTCTCACTGTCCCCTGTGCTCCTAGGTCTGTACTCATCTCATCTTTCTTCCCTCTTCAATTCTACCTCTACTCTTTAGAGAAAAGTACATTCACAATTTATGCTGGACCTGGCGTGGTACCCGGCACAACCGAGGCCTCGTCAGCAGCTGGGGTCCCTCAGCACTACTAGTAAAAGTGAGTAATAGGAACATCAAATTCAGTGCACCGGCAAGGAGGAAGACAGAGCTGAGTCATAAACTATGAGGAAATCTTTCAGTGCACTGTGAACTCCTAGCAAAATGGACTTGATTTGGTTCAGCTCTCCTGAAATTTGAAAACAAACATTTCAGTTAGAAGTTATCAGTGCTTCAATATGGAGAACAAACACATCTTTATGGTCCGCAGAGAAAAAAAAACCACACACAACCAGGAGCTCCAAAATACTTTGCTGAGTTGAAGGAAATTTTTATTCCATTTGGAACTTTTCTAACACATGATTTCCCAGAAGTTTTCAGGTGCTCTTCCAAAAAGATTATCATTTAAAACTTAGATTGCTGAAAAAAAAAAATAAATAAGGAAACCTGCATAGCTTCTCTTAAAATCAAGATACCTGTGTTGGGTATAGACCAGAAGGTAGTCTGTTCTTTCAATCCCTAAAAGCTTTGCTTGATGTTTCAATAATTTCTCTTCCAAAAAAGGATAAACACACCTAGAAGGCTATCAACATGAATGTCCACAAATAAATGGCAATATAAAAGTTCAGGGATTCAAGAGTGGCTCAAATCAAAGCCATACATTACCTCCACCTATTTATTCTATCCCAGCCACAGGCTACCATTCCAAACAGAAGAGTCATTATAGTGGACTATCTCAGGTGCTTTAAAGTGGAGAGTAAACAGCACTGAAAGATCAATGAAGTTTTAAGTGAAGACCAAGACCATACACAGAAATAGCTGGCTTGCAAGCTCACATTTCCACACGACAGCTCTGCGGGGATGACAGCCTTTGGCAAATGAAAACTAACAAAGCAACTCTGGGGCTGTAACAACATTTTTGCTGTGAATAAGTGCCTATAAATCCAGTTAACTAAGACACTGCAGCCGCTCTGACCCTGTACATTTTTCTTATCCCCTAGTACCAGTTCTTTTCAGAAAGGACTCCATTTATGTGCAACTCCGTCTGTGACTGAGTTGTGTTCTGAATGGCTGGACTTGAGCTATGTCTGTGTAAGCAGAACTTCCCTCCGTGTATTCATTCTCCATTCCCAGAACGGCTGCTGCAGGAATGCAAATCCTATTTGGAAGGATTACTTGCCACGCAACAGCCAGAGGCCTTGTCCAAGGCTGGGCTCCCTCCCATGCCAAGAAGCACAAACCGAGAAGCTCCAATTTAGAGGACATGATTAGAGCAGGCAAGGTGGCGATACAAAATGGTATTCTCATTTCACGTATGCATCACCAAAGCTGTCATTCCCCTCCCCCCTAGTATTTTAGGAATTTGCACTAAAGCTGGGGATTTCATAAAATGCAAACGTAAAGATGTTCAAACAAAAAAGCGCAGACCAGGCCAGTGTTTATACTTGTGGAAACTGGCAATAACTGGTGGCAATACAGATTCCACTGGAGCACTTGTGTGTGAACACCAGGGGTCACACAATCATCTGGAAGGGGAAATAAAATTCTTCAGAGAAGTGTCTGCTATCTAGACCAGATCTTACAGGTTTTTATCGTCTATGTACATTCCTCTGTAACAACAATTACGGAAAACTACTGGAATGTCCCAACTCCTCAGGAGTTTGAATGTGTTTTTCCTTGTAAGTTGTATTTGCTATTGCTTATCTTTGCATTTTTTAAATACTTGACACATTTCATTCCTGTTATTTCAGCATACAAGGGAGCACCTCCTGTTTCTATAGGACGCAGCGCCGCAGTCTGCTACATTCCCCACCTTAGGAAGAGGTTCTCTTCAATTTAGTTCTTCCACAAAAGAAGAATGAGAGGAGTGTAATCTCATGCTTGTGAAAACGGCAGACTGTTAACACCAGCCAATGGTGGCCAGTATTTCTATACAGAATAGAAGCAATGGTGTTGTAGTAAAATTGATATTAACTAGAAAAATGAAGTGTAAAATGTAATTGAAGCAACTAAGGAAACCTGCTGCTGCTGAAGTCCTCTATACTGCCCCAACTCTATTTAATTATTTACCTAATATTAAAATAGAGAAATAGTAACTAGACATGTTTTTTTTTTACAATTCAATTAAGGAACTAACCACTAGATAACGTAGCCTTGTTGATAAGTAGGATATTCCTGTCAAGAGAGCGATGAACAGTAGGCCTGGTCAGCAAACCAAGAACACCTCCTGGAACTACCAAGATTAGAGGAGAAGTGGGTAAAAGGCAATTTCGTCAGGGCGACATCGTAACCACCTACCCAAATAATACCACTTACTGAAAAGAGAACAATGGAACAAGATGACAGGGTCTGTGCACTAATTTACATGGGAAGCGAAGAAATCTTGACCAATCATTAAAAAGAATAACAATGAATATCTATTAAGTGTTTGAATATGTAAAACTCAATGCATAACAGTGGAGATTTTTGAAACCGAGGTGTGCTCACATTCTGGGACAAGCACCCCATTTCTGCACATTAATGGAAAAAACTTGGAAATACCTCTACTCTGTGGGCTATTGCCTTGCACAGCCGGTAAAGAACCCAGATTTGGGACAACGGCAGCCGCTACCCCAGCACAGATGGATCCCTCATCATTTAACACTGGGTGGTGAAAATGGAGAAATGAAGAGCTGCACTGACTTCAGATTGAAGTCCTCTGAGTTAAGGCAAACACCAGCTAAGACTAGTTGTAACCATCTCTTTTTGCAATGGCACAGGTGCCTGATTTGACCTCCTGAGTACCACAGAGCTGGTGTCACAATTTTGCATTTGCTCTGTAGGAATCTTGTACTGATCAGAATTGTCAGCACACGAAGAAGTCCGGCAGAGCCATCCCCCAGCCATGCAGAACTACGTCATTTTGGAAATGGGAAATGTTACCTTAAAATTAGTTTGCTTCATGTCTTTCTCAAGTGTTTCTACCCATTCCAAATAAATTTTTGAAAATTTGTGTTTTGTACCTTCCCTGAAAACAACTCGGTAAAGGAAGCATTCAGAATAAGTTACAGTATACCCGGGCATCAGACAAAAGGTACCAAGAAAATGTATGAAGCTCTTGACCACCCTCAGCTTTGAGCAATCTGTAATTAATTTTTTTGGAATAGACAGGAAAAAAGAAAAGTGCAGCAGTTTTTGTAAACAAACCATGTAACAATCCTGAAAGTGAAAGAACACTAAGACTGTACAAAGAAAATGGCATAACTTGTATCTCCAGTTAGAGACATTTTCTGGCATCCAGTTTGGAGAGATTTTCTCCTGATTAAGATCCTGAACTAAGCAGTACAGGTTTCAAGTCTAGTTCAGTCTATGGCAATTAATAGGCATATAAAAAAGATGCCTTAGGTAAGTGGCAAGGTCTCCTATTAGCACATTATTAAAAATAGACAACCTGTAGAGCTATCTGAACAGATACTTTACATAATAAAACTTAGAATTTTACAGGCCCTGAGGATCAACATTTGTCATTGACTTTTGAAAGCTGAGGCCTTTTTGGGTCTGAACATAGTCCAGTTATACATTAATTGTAAGCCACAGTTATTAGCAGTGAGCCACTAGACTAAACGAGCTTTGGAGAACACCTCCATTGCCATCTTGGGCAGTGCCACAAGACAGCTGCACTGCACTGAAGAGGGAACAAACCAGCAGAAAAATCCTTTTGTGTCTTACCTTGTAATGGGAAGAGCAGATGCCTTCAAACATATCTATATCCATACAGCCCATTGGTTCGGATTTTCCTGGTAACAGCAACTCTTCCAGCTTCGTTTTCTTATTTTTAATCTGCCAGGTGGTGCAACCTGTAAATTTACAGAAGTGGGTGTGTTATTCCAAGATGTTTATTCATCTCATTCTACAAGGCATTCAGTTTAAATATATATGGCTCTGTGCCATGTGGCTCCTATTGCTCTCCAGAGCTTTCAGTGTAATGGATTACAGAGCACAATGTTTCTGGAGGTTATTCGTTTTGGGGAATATAAGTAGAGGACTCTCTAGGATTTCTTTGCAGACTTTCCAGAACATCACATTCAATATGCGTATATCTTACATATTTGAGAACATGTTCCTACCTTATGAAATTCTAATGATTTACTGTACAAAAAAAATGGCATAAATTGCATCTCTGAATTGTCAATCTCTTTGTCAGTTTATCTGTTAAAGATTGATTCTTGGGGAAAGAGACTAAGTTACATTTAAATACTAGTTCAGGAATAGGAACGCTACTAATTTGAGAAACTGGAGGTTGAGAGAGTGGCCAAGACTTACGTTCAGCAACTAAGGTAACAAAAAAGAAAAAAAGCCTTCCAAAGAAGTGATTCTGAACACTACTTAGGTTTTTCAGAAGCAGAGTAAATTAGTGAGACAGTAGGGAAATTCAGTCAGAGGAATTTTTTGTTTGGTAGAACTACTCAGGGAATCACAGTGAGATTCCTTAAATGTATCTGTAAGTGCAGTGCCTTCCAGGTATTTAAATTTGGTCATCCAAACTGAAAAGATCTCTGAAAACCAAGCCACAGGTTCTCTGCTTCGGCACTACAGTTTTCATTGCCAAAAGCTATAAGGGAGTCACTCACACGTGCTTGACTGCCCATTGCAGCCTAGGCAGTATCTAGAGCATTACCCGTGTACCTCACAGATACCCCTCCCAACCCCCAAATTCTTGATCCCCTGTATGCAGAATCCACAACCAGAACACATTTTCATGGCAGATTTTACAAAAACATGTTTTAGTTTCACAGAAGTTCAGTTAAACAACGGAGTGCAATCATCTGTTTACTGGCGAACCGGCATTCCGCGTTAGTTCAGATCTGCTTTGCTGAGCTGTGTTCAGCCTCTCAGAGCATTTGACTGTTTCATTACGAGATTTCACCAGACGCCCCTGGCTCCAGCACGACGGCACAGAAAATGGGATGCACAACGCCTGCTTCTCTCCACATTTTGGATGCTGCTGCTTAAAAGTTGCCCCTGTTCTCTACAGAAGCTCTTTACAAGTATTTCAAAGGTTATACTAGCTTTGTGTATTTATACACATAGCATCTAGGCTGCTCTCTCCCTCCCTTTTTTTACCATGGAAAATTGAAAATTAACTCACTTCAGTCAGAATGCCTAAAAATCTCCAGTGATGACTTTTTATACTATATTAACCACTTGTACCCTTACATCCTGGTGTAAATTCCTACCGTGAAGTCCCTGCATGGCTGAGCTGGCATGTCACACACTGAAGATAGCACAAGGTACATCTGATTTAATTGCCATTTAAACCTAAATCCTCTGACAGAGCCAGAAAGGCCTTAATCCTGGGAGATGCTTCAAGCAAGCTGATGCAGACAGATCTCAGATCTAAAAGGTCATGCACAATTACCCTAGAGTCCTCAACTCTGAGTCTCCAGATAACTTCCAACCTTACATAGACTCTCCTCTTCCCTCTGACAACTTTCAGGACTTGATTTCAGTGAAGTACAAGACTTGTCCTTCAGAAGTACTGGCTAAAATGGGAGCTGGGACTTGCCACAGAAAAAAAAATGCAATATTCAGTCTTACAAATTAAACGTCAGAATGCAAACTGCTAGGAAAAAAATACTAAGTGACTTATTATGCAGGCTACCTGAACATTTCCAGGCGATGTTTTTATTCAATCCATGCTTTGGGACCTCTCTAATTAGGACAAAACCTCCCTCTTCATGATGGTGGAGCATGTAGACTGGCATGGGGAAACAGTCTGTCTTGTGATTCTACCGTATACTACAAGCATTATGTGACACTTGTGATGTGATTTCAGCATAGTGCGGTATCACTCTTTTAAATCAAAATCCAGTGTAATTTCAGATATCTATAAATAAGTAAATCTGGTATTANTCTGCCAGGTGGTGCAACCTGTAAATTTACAGAAGTGGGTGTGTTATTCCAAGATGTTTATTCATCTCATTCTACAAGGCATTCAGTTTAAATATATATGGCTCTGTGCCATGTGGCTCCTATTGCTCTCCAGAGCTTTCAGTGTAATGGATTACAGAGCACAATGTTTCTGGAGGTTATTCGTTTTGGGGAATATAAGTAGAGGACTCTCTAGGATTTCTTTGCAGACTTTCCAGAACATCACATTCAATATGCGTATATCTTACATATTTGAGAACATGTTCCTACCTTATGAAATTCTAATGATTTACTGTACAAAAAAAATGGCATAAATTGCATCTCTGAATTGTCAATCTCTTTGTCAGTTTATCTGTTAAAGATTGATTCTTGGGGAAAGAGACTAAGTTACATTTAAATACTAGTTCAGGAATAGGAACGCTACTAATTTGAGAAACTGGAGGTTGAGAGAGTGGCCAAGACTTACGTTCAGCAACTAAGGTAACAAAAAAGAAAAAAAGCCTTCCAAAGAAGTGATTCTGAACACTACTTAGGTTTTTCAGAAGCAGAGTAAATTAGTGAGACAGTAGGGAAATTCAGTCAGAGGAATTTTTTGTTTGGTAGAACTACTCAGGGAATCACAGTGAGATTCCTTAAATGTATCTGTAAGTGCAGTGCCTTCCAGGTATTTAAATTTGGTCATCCAAACTGAAAAGATCTCTGAAAACCAAGCCACAGGTTCTCTGCTTCGGCACTACAGTTTTCATTGCCAAAAGCTATAAGGGAGTCACTCACACGTGCTTGACTGCCCATTGCAGCCTAGGCAGTATCTAGAGCATTACCCGTGTACCTCACAGATACCCCTCCCAACCCCCAAATTCTTGATCCCCTGTATGCAGAATCCACAACCAGAACACATTTTCATGGCAGATTTTACAAAAACATGTTTTAGTTTCACAGAAGTTCAGTTAAACAACGGAGTGCAATCATCTGTTTACTGGCGAACCGGCATTCCGCGTTAGTTCAGATCTGCTTTGCTGAGCTGTGTTCAGCCTCTCAGAGCATTTGACTGTTTCATTACGAGATTTCACCAGACGCCCCTGGCTCCAGCACGACGGCACAGAAAATGGGATGCACAACACCTGCTGCTCTCCACATTTTGGATGCTGCTGCTTAAAAGTTGCCCCTGTTCTCTACAGAAGCTCTTTACAAGTATTTCAAAGGTTATACTAGCTTTGTGTATTTATACACATAGCATCTAGGCTGCTCTCTCCCTCCCTTTTTTTACCATGGAAAATTGAAAATTAACTCACTTCAGTCAGAATGCCTAAAAATCTCCAGTGATGACTTTTTATACTATATTAACCACTTGTACCCTTACATCCTGGTGTAAATTCCTACCGTGAAGTCCCTGCATGGCTGAGCTGGCATGTCACACACTGAAGATAGCACAAGGTACATCTGATTTAATTGCCATTTAAACCTAAATCCTCTGACAGAGCCAGAAAGGCCTTAATCCTGGGAGATGCTTCAAGCAAGCTGATGCAGACAGATCTCAGATCTAAAAGGTCATGCACAATTACCCTAGAGTCCTCAACTCTGAGTCTCCAGATAACTTCCAACCTTACATAGACTCTCCTCTTCCCTCTGACAACTTTCAGGACTTGATTTCAGTGAAGTACAAGACTTGTCCTTCAGAAGTACTGGCTAAAATGGGAGCTGGGACTTGCCACAGAAAAAAAAATGCAATATTCAGTCTTACAAATTAAACGTCAGAATGCAAACTGCTAGGAAAAAAATACTAAGTGACTTATTATGCAGGCTACCTGAACATTTCCAGGCGATGTTTTTATTCAATCCATGCTTTGGGACCTCTCTAATTAGGACAAAACCTCCCTCTTCATGATGGTGGAGCATGTAGACTGGCATGGGGAAACAGTCTGTCTTGTGATTCTACCGTATACTACAAGCATTATGTGACACTTGTGATGTGATTTCAGCATAGTGCGGTATCACTCTTTTAAATCAAAATCCAGTGTAATTTCAGATATCTATAAATAAGTAAATCTGGTATTAAAACATTAAACTCTCCTGTCATTTCGGACCTGTTGGATAGACCAGAACCTGTAGGTCAGGACAGGTGCCTGGATGCAGGTAGACAGAACTCTGATGGTGTACCACTCTCACAACACTACTGAAGAACTGATTACAGTTCAAGGGAAAAATTGGTTGTCGTGTGCCAAATTCCTATAGAATAAGGACTCTGTGTATGCAATCATGTCAATTATGTGACTGCAGGGTCACGTAGGAGGTAGCCCACACTGGAGAATAAAGAAAAATGAGCCAACAGTAGCAAGCAAGATAGAGTGTGAAGAGACATCTAAAACTATTTTTTCTTGTTGATCACTAAGATTAATTACCCTCATGATGCACAGGCTTTGCTCAAATGCTGACAGAAACAGAAACAAATAGGAGGTCCCCTTGAATCTACCACTAGGTAGAAAGTTACAATATTATTTTGTATTCAAACCTTGGATGTATTCTTTTTCCAGTCCTTTATATATAGTACTGTTACTATTTTACAGTGTTTTCCTACATAATTATAGACATCACATGAACTACAGAAAGTGCAGGTTAGCTAACAAAACTCCTAGAATGTCTTGAAGTGCCTGGTTTGAAGTGTCTGGTTACATTATACACCTTTAACTATTAGTAAAGTAAAAGGAGCTGTTTGAGAGATAACATACATCTTGATTAGCTACTGTCTTGATTTCAGTTACACTGTTAATCTACATAGGTATAAAAAAAAAAAAAGCTGCGCAAAGAAGCATTAGCACTATATAAAAGTGATTGCTTTGCTTTCAGCCCCACTTACAGATGTTAGCTCTACCTCTTAAAATCTTACCATGCGAAAAGCCGATCTTAATTTTTCTGTGTGTGCTCTTGTACAGAGAGTACTATACTTGCACCTCTCTAATCTGAAGTTGCTGAACATGCTATAAGCCATTGCTTTAACAGCTTGGCACAGGTCACACGGGTCACACCTCTTAAGTCTTTGAATAGGAACACCATTGATCAAGCAAAATCCCTCTATTTTGTGTGTCTTGGGTGACTTTAAATCTTCTGGAAGAAAAAATGTAATACTCAAGGTATACAAAGGGCAGACAGGTACCGCTCCATTGATTTTGATTGACCTATTTACAGTGGATTTGGATCTGGACCAATGATAAGGACGAAGTTGCAACTATTCCTCAGATATGAAAAACTCCCAATACACCTGTGCTATTTCCAAACATGAAAGAGTTATATGCTCAAATCTGTATGCATCCATGTATTATGAAACCCCACAATCAATCTTATTGTGCAATCTCCAGTTTAGGACAATCATAAAGAACTCCTAAATGTAGTCCTGCATCATCTATTCTAGAGGACTACCCCTGGATTACAATCTGAATGCCAGTGATCACAGAAGTGACCACAGAAGGCTTCTTTCACCACTGATTCCCTCATATCTTCCACAATACATTGAACCAGTATCTTGTCGTAAAACTATATTTGCTCCTTTGAGGCATTGTGATACTGTATTTAAAGGTCCTTCCTGGAAAAGTCTGCCTTAATAGGCAGAGCTTAGTAAAGCAACCTAAGCTTCCCAGCCAAACTTTTTATTAAATCATACCAAAACCGCCAGAACTATGCCATTGCAAAGACTGTTGGAAAGGGAAGTGTCCTGGCTGCCCTGAAAGCCTATATACCAACCTCAGAAAAGAACTCACACATCTTTTTTGAATAATACTAATGTCATTGTTTATAGCTGCAGGATGCATTAAATGCTGCTTAAATTACCAAGCATAGGAGCACTTGTGGATTAATATCCAAGCCTGTGGTCTTCCACCAATAGTGTTATAATGAGGCTGAGGTAAACCAGCCTGCTGCAACCAGCATAGTGGCTCCAGTTGCCTGCATTCCTCTGCACGCTCCTACACCCCGAAACACTTCTCCTACTCCTTTCCCTTTGTCATTTTCTCTTCTTCCTCCCTTCTTGTTTAGTCCTCGCTCTCCTTTTGTACCAGTACAGGTTGGAGCCCAACCGGCTGTGAAAACAGCTTTACGGAGAAAGACCCGGAAGTCACAGCGGACAAGTTGACCATAAACCAGAAGGGAGAGTAAAGAAGATGGAGCCAGACTCTTCCTGGGGGTGCTCAGCAAAAGAACACGAGGAAACGGGCACAAACTGAAACCCAAGCAATTTCATTTAAACATAAGAAAGTCTCACTGTCAGGGTGGTCCAACACAGGTACAGGTCACCCAGAGAGGCTGTGGAGTCTCCATCCCCAGAGACTGGAGATACTCAAAACCCAGCTGGACACAGCCCCATGCAGCCCGCTCTCGGTGCTTTGAGCAGAGGGTTGGACCAGACAGCCTCAGCCATTCTGTGACCCTGTAAACAGAGCCCTGTTCCCCAATTTACTTATTTTTTTAAAACAAGTTATGTTACTGACATGGCTAAGGTGAAAACCTGATCTTGAACAGTGGGACAGGAATTTCATTTGAGGTCTCCACACTTTATGGTTGGAATGGACTGATGAAACAATGACTTTGAAAATTAAACTAGATGTTAGAGATGCTCCTTACTCTAAGAATTATACAACTCCTCTTGTGCTTTTCTCAGAAGAAAAAGCTCCAGGGGTAACTGTTGCTTGCAGTAAGTAGTTCTGCTTGCAGCATTTAATGCATTGCCCACTTGTGACATTATGTTTATGTCTCGCCCTTTATATCATGCTCCCAAATGGAGACTGCCAAAGCAATTTTAGTTAGCAAATCTTTTCCTCAGCGTCACAGTACACTAGATAAAACCTGCTTGCTGATGCAGAAGGAATGATGAGAGGGCATAGAGAATTAATCCCCGTAATAAAGAATAAGTTGAACCCTTACCCAGGGTTCAAGAGAGCTTTGCAAAGGAAAACAGGTAAGTTTGCCAGCTCATACACTTCTTTCAGGGAATGCTATCAGCAGACCGGAGGTCACAATGAATGTTTTAACTATGGATTATATATATTGTCATCAGTGGAAAGGACTACCCAGTATCAAGCAGAGATGCATCATATTCTTAACTCAAAGAGATGGCTAAGTGTTCTACGTAATCCAATTCCTTAGTCAGCCAGGAGCAAGAGATGAGTCATTCTTTCCCATACCCATCACTTCCAATTGCAACAGTTAACATACTCCTATCATAAATGATCTACAGGTAACACTTCTAACCTCAACATTCTGAGTTCTAGTACCCTTAAACTCAAGTCTGAAAAGCTTTATTTACAACAGGCTACAACGTAGGTGCAAAATGACAATCTGGTCTCACTCATTTCTTTTGAAGAATAACTCCGTCTTCAGTCAGAAAAGAGAGTCAACTATGAAGCTTTATTTTTGTGGATGTTAGGTTAGAACCTTAACAGCAATTTTCATTTTTCCTATTTTATATATATACTGTGGCCAGCACATGCCTCCAGCCGAGTTATTTGCAGTTACCCCACAGCAACGCCCTTGTCTAACAGTTTCCTTGGATAATTCAGGGAATGACAAGACAGTTTTTGGTTCACTTCAATTTCTACTGATTTTAATTTAACCAGTATCACAGTTATACATTCATAGAATCATAGAATGGTTTAGGTTGGAAGGGACCTTAAAGATCACCTAGTTCCAACCCCCCCTGCCATGGGCAGGAACACCTCCCACTAGACCTGGTTGCTCAAAGCCCCATCCAACCTGGCCTCGAACATTTCCTGGGATGGGACCTCCACAGCTTTCCTAGGCAACCCATTCCAGTTCCTCACCACCCTCAGAGTGAAAAATTTCTTCCCGAGATCTAATCTAAATCTACCCTCTTCCAGTTTGAAGCCATTACCCCTCATCCTATCACTATATGCCCTTGTAAAAAGTCCCTCTCCAGCTTTCTTGTAGACCCCTTCAGATACTGGAAGGCCGCTATAACATTTCTCTGGAGCTTTCTCTTCTCCAGACTGAACAACCCCAACTCTCTCAGCCTGTCTTTACAGGAGAGATGCTCCAGCCCTCTGATCATCTTTGTGGCCCTCCTCTGGATCTGCTCCAACAGGTCCACATCCTTCTTGTGCTGAGGACTCCAGAGCTGGCCACAGTATTCCAGGTGGGGTCTCACACGAGCAGAGCAGAGGGGCAGAATCTCCTCCCTCAACCCACTGGCCACACTTTCACACCCTATCACTCAAAGGAGATCTGTTACAGACACCACATTGTCTTTAGTCGTGCTCCACCACACAGCTGAGCTTTGGATACAAAAACTTAGCATCTATTCATAAATTTGTTGGTTATTTATTCATTTACTGATTTACGAAGTACAGTCAGGCATACCAGTTCATATATTCCACAAACAAGGATGTCATGAAACAATTCGGTGAAAGTTTTGATTCAGATCCATTAACTCTGACCAGAATAAATCATTTGCAAGAACATACACTAGAATTTATGTGTATGTTAATTGCCTTTATTTACCTGGCAATTGATTAATCCAATTTACAGCATGGTCAAAACCTCTCATCTAGCTATAAACCTCAGAGAGGAATTTGTTTACCTGCAATGAGCTGGACTGGAGCATGAGCTGGTTGGGGCTTGTTGATACAACTGAGGTCTGTTGCATGCCCACCGAGGGATTCAGATTAGCTAAACTCTTGCTATGGGCAGCTGCAGGCTCTGAAGAAATGCAATCTGTGCTGATTCAGCTTATCTGTTAAGGCAAAACTCAGCCCTGGCAAGACCTCCAAGGGAAAGCAGCACCACTGGAGCAGACACTACAGCACAAGCACTTACGAATATTGCCTCCTGTTGCCAGGAGAGGAAAGATTGCCCAGTGTTTTCAAACTTTTCAAGAAAGTCAGTGTCAATACATAAAATGTCTTTAATGTATGCACACTACTGCAGCTATTTCAGCATTACATTGGCACATCAGTTTTATTAACAGAAATAAAAGGCTTTGTCAATAATAAGCTTGGGTTTTATTTTATTCTGCATTATGCTATTGTAACTGCAGATCCTGTATGCAACCACATTAATTGCATCTCTATCATTCTAATACTTGTAATTGCCTTCGTTCTTTAATCTCTCCAGCATAAAGTTCAGACTATTCCATATCTGGCATTAATCTAGAGAACATCAGTTTACAAGAGTAGAGTAAATTCCATCAGTCCTAACAGGATTAAAGGTTTTTCTGCAGTTTTCAAATCCTCAGAAGTAACAAATATTTTTTAAAGGAATAGGTGGTGTTCACACAGCTGATTAGCATGGTCCACCATGATCAGAGTAGCTGATAAGAAATTTACCATAATAGTTTCCCTGCATCTGCATCTAAGATTTCTTTATGATCAGGACCTACAGTACGTCTGCTACATAAACTAGAGGAGAATAGGTCACTCTGGGACAACAGCATAGTTGGCAATACCCAATTGCTTGGATGTGTAGATTTAGGTCTAATTAATACAGTTTAAGAAAAGTCACTACAGCATTTTCAGATACAGGTAGCATCACCATTACTATACTGTTATTTATTCCTGCAATTTATGTAGTTAAGAAAAATGAGGCTGCGAATGTAAGAGTCAGAATTTAATATAGATTTTAACAGTTGCATCTGCTTTCCAGAGGTACTGCTGCAAATCATTAGGAGAAAATTACAGCTTTTTAAAAATTTGCTTCCAAATTTCATTCCCTAATCTGCTACTTTGCCTCCCCTCCCAAAAAAAAAAAAACCCCAGCTGTAAAACGATAGCCTCATTCATCAGAACCACACTCCCGTTGCTGATTTACCTCCTGAGGCAGTCAAAGGGTCATTTTTAAACATTACGTTGTCAATAGGATAAAAAGGGACTGATCCTACTTGCTTTAATTAGCAGCTTTTTCCACAGAAGCCTCTCCATATGAAGGACTCTCTCCGTAGACCTTGAATGCCTTACTGCTTTCTGCAGTTGAGTGGTGGATTTTCTCTGTTAGATTATACATTTTGTAGTTCTGCTGCGCTAGCACAGCCATTTATTCACAGCTTAGTTCAGTTTCCTTCCTATTTTTTCCTGTAGAAGTCAGTCCAATTCTTAATTACTTATCCATAGCTGTTTTTATCCCTGTTACAGCCCATCTATTCAATCTACGCTTTAAAATGTTTTCCTGAAACAGTCATCTGGTCCCTCCTACTATTTGAGAGAAATATATGAAGGCTATCTCTAGTAAACCACCTTGATAAAAGGTATCACGGTACTACAACAGGCTTTTTCAGTTGGCCATGCTTCAAGACCCGTTTAAAAGAGGACGCTGTCTTTCACGCAGTGTTCTACTTTAAATCCAACATGCAAGCCACAGGCTCCCAGTTTCATTACGATATGGAGCAGTCTCGTGCCTTCGGCTGTATATTACCAATATGCCTCTCAGCAAACATATGTTCACTGGGCTTGCCAAGCACCTTGTAGTTCCTGCTTAAAAAAATATAAAATAAAATAAAATGCTGCCTTCTACGAGAGATACGATGCTTTTTGTGCAATGGTAGATATTAATGTCACCTTCCCTTGCAGCTGCCACCCATTCGAAAAGAGTGGGGATCGCCCGTACGCGGTTTTCACTACCTGCCAACCCCTGAAACTGCTTATTCACCTACAACCGAGCCCACCAGGACGCAGGAGGACGGTCACAACGCAACGCTTTGCTCAACTCCCAGCGCAAACCCACCGGGCAGCTGCCACTTCAGACGCTATTTCACAAAAGAAGAAGAAGAAGAAGAAGGAGAAGAAGAAGAAGGAGGAGAAGAAGAAGAAGAAGAAGGAGAAGGAGAAGAAAACCCATAAGCAAACGCATCTCGGAAGCGGAGCCGCATCCTCCCCTCCCCTCCCATCCCATCCACCCCATCCCATCCCATCCCATCCCTTAACTCCAGGGCTTGTGGCTGCTCAACCCGACCCCGCAGCACCCGCCCCGCCGGCCGAGCCCCGGCAAGAAGAAGGAGCCGCCGCCGCCGCTTACCTCGACCGCGGCGCCGGCGGCGGCGGCTCCCCCTGCGCTGCGGAGCNCGGCGCCGGGAAATGGGGGAGCCGGCGTTGCGGCAGCGGGGGCGGGCGGGGGGGCTGGGAAGGGAGAGATTAGGGGCAGGGTTTTACAAGGGCGGTATTGGATTAGCGATATTAGATGCGGTATTTCGGGGGCCAGGCTGGAAAGGTGCGACAGCGCGACAAAAGCAGGTGCTGGGGATGCGGCGGTAAGAGGAAAATTGTTGGGGGGGGCGGTGCTGTAGCGGGGCGCTCCCTCCAGTCCCTTCCGCTCCAAGCAGTGGGGGCGTTTGGAATGCCGGCGGCTTTTTCCTGCCCTGGCTTCCACCAGGGCTGGTGTGCCTTCAGGGCTACTCCTACAGTTTTGAACCCGGCTGGAAGACATTCCCCAGAGGACGGCTGCCCCCCCTGAATTCAGATACACCCTGTAGGCGACGGGATGTTTCTAGGGGTGTCGGTGTGGCTACTCCAAGGGAAACAGCCTCGGAAGCGTAGATCCAGAACCGGCACCAGCTTCCCAACCCAGATCCCTTCCAGTTTAATGCCTCACCCTATGCGCTACTGCTTGCTGAAAATGTTAAGCCTTCATTCCTCATCCCTCATTAAGCATAATCATTATAGGTTTGTATTTTTCTATATTAACCGATGGAGAGGAAAATCCTACCTTTTTTACTTACCTTTTTGCCCTGGATTTTCTACGGCTATATAATTATTAACAACCAATACAACCCTGCTACATCTATCTTCTGCCAGTGCAGGCTATCTTACCTTTAATTTCTTACCACTTCAATGGAAACGTTGAATGTGTCAGGAATCCGGGAGTTAAGAGTGGGAAGTGGTACGTGCAGCTTCAGCCAGACGTGGTAGGTCATAGCAATGAGTCGGATCCCGGTCGCTCAGCGTTTCATTCCAGAGGCTTTGCAATCGTGGTCTTCCCATTAAAGAAAGAGTCGCTGCTGGTAAAATATTACCAAAATTGAAACTATGTATTATTCGATGAGACTTGATGCAAGAGCATCAACCACTGGTTTGTTTATGGCTATCCCTTGTCTTTTCTTCTTTTGCCCAGTATTTCCTTCAAGTTGCCACATACTAATAATGAAATGAACGTTTGAGTCCATGCCACGCACCAACAACTAACAACACGTGTAGTCAGTTATGTTTTCAAATCACAGTACAAATATGAAATAATTAGGCTAAATGCACTAATTGAGCTGTAATAATGGAGTAACTCATTACTGACTAGGAAGTGTAAGATTCCCAGCCTCCTATATGACGAGCAAACAGACATAAGGACAATTTCGCAGATCAGCATCCTCAATTATGCCTGCCAGTTTGTGGATACTCCAGTTTATAATGCCCAAACTAAGTAAACTGATCACCAGCCTATAGACTCCATAACACAGTCAACAGCCCTTAAAGCTATAGAGGAGGAGAGAGAACCAGTGCTCCAATGTTTAGCAACAAAGGGTCTGCATATGCGAAATAAATGTTTCCATCTACATCAAGTGTCCAACTAAGGACTGTGAAAATCTTGTCTGTAAATGCCCAGTTCAGCTTTGCAATAGGCAGTGCTTTCTAGCAATCAGTGGGATCAAACGTGTCTTCCCTGAAGTAGCTTTGCTTGCCACAAACCCTTTAAAAGTTCCTTTTTCCAGGTTTTCTTACACTCACTGTACCTTTGCTAGCAATGAACTTGGTAGTAGCAGGAATATTACTGGAGGTGGATAACAGAGGGCTTCATATTCTTTCCTGACAGAGTAGACCTGATACATGTTGGAAATGGAGTAGCTGTTCTTAACTCAAGAATAATAAGTTTCTTTTTGCTAGAAATTAAACTTCAGCCCAGATTCAAAGAGAAAAGGAGCATGAGTTTGCCTAATCTTCCTGCTGCCCTATATGGAATAAAGTAACAGTCTGAAGTTGAATAGCTCCACACAGAGGGGATTTGTTTGGCAGAATGTCCATCAACTCTGATAACCTTTTAAAATAATTTTGTTCTATAAATACTTTTTCTTCTATAGTTGCCTAGTGCAATTCAGGAGGAAATTTCAGCTGCTGAGAAAACATTATCCTAGGGTTCACATAGACCATATACAAAAACCATATTTGGGAGAAAACACTTGTCTGTCTGTGTTTACCATACCTGAGGTTAACCACTTTAAGGTGGTTTAGTAGTTTGGTTTTAACTAGCCAGCATTAGTTATTCACAGGTTAAAAGATGCTTTCTGAAGAAGATTAAGATTCAGCCTCTTCAGAGATCTACAATTTTAAAGAGGGGTTATGGCTTGTCTCTGGTTAAAAGCCAGAAAGCTTGGCTCCTTCAAGGCACTATAATTCATAAGTAATTACAAAGAACAAATGAGAAGGATTGGAATTTCTTCCTCGCTGGAACAAAATTCATTGTGATGTTATAACTGTAGTTATAAGAAATTTTCAAAATCCTCATGGGGTTTGTAAAAGCACAAGACATTATTCATCCTTGTACCTAATGAAAAATAAAAAAGGGAGTTCCAAAATAAAATCAATTGCAATTGTCAGTGCATAGCAAATCCAAACTGAACTGGTTTAGATACGAAGTAAAATTTGTCTTTGTAAAATGGAATGAAGTTGTAAAGTGGGATGAACAAGAGAAAAATGCCTTTGTCCATGAAGTCCTCCTTAGCACTCAAGAGAACTGAAGCCTGATAGTTCTCCATCAGCTTCAGAGGGTCTGGATGAGGTGCACAAGCAACAGTGATGCAGTGTGAATAAGACATTAATGCAGGAGCCAGAAGAAGTCGTGTTTCTCTTTCTGGGCCTGCCACCAAGCTAGTGCATTTTTCTGATAAGCCAGGTCATTTCTCAAGCTTTTCTTCTCTACTACCTTTGGCCAAATTAACTTCAAACTTTCTGGGAAAGACATGGTCTTTAAAAACAGCACACAGAATCAAGAAAGTTCCCAATTTCAGTTAGGAATAGTAGGTACAATATAAACAAACAACCAAATTTACAGAATCGGAACCAGCAAACTAATTAATTCCAAATTTTACAGTGTCCTTTTGAAAATGTGCCCCAGAGAGGCGGCTCTCTTGGACAGCACAGGAGTGATTCTGTTGCCAACTCTCAGAGCTACAGCCATGAGGAACCACAGATGAGCCCTCTACGACTGTAACCTTTCCTTCTCTCTGTAGACCAGTCGCACGGTAGGTAACAAACATCCAGCAGGAGCTTATAAATATGCAATTTTAAAAACTGAACCAGCCTGTCGCTGGAAGGAAAGAGTATATAGAACTTATTACACAGTGCTTTTCCACCCCCTTCTTATTCTAGAAGGATCGTAATTATTCCCTGTTGCAGGACCTGTACCGTAGTAATCCCTCTCCTCCTACATGCTTCATTTGCAACTTGAGAGCTAACAGCCTATTAAGTTTTTAATAAATTACACTAAAATATTGTGGCACTGTTCTAAAAATAAAACCTGGAGATGAGTTTTTAGGGATATGTTCCTTTCATGCATAAAACTATCCCTTAGACACATAATTTTTTCTACAAAAACGTCTTGGCTTATAAACATCTGTGATCATAAATACTTCTCAGAAAAGCTCTGGCAGTGAATTTGTAGTATTAGAGTCACTTTTTTAAAGGAGAAAGCTTTTTCCTTTTCACTATTAATCTCTTACCCTTTCATCTCAAATTTAATTCATCTCTAGGTCTTTACAAAGTCATGAAATTATTTATGTGCTAAGAAGGATAAGGTAGTATGAAAGAAGAAAAGACCTCACAAAGATTGGATAAAAGTAACAGTAAAAATACTGGGAAGAATACGGAAAATACTGGGCTTTCATTGATTCATTCAGGACTACAACATTGGCCTGAGCCATTTTAGAAAGTTTTAATATAATGCTCCTCATTTTGCATTCACAGGACTAATTTTGTAGTTACACTTACGCTTTACATTGGGTGCCCGAATCCATGGTTAAAATATTTAATTAAAGTAGTCTGCTTTTCAGACGTCTTGAACATTCACCTGCTTCACTGACAATCATAGATGCTATAAATACGTCGCAGCTCTAAGACTGAGCAACGTTTACTTAAATCTCTATACGTGGTCCTGGAAGTCTAACATTAAGCCTACAAGCTTCAAAAACCTTCAACTGTCTGGGGTTTTTCTATTCTTTTCTCTCCCTCACAATCATCTTATAGCACCCCAGAATTTGTAAAGAAAAGAAAGGGGAGGACAGAAGAACAAGATGATGATCAGATGTGAATGCCAAAGTCATTTACACATAGGACATGCTTACATATTCAGGTCAAAAAGGTCAAAATCATCTGGACCGCAACATGAAAGGCGGCTGCTGGGTAGCAAGATGAAGGCCTCCTGCGTGGCGCTGTACCAAGGTCTCAAAGATGAAACAGGAACCACTGCAAAGAGCTCCAAGAAGAGCCTGGCAGGGCGCTGATGTGCTCCTTGGCGTGGCGCTGTCAAGGGCTCCCCATTGCTGGCGTAGTGAGAGGCTCCATCAAGAGCCAGCCAGCGTGACCATGAGCTTTCCTTGGATGCCATGATGCAAAATTCAGGGAGGTGGTGGAATTGCCGTCCCTGGAGGTATTTAAAAGACGGGTAGACATGGTGCTGAGGGACATGGTTTAGGGGTGGTTTTGGCAGTGTAGGTTTATGGTTGGACTTTATGATCTTGAAGGTCTCTTCCAACCCAAGTGATTCTGTGATTCTATGATATTGAATGGCTTGAGGAACTCATTCACAGATTTAGTTTTGATGCATATTAACCAAGATGGGCTCTCAAAACGTGACTGTTAATAGGGTAAAGTTGTTCTTGTGCAGGTTGCATGAACATACCAGATGTTTCTAAGCATTTAATTAAGCAAATATCTTAAAGATGGAAAAGAAGCAATCTATTAAAAAACCAAAATCTTAAACAAAGCAAAAAAAAAAAAAAAATTACCAAAGCTTTAAAAGTTTTCAGAGAGGGAAGAAAAAACCTTAAGCCTTACATAAGAATTCAAAAGGTTTTGAGAGTACGGTTCTTTGGGTAAGACTGCAGCTGTTCAGGTATTCTGCTGAAGAACATGGAGTATACCATTGAAAAGGGTAAACTAGAATATAAAATTTTCAATGCTTGTCACAATTATTTTAGTTCAGTTCTCTAAATATTACGTATCAGGCTTCAAGGTATGGATGTTTTTCTTATAAATGTGCTGAAGAGACCATTGAAAACCAGAGGTGTTGAGGATATATACATGCCTCACCCATATCTTAATGCAACACATTTCTGAGGATGACTGCTGGTAACTGAAAGTAAAAATAGGGATATCTTGTTCAGCACAGCCATCTGAGAGTAGTTTATATGAAGAAAGGCATTTCTTACAACAAAGAAATCTGGTTTAAAAAAGCCCTCAGCCATAAAGAACTCCTACTACTGTTTGAGCAATCACCACTGGCAGGAAGTCTCACTGAAGGGTCACCACATCACACAGAAACAGCGGAAGCTTATATTTCCATTTTACCATGTGTCTATCGGAGTCAGGAATAACAGTCAGTGGCACAGCAGGGAAGAAACTTGGGCACTCTGGACAGCAAGTAACGATGAGAAGACCTCCCCTCATGGCATGGCTAAGCCTCTTCAACAAATCACACACCTTCACATGTCCCATAAGCTCCAGGGCTTTGTTGTTGCTGCCTTTTCCTTCATCTTAGGTGTTTCCCTAGTTTATGTCTGTATGGTTGGCAGAACTGTTCCATGACCACCTTTATGCTGGGGTTTCATACGTGCTTCCCAGCGGTCAAAGACCCTGGTGATCACCTGGTATATTGCTTTGCACTGGGAAGTGCTTCACAGCATCTTTGCAGAGCTTCCATTTCACCTTGCACCCCAGAACAGCTGTTTGGGTGCTTGTGTATCATCCGGCCATCCTCCATCAGGAGAGCTCTCCGCAAGCAAGTTCGCTTCATGTGAGTTTGAGTGAGTGCTTTCATTAAAAAGACCTGCATGCCTAAAAACAACAGACTTTTTAAGCAAGAAAAAGATTTGCTTACTGCAAGATCTTATCAAAATATTATGTGGCTCAAACAGATATAGTTTCGAATCATTGTATGGGAGCCAGATGTACACCTCATGGAAATTTAGCAGTGTCAATTAAATTATCCTCAGAAGTACCTTATGCCCAGCTCTTGGAAACAGAGGAAAGAAACCATGATTGTAACAGTACAAATAATAAATGACTAAATAAAACTAAAAGCAACTGCAGGAAAAGTTTTTATTGGCTATGAAAGAATATGAGGTACAACAGTAGCAAGATCTTAAATTCTTTTCCTATCTGTGGCTAAATGTTCTTAACTAAGTACTTAATCCTGCAGTTGGGTTTTATTAAACTGGTATTAGGGCTGTTGTTATTGTATTAGCATTGTGATAAAAATCCAGGAGGCCTTTTCAGAGATCATCGCCATAACAGCAAAAAGATAGGGCTTGCTATTTTCTTAATAAATAACACATAAGATACAAACTTCCCTTGTAGTTAGAACCTCCCTCCTGTCCAGAAACTAAACTCATTGCTTCATTATAATTAGGACCCTTGCAGATTTCTTTATAATTGCTAATTACTTTTTAATCTCCCTGGCAATAAATAGCTTTTCTAAACTTAATTGATTTCACTCACAAGGACTAACAGATTACCCAGGATTCTGCTCACCATCTGTCATGTAAACATGGGTAAAGTAAAATCTTCCTTGCTTTTTCTTCCTAAATTACCTCACTTTTCCTTTGGAATTGTTCTGTCCAGATTTAGAGTAGCACTCAGCAGTTTTTGGTTGGATGTATTTGTTTGTAAAAGAACTTTTCGGAAGCAGAAATGAAACATATAGTGAACATCAGAGACTTTTAATAAGTTGCAAAGTGCTATATTAAGCTAAAAGATCCCCTGAAAAGATAGTGCAATTCTTATTCCTAAATGTAAAAAACCCTAAAACTACAATCAGGTTCCAAACTAGCAAGGGATTGGATTAATTCATTATTATATTTCTCCAAATTAAGAAAACTAAATAAGCTATGTTATTTGTCTTCTTCTGAACTGTGCATTTCAGGGAGAGATGGAAAACTCATGTGTTTCCAACCTCAAAGGCTAGGACTGCTTTGTAATGAAAATTAATTGTCACATAACTTACAAGTATAGGAAGTGAGACTTTAAAAACAGATGCCTGATCAAAATTGCTTGCACTGTCCCTGATCCAATTCAAAAAGAATCTCTTTGCCATCGTGGCACCGTATTTCTGTTTTTCTGAAAATGTAACCAGTTAGAGCCTACTGGATCTCTTCTTTGTAACTGGATGAAAGTATTTGAACAACTGCATCAACTAAACAGTAAGTCTTTTTCAAGGCCTATTAATTCAGCCATGTAAAAGCCAGCAGTTTGTAGAGATTTTTAAGTGCATTTGGTGACAAAACATACTGCAGGATTCTCATTCACTAATGCATTACTTGTCTGCTGGTGTCAGTCCTGGAAATCCCCCAATCAAAGCAGCTTTTCAGAAGGGTTCCACAACAGCCTCCATATCCTGACAACAGTAGTTTTTCCACACTTCGTCAAGGAAAAATTTTAAAAAAGGTCTTTTTTCTAAATATTACTTGCAATAGAACTGTGGAAGGATTTCAGCCAAATATAAGATATGGCCATGGTATCTGCCTTTATTTATTATTAAAAATAAATGTTGTTGACAAACAAACAGAATATGGCTGTTTTCTTTGAAAAAAAGAAAAGTAAAAATATGTATTGCACTGAAACACCTGAAACCTGGCACAGGAATTCTATACAGTATATTGATAGTATATTGGTTTCTTTTGATTGTTTTCGTCCACAGAGTGTTAGATTTTTATTTACTATGTAGATAGGAAAAAAAGAGATCATTTTTGGTGGGAGCTCTTCCTTCTTTTAGTATCTTTCAGAGGAAAAAAAACCCTGTCTGTTTTTCACCCACTTGCCATTCTTCTTTTGCCTACCATTTGCTGCTTTCATGCCTGCTTGCAAAAGGTTCTCAGCCTTTTTCACAGGGCCAACCTCCTAAACAACCTCTGCCCATCAGTTTCCTACAGGTTCAGGTGTTTGACTTTCTCCCTTGACTCTTCCAAACTTCTGGAAAGACCAGCCCATAGTTCTGCAATACAAATCTCCATCAAGTCCCGCATTTGCCTCATCACATCTGAAACACTGTAATTCAATTTGGAGGCAGTCCAGACTGCCCTGTATTTTGTGCCGTGTTTCGTGCAAGAAGCTTCTGATCAGTCACTGCCAGATTTTATTCATCTATTTCTATTACATGTCAATAAAAAAAACCAAACACAACCCTCCTAAGCACTGTGCAAATTATGCTGTCTGAGGTTGTTAATATTACGGAAGGCAGGAGTTGTTAATGGCAGGGCACGCTGGCATTGGTGGAGAGCATTTGTCAGAGTGAAGATGGACTGAGTGGCAAGGAGAGGGGTTTGGTAAAGGAAAAATAATAGAAGGTTTAAGTGCCCGTTTACATTTTATAGATCATCCCAGATCAGTAACAACTGTAAGACATCGGCAGCTGATCTTTGCTTGGTAACGTTAGTAAAAGAGGATGGTGAAAACAGCTGCATTTCTAGTGGCTATCTCCTAATGTAGCTGTATTAATTACCTTTGATGTTAATTGCCAGACACAGCACTATGATCAGAGGAACAGGACTCAAAGAGTGCCATTCCCTGGTTTCATGTTGGGGAGAGCGCTGGGCTCAGGTGACGCACGGTCAGGCTGCTCCTTGGGGACTCGTAATAACCTTCCCACCGTCAACCAGATGTGGCCGCAGGGTGACGGGTTTGCAGGTGCCTGTAGGCTGGACTTCAGCCTAATGGCAAGCTCCATCACCTCTGAAGACACGACAGAGAAAGCAAGGCCACCATCCACCTTGTCTTGATTTTAAATTAGATGCTCAGTGCATCTAGCAGAGTTGCTGATACTTGCGAAAGTGTTATCAATGTATTTTCCTGGAAAGGACAGAACAGCAAATGCTTTGGCTTCTTATCCACGGTACGGTAAACAGGGATGTCCTCAATGCAGGTTATTTTGTTTATAAAGCGTCACACTTCAAGGTGTTTGGTCTTGAACGTTGGTCACGCTCTGAAACGAACACAATCCAATGCGTTCAGATGGCAACAGGGTGATCCTTGGAAAGAAAATAGATGCATTCAGGCTGCGAAATTTGGAGTAACGATTCACCCAGCCTCGTGGCAGCACTGTAAGGAGTCAGGCTGGTAGATGCTAAGCCTGGACTGATAGGAGCAGGGCTCCTTTCTCTCAAAACAACCAACCCGAGCGGGACTTGGGAATTCCTCACTAGAGGTGGTGTGCCGTGCCTTGAATTCACAGAACAGACAGCAAATTATCTCCGTGCATGTACGTGCACACGTGCAGCAATAAATAAATGTTGTGATTCACAGCTCAATTTCAACATAGCGTCTGTATCCTCATTCATCAGTGTGCCTGAGTCAACTATTTTTTCAGCATTAGCAACAAGCTTCTCAGCTCAAAACCAAGGGATTTTTCTTAGGCCATTTAAGAGTTACCAGAACTCCTGTCTGTCCTGTAACTTCCTCACTGCACATGGAAAATGGAAGTTTCCAATCTATTTGTCTGGTTGTCTTTCCAGTGCTACATTCAGCCTCGTTATTAACCACCCTGTAGCAGTTCACAGTCCTACAACACAGCAACCAAGAGATCCTAATGGTTTCACAAGCCCGTGGCTGTATCCTGAGACTTTGAAGTTAATCATTTTGCTTGAATAAGGACTTCAATAATGTTAAAGCATTTGGTTAAGAACTGCAGACACAGAAACAAAAAACTCAATGTCCCTACATACCCCCTTGTTCTCTTGAAGACAAAGTGGAAATAGTTGCCTCATTCTTTTCTCTTCCTATGCAAATGTCTGCAGTTTCATGAGGTTTACATTATTAAAAATTATCCTCAGAGGCAAAAGTTGTAGAGCCAACTGAATGCGGCTCATTTTCAAGTCAATGAGTTTCTATTTGAACAGTCAAGTCATACAAGTTAAGATAGTGGAATAAGAAAGCAATAATCTAGTAATAACAAAGTGGGAAGAAATATGAGTACTTATTAAGCCTTGCTCCCTCAGGACTGCACAATTATGTCCGAGTTTTTAAATATGCTGAGCTTCAACTTAAGTCATATGCATGTAATGGAGCAGGCAAAATTTTAACAGATTCACACTGTCAATTACTGAATTTTGGACTTCTGTGAGTAGTACCTCAGTATATAATTTATTTTTCCTAAGCTGCCATTCAAAAATAAAATTAATGAAGGAAAAAAGTAAATGCAACTCTGTATTCAGTTTAAAAGAATGCATATGTGTTAATGCTATTCTTTTTTCAATTTGCTTTGTCTTAAAGGAGGACCATGAGTAGTTTTTCCCACTGCAGTTAATGCTGGAAGGATTGAAGGAAAGAATGAAGAAACGAACAGAAAACAAAGGACATTTGTAAAAGACCAACTAACGTAATCTGCCCATGGAATTTTAGCAGTCATGCAACACATGTTTGTGTTCAAAAGTTTAAATTTCCTCTTCTCTTTCTGAATTTATTTTAGGAGACACTGATCACATTTCTGCTTAAACATAACTGTTTTCAACCTAAACAACTGCCAGCTTTAGTTATTTAGTACCTCCATGTCAGACAGCTGAATCTTTGGAATTCACTCTCTGTTACTTCTTCAATAAGAAATGTCTAAACCCCTTCCTCCTCTACCCTTCCAGCCTCCAATGGGTCTCCTCAGCCTAGTCACAGACTAAAGTCAAACTTTAGCCAACCCATAATCAGCTTCTTCCAACCAGTGCTTTTATTTATTCAGTGCCTTTTGATTTATAATGCCATTCAGTGTGGCACCTGCTTCATCTCAGCCCTATTCAACCTTCACCAATGGATTGCTAGGCACTTGTTTATTCATCTCCTCCAAGAAATGCTTTACCTAATGGAGAGTTGCAATTCTCCATTTCTTCAAGTAAGGAGTGAAGGAACCTGTTTTTCTTTGTCAGCTGCATGCACATACATATATGCATATAAATATATTTTCATTACAGGTTCTTCCAATCATGAAAGCTTGTCTGTCTGGCTGTCAGGAAAAATCTGTGTTCTCACATCACCCATATTAAAGTCAGCTCTGACTCCATTGCTGTTAAGGCAAACTAGAACTGATTCTCCTGTTTCCTCCAGATTTTTATTTCCTATTTCTCCTAGCCGAGGCAAGAAAGAGTGTATGGGGAAGAGAATACACCCAGGCAAAAGAAAATTTAGTCTAAAGAGACAAGCTGACCAAAATTTGACCAAAATTCCTGTCTAAACACCACCAGAAATTATAAAAACCAAATAAATTTAAAGTTAAAGACACAGTCACGCTTTACATAGTGCTGATCTACCAGTATTTTTCTACTTGCATCATTGCTACTGGCTCTCATCCCTTTGCTCTCTTTATAAATGTGCTAGATGTTCATGTACAAGATGTACTTACAGAAGTGTGTTTTTCTAGCTCCTGAAAATAATTTTGCCTTGTTGCCCAAGGTAAATTAAAGAACAAATTCCTCTAGATCTGGCAGTAAAATCTGTGCCAAAGTTCAGACCTGAGCTTCAGATCATTATAAAAAAGGCTTGAAGCACAATTCTATGAACTCAATAGCTGGGAAAGCTAAAAATCAGATTTGATTTTGAGGGCCAATTTCATTTTGGTTAAAAAACCAGAATCTTCAGTGTGTGTGTATATATATATAAAAAAATATATATATATCTTCAGTATATATATATATATAACAGGGAGAAAGACAGCTTCTTGCCATATTGTAAGCAAGTTCGCTCCTGTTCTGGGTGGTTGCCCTAAGATGTCTCAGTAGTCAGTATGGTTAACTGTGCTTTACAGCACAGGCTGGAAAGACCATGCCGTCGATAACAGGGGTATCCTTCCAACCTCTCTAACCTGTTGAGCACTGTGCTCAGCGTCTGCATTGGCATCACAAGACCTCTGGCACTAGTACTGTCCAGCTGACATCAATATCAGCCCTGCTGTTGACTCCCAAGGGTCAGGAACTTTACTTCAGACACAAGTCAGAATTTTGCTTTCAAACCGATGTTTTTTCTGTTAGCTTCAAAAGAGGTTTTACCTTCTCTTTACCTATTGCCTTCTTTCTATCTTTTTTCAGTAGAATGACTAAAATAATTACCTGGTTATAAATAACTAATGCCCCTGAATACAAGGGGAAATGAAAATTGAGAGAACTTTTGCATTAGATCAAAACCTGTTAGGGACAGTTTCCTTTGGAGTGTAATTGTAATTGGTGAACTTTGTGACTCAAGGGCAGGGAAGACTTAAGAAATAAAAGGAATGTAAATCAGGCAGGGAAACACCGTTGAAGTCATATCCGTTTCCATGAAACAAAGAGCCTTGATTAATAACTTTATAGCAGACATGCAAATGATCAGATATTTTTTGTCCATAATGTGAAAAAACTAAAGCGAATTGAGCGATGAAAGTCTGAGGAAGTACTAAAAATAGTGTGGAACTGCACCAGTCAGTCATGGGACCAACAACAGTGCTAAGTGGTGTACAATAGAGTACAAAATAATTCCTTTAGGAGATGCGAATTCCCAAAAGTTTTGTAGGGTATCAGACTTTTTTGTCTGGAAGGACATTATGCCCTTGCAAAAAAAAAAAAAAAAAAAGTGTGTTTGGTACTGGCTTTGAAGCAGACAGCTTCCTCTTGCAGAATTAGTTTTCCTTGCATTTTGCTTAAAATCAAATTTTGTTTTCAAGACTGCTTTGCAAACCAGCAAATGTTTGTCAAATATTAAGGACATGAATCTTTGTGTATAGGCAACATTAACAAAAAAAGAAGCTACCTAAGAAAGCATACCTAGAGTATGCTCCAGCAAACACCTTGGTTATGGAACTAAATAGATAAGACATGGGACATACTGAGTTTCCTGGTCTTCCCACCACTCTTTTTGGCAACTGGGATGATTCACGGGGATGACCAGGGAGGGATTTCCTGTTCCACAGGGTACCGTTTCTGCTAGAAGAAGGATTCTATTTCTTCCTACTTAAAAAGCTGCCCAAGTTCACTAAAATATAGATGAGTACACTTGTATTTTTCTGCACATTATTCTTGTTTGAATGGATAATGTGAGGGAAGACACAACTGAAAAACAGATCTAGGTTTGTTCAAAACCTGGACAGATTTACAAACATTGATATGAATGAGGGTTTATTTTAAAGGTTGTAGTACAGCAAGAGGACACAGGGGAGTCTACAGGCTCAGAGTTGCAGTGTGAGGTTCTGCCTAATCGAATGTAAGAGTATATGCCACTGGAAATAACAGCAATGTGGTGATAAAGTGAGGCAGTCTATGCATTTCTATCAGATGAGTTACCATTTCCTTCACTAGCCAGAAGCAGTTCAATTCTATCTCTCTCATTTTAACTTTGTCAGCCTCTATATCCTGGTTGTTAAAAAAAATTCTGCCCTCCCAGTCTGCTTTGTTTATGTTGCTTTAAAAGCTGTTCCTCAGAAATCATCAGCCAGGATTTAAATGTTTCTATTACTTGCATGCTTCTGAGGATGCTGCCTATTTGTCATATCTGTTAAAGATCTGGGGCAAAAGATTAGTGATACTAAAGAGAAATGGGAATGAGTTATCTCACAAGAAGAATGGAATGCTTTTTGAAAGGAAAATAATTTCAAGGAATTTTGTGGTCAAAGGGAAGATAGTTATATCAGTCATTGCTTGTGTTAATAATTTTGAATTATTTACCACACACAGAGTGTTATCAGTTTGCTAGCTATCCAGCATGAAAGTGAATTTCAACACATAGAATTATCTCATCCTACTTTGAATTTACATAAACCTTTATGAAATCAGAGAGGAACTACAATGACCTCCAACTGCACAAAACATTTCAGATAAAAAGAGGTTACTATAGCTCAAATCCCTAATTTTTATCCACTTTGCTAAAAATGAAGGTCAGGATTCTCACACATTTATTCACATTGCAAGTACCAGACTGCACATGTTGCTCTACTGTAGAATTTGATTCTCGTGATCTACAAGAATTCTACTTCTTGATTGAAGGCCAGATGCTGCAATGAACATCTGGTTACAAGAGAATTTCCACTAAGTCTGCAGGATCATGGTTATAAATAGGTTGTGCTCAGCATAAGTCAAGCGTGTAGTTTTTGCCCCATCAGGCAGAAAAAGAAGTATTGGTTCACTTCATGCTCTCCGTCTTTGTTTGGATAACTCACTTGTTAATCCAATACAGGTAGCATGCAATTCACTGCATTTTTTTCTCTGCTCTTATTACTGTCAGTCCTAATAATAGAAGGCTGTGTTTTGTTGTTTTTTTGGATCATTACTAAAACACATTTATTCACTCCTGTCTTAAAGCCGATGAACAGGTGTATTCTTAAATCTTAATTTAGTTTTCAGTGAATCACTCAGATGTTTCTGAGTTCAGTCTCTCACATCCACTCCTTCGCATCATCCAAATTTTCCCTGTGCTGACAAAATTGTGGTGCCAGATTAATTGCTGCACATCAGTTTGCTTTGCTAGTAAGTCATGAGTTGAGGAAACTATGATGCATAAAAAAAGTATTGGTATGGTTCTGATAAAGCAAGGACTGCACATCCTTCTATTAGATCAAATTAGCCTGTTTGTCCCAACTGTATTAACTGATTTAATACCATTCTCCAAAAGCTTTGTCTCTGTTGTATACACACTCACAACACACACACAGAGGACTTCTTTGTGGCTTGCAGTTCGTTTCAAATGAGGATTTATTGGCAACGCATTTTTGATTTTTATCTAGGAAATGTAGGGGGGAAGAGGTAAGAAAAAATGATTAGGAGGTAACACTGAATCTCCGTGATACTGAGCTATAGATTGTTACCTTCCAAGACTGTTATAAAGTAGATATTGGTACACACAACCAGCTGCAAATTTCTTTGTGAAACAACTGTGATTGAGGTCCAAATCTATAGACCTCTGAGCTTCATAAATTGAGTTCATGACAGATTCTGAGCTGCTCTGTGCTGATTTACATTCTTTCAGGTTATTCTATTGTTGAGATGTTTACTGCATGAATTTATTGGTGTGGTGTGACAGGTGGGGAGAAATTAATGGGAAGTGTTGGAAATGTTAAGAAACTAGCCTGGGAAAAAACCTGTGAAGAGAGGACAAAATTCAAGGTTCTTTCTGAAGAAGAAAAGTGGTAGATTTGATAAACCCAGCCAAGAAACAAGCACTTGCTAAAATATTAGAGATAACGAGGGAAGCAGGATAGACATTCAGTTATGATAGACATACATGGCCTATTTCACAACCTCTTGCTCTAAAAGTGCTGTACTCACAGCTAGAAAAAGACAGTAGGAAGACTGGTAGGAAGACTGTCTGGTTATTATACTCAGAATGGTTTTCACAGTTTTGAACAGAAGATCCAGAGGTATCTGAACTTCGTTCTGCAGACAAATGACAAGGCCAACCTTTGAATAATGAATAATGCAAAAAACCCCGAGAGGCATATAGCTCTGCAAGGGCAAAATTAATTTCAGCTTATCACATCTGAATGAAATCACACAAATAGAGTATTTGGGAACACATCATAAAAATAAGTGCTAGAGATGTCCTCTGCAGACATTTCTCCACATTTTGTGCCCCGGACTAGGATCTGGCTCGCCACATATAACAATGTCCCTAAGTGCCCACTCCTCTGACACTAATTATTATTGTTTCCTTATTACAAATTCACCTTGATGAATTGTTTCAAAACCCTTTGGCCTGAAGGAACCTCTGGATACTATACTGTATCATCAAGGGGTAAGATAATTTAAAACATTTTTCTATTAATTCTCAACTAAAAATATACCCTATTTCTGAGTGTGACTATGTAAAATTCAAGAAATTGGGCTGATATGTCTTATCTTCACCAGCACCAGAGAAGTTGTCACCTCTGAAGGACCACTGCTTTTGAAATGTTTTTTCTTGGTGAAAGCAAGAAATTCTTGTTCAGGTAGGTAATAAGCCAGTGAAGATTTTTTTTCTATTTTTCAGTCTGAAACAGTGTGTGTCCTATCTCAATCATTATGTTTACCATGCATATTAAAGCAGAGGTCTTAACAAAGGAAGAAGAGACTTAGTATGCAAAAGACAGTGGTGAGTTGCTGGACCACTGAACCTGGTGGTCCCAAAGCAGGTCCCAAGTTGGTGGAATTATAGAACAAAGAGAAATACTCATGATGCTAATAGAAATAAAAATAACCAAACCAAACAAACTCCAGCTTGGCTATTATGATCATAGGATTGGGCCAAATTATCAACTGGGAAAAGTAATTCAAAAATAACAGTTACTGTGGGCCCTGGGGAAAGCAGTCTGGTTCAACTGCTTCCAGGGCCAACAGGAAATGGCACATCTGAGAAAATTAATGCTTTTTGTAACCAAGGTTGACACTGGTAGGGCTTCTACCATCCCACAATAATGCAGTGGACATAGCCAAGATTAAAAGAATTTGTAAAGTGTGATTTACATGACAGGACAATAGAAAACGCTATTTACTGCTCACCTTTTTAGCTCTGTTATTCATTAGAGTAACACATGATGGTTTTTTTAAGTCCAGAGGAGGAAGAAAGACTTGGACAGATTTCATCAAACTGTAAACTCCCTGCCCATGTTCCATGCACATCACTGTTGCTTTCAGATCACGTCTACAAGGCTCTGAGGACACCCTGAAAGGTGTTCCTCCCTCCTTCCCCAAGCATACTCAGACTCTGCCTTCCTCCTTTTGCCTCAGGCTCTACTATATCATTTTCCATTACTAAGTTTGTCTGCTAACTCTATGCACTGGCAACCTTTGCAGAGTTCTCCATTTATTATTTCTACACAACCTTCTCCTTTCTGTTTAGTTCTAATATACAAAGAGGAATAAGAAGGAAACCTAATATACACAACATAAATTTTCTATGTTCTGGTGTGTTTATTGGAGGTATCATGTGTTGTTGCTTCTATTCTGACCATGAGGAATACAACAGCTGTTTTTTCTGTCCATTAGCATCACTGCATGTGCCTGTCAGGCCGTTCATTCTGAGCTGTCTGATGCTTCTCTACTTTGGTTGCACCGTATAATGTTTATTGTAGGTAAGGAATGACAAAATTGTTCCTAAATGCTATGTCTACTACCACACAGCAATCAGCTCTAGGGAGGGACTACTGCTCCTTCATTCTCTGTCCTTATTCCTATGGCAAACCTGAGACTACGGTCTTGGTTACGACAAGCTCATGAGGATCAGGTCAGGACTGTACCTGACAGTGGGAGCTCCAGCCCAAAGCCACAGGACCTGCAACAGCTGCTGCACCAAATCACCTAGGCAGTTCCTCACCGCTCTGTCATCCAGATGATGAAACCAAAATGATCCTTTTGGCCTTTGCAGGTCGCTGAAAATCCCAATGGTTTTGATGAGATTACTTCCCATGTCATAGAGGCCCCAGTACGTGATCTGTGCCCCATCTGTGCAACCATATTGTCATGAAGATAATGGCTTTGCATTGATAAACCAGAAATGATGAGTGCTACATGGCATAAAAAGTTCAGGAATCCCTTTCCCAGAACCAGTCCAACCTGGATAATTATGTTCTAGGAACTTAAATGCCCAACAAATTTAAAATGGTTATTTGGGATTTTTTTCCACTTCATTCTCTTAAGCCTCTGTCTCCTTGCTACCTCCTATTAAATAAAAGGCCTCATATTTATGTAAGACACAAACTTGCAGACATTATACACACATGCTACTATGTGTGCGTACCTTTTTGATGTGCTTTGAGGAGAAAGGCAGTATGTTAATGTGAGATTACTATCTTTTCTTCAATAAGAAATCAAAGGGAAAAAAGATCAAAAGGTAGTGATTTCATATAAAAACACAATGAGAGGTCTCTGTCTTCATGTTTTGTCTACCAAGTTATTTATAACCTGTAATTATTACTGCCCTTTCCACGGTATAACTAGGTTGCACGCTGTAGATTATTAGAGTGATTATTCAGTAGTGGTCAAACCTTAAGGTCCTAATTAATTCCTAGTACAAGTGAAATGATTGAAGTCAGTCACAGCTTTATCTACAAATGGAGTAAAACCAGACTGTTTTCTCAGCACCTGGCTTACTGCTTTATTTCACAGTTCTATTGTCATCTTTATCTTCACTGCTTTATCCAACGTACAGCATTTCCACTTGCTTTGCATGAGAATGAGACTAACAGAGATGTCTCATCCCTTGGAGTAGCTTTGCCAGGGCCAGCTAAGAGATAACACAGACCAGCACTGCCTTTTGGTACCACACATTGCTCCTTTTTCCAACAGACGTAATTATGAGGTATTGCTTAAATTCCTGCTTGTTTATATCACTTTGATTTCCAGCGAAGGTTGCCTAAGTATGGGCAAAAAATGAGAACTGACTTCAGGTTCTGATCCAGCTTTCAGCAGCCACCAATATTTAAGGAGTAAACTGAGAGATACCATCAACAGCAAAATGCACTGAAGTGAGACTACACAATTTTCCATGCTTTAAATTCAGTATCTCGGTAGCAATAGACAAGTTTATCCCTACATTAAATATCAAGTTTCAGTTTGCATTGCAGATTTATGGAAAATGATGATGGGAAGCAAAGCATGAAAAAAATGGAAGGCAGGTAGCAGGAACTGCTTCATTTCTGGGAATCTAACAATGGGGTATGCAATACCTACATTTCTGAATTGAAAGTTGAGGGAGACAAAGGGATTTTAACCTGAACCAAAATACCAGATCCAAACTCTGAAACTAAATTTGATATTTTCCCTCCATATCCATATTTGCCTTTTATGTACAGAGTATGCTATTCCAGTATTTGTGATTCTAGTGTCGTCATATTTCTTTGACTCATAAGGAGAGTTGCATGTGAAACCAGATTCAGATTTTTCAACTCAGCCCAACTCACACCGCATAGCTGGTATAAAATGTCATTGAATTTACCTCTCTATTTTAAACACCTAGACAGACTAAGTAAGTCCCACATGCATTATAAGTAAAATAGGAAAGGTAAACAAGTAAATAAAACCTCAGAATTCTACTACACAGAAATACTTTGAAAAATAAATTTTCCATCTGCAGACTAGCAGACAAAAAAAGGAATTCATTTTTACTTCCTTTTCAGTAGATGCCAAGTGTTTCATGCACTGCCTGTAAGCTGCCAACTTTCCCTTAGTCTGCATACTAAGTGAAATCTGATCACCTTAAAGCTTGAAAATATATCATAGGACAGAAATAATAGCTGTAAACCAGGACAGACGTCCTTCTGACAAAGTGATACCAAATTATAATTCTCTCCTCTCATGGTCATACAGACACTAATAAAAAATGCAATGACCTCCACTACTGTACCCAGTAAAAATTATAAAATCTGAACAGTCAGCAGTTAATTCTCAGCAATGCCAAGTGCTGTTTTTAGAAGATGATTATGTATCATTCATTTCTCATTCCTTGTTGTATCATTGTGCAGACATCACTGGCATTTTACTGGAAGTACAAATTTATTCTGGATCTCCCCTAAGGATTAGTTTAAGTTACGTAGGAAGGAGCAGAATCTGTGCTGAACAATTGTAACCTATTAATACAATGGATTGAAAAGGTGACTCTAACCATACTGGTTTCATATTTTGATTAAAGAAGATTGATAGAGAAGCAGAAAAAAATCTTAGTGTATTGCACTCAGAGAAGAAAGAACATGTGATTGACAATGTGATAAGAAGCAGTAGGAAGAGGGGAAGAATTAGTTACTCTGGAGAGCCAAAGTCATGAGTATCATCCCATATTGACCCACGTGAATATCTATGCCATACTGCATATTGCACGTGCCACATAAATTACTGAAAACATTTACACCTGTTCATTGCATTGTTTAGAAACCTTTTTGGGGTTTACTCCCCCTTTTTGGGGACTAAAAGATTTCTATCTAGACGCAGCAGTAAGTGTAAGGACAATGCTCAGGTCTTGTTCTCCAATAAACTGTGCTATTTTTCACGTTCTTAAAAGTATCCTTCAATCAAAACCTATTGCCTCTGCAAAGGAAGGCCCTTTAATGAATGCTTTTTGTACAGCTGGTCAGGAAACCATTAAAAATTGTGCATTAAAAATGTGCATTAAAAATTCTGAGACTTCAGTCTTTGGCTGCCCTTGTTATAAAGAATTGCCAATATTTTCTCAGGAAAAATAAGACATGCTGAAGACAGAATATTGAAGTCAAGGCAAACACCACCTTAAAAGTGAGGGGCACAGTTCCGCTGCCCTGCCCTGCTTTAGTTGAAGAGCAACTTGAGTCTCCCATAGTCTAAACAAGAGAGAATTCTAACCATCCATCACAAAGGTTCATTACTCTGATGCCAAGAATGGTGGAGTTCTTAGATAAATCATGGTAACTGAATCTGAAGAGTCTGAGAGACTCTCGTCCTGGAAAAGCCAACTACGCCAGTACAAGGCGCTCGTAGGATATGCCAGCGCTTGCTTGAGTCCTTGCTCCCTGTTCAACATACTGATGATTTAACCAGATCTGTTCTCATCCCAAACAAGTGTCTTGGTTGGTGGCTATTAGCTGCTATGGGATCTTTCTTCCCCTCATGTGTCCCTGTTGCAGAAGCCCATATCCTGAATTTAAAACATTCCAAATATGTTTTTTCATTAAAATTAGCACATTTCTTTCTCAAAAAGTCAGAATTTTTTAAGAAGAATCCCCCAGAAATAAAAACTTGTTGACTGACTTCAGTGATGCATATGTTATAGGGAGGTGAGGAATTCTTTCAGCCTCATGTTTTAGCCTGGTAAGATTGATAGAGATCGAGTTTTTAGACAGCTCTGACATTTCTAAGAAGAAGAAAACCATGACTTGCCACTTTAGAATCCTGTTTATCTTCAGTTTTACCTAAATGTGCATTTTCCCTAGAAGGAAGAACATATAGTTTAAAATTTGAAGACGTACGTGTGCCATAATGGTCTTTCCTTAACAAGCAGTTTGAAATAGTAGCACAAATGCGAAGGAGATGCATTAGGGAGGAATAGTAGGTTTGGCACCCTAAGGGCAGCAGCAAATGTGTTTCTCATCTAGTGCTAAAATTTGGACAGGTGATCCTTGCAAACTTTCAAAGGTACTGGTGTACCATTAGCAAATACCACGATCATTTTAAGAGGCTGCTTACATATCTCTACTAGGTATCAGAGGATTCCTGTTTGTCAGAAACATACATTTTAAAAACATGAATGACAGTAGAAAGGGACTACATCTATGAGCTTCTGCAATACATTCTCCTACTGAGGATTCATTTCTTTATTCTAATTTATCTGAAATGTTCAGGTGTGTTCTAATTTTAGCATTTTGAGAAACAACTTTTCTAGGAATATTTGAAGAAATTGCCTTGCTTTTACAACAGTGAGCTATATAGGAAGTGTTTTTCCTTAGAGAGCAAGGAGTCTAAAACATCACCAATCTGTTCCTGTGTTTGGAAATCATTTACCTGCCACCTGGGAACATTACAGACTGACATATGGTACTGTCATTGTCTACCTCCTGGCAGCTAGTGGAGGGTATCTACATGAGAGGAAAGTTTAGCCTAGTTAGCACTAAAGAATTAATATAAAGAAGAGAAACATATTTTTTCCATGTGGAAATTGCACTCTTAAATAATTCTTAAAACATTGAAACAATAATTAGAGACCAGGAGGGATCGAGCTTGCCACACTACTATTTTTAAAGCTAGGGATTTAAATAAGAAACAAAAGAGAAGGACAATTTAACACAATAAATAACTCAGCAGTGGAACTCATGGCCACAGGAGAACACACTTATGAAGAGATTCAAAAAAATGACTAGATACATTCATGGAAGAAAAATCCTTAAATGGCTCTCAAATATTATTACAGATGCAAACTTCAACCCAAGAGGTGCATCTAATGTGTTAAACTGACACAAGTAGGGAGGATGTACTGATAGAAGTGTCACTATATGCTTGTCATTTTTTAATACTTTCCCTATAGCATCCACCATTAGACTGCCAAAGACACTGGGGTAGGTCACCTTCTTGTCTGACCTGCTGTAGCTGTTCTTTGTCAGAAATGTGATTTACAAAATCACCAGTCATTATGTAAGCTGTAAGTCTAAAGGAATACCATGTATTTATGTATTGTCATGTGCTTCTATTTATGTGTCTGAATACAGGTGTAAATGTCTGATTATATGCATTCACTTTCAAAACTTTTAGCTAAAGGACTTCTTAAGCACGATACATCAACTGGTTGTGTAAAAAATGGATATATGGCACTATATATGTGATAGCTATGACATAATTTTATACAGGCTCAAAATGTTATTTCAAGACCTTTTAACAGCCTGCAGTCTGCCTTTTATGTTAATCACTCTACATCTGCTCTGCTTGCAATAAAGGAAACTTAAAAGGAGAAGGACATTTCCAATCTACAGCAGAATATATGTGCTAAACTGTAAATATAAGCAAGAGTAGAGCTAATATCCTCTGCATCATCATCTGCTAACCTATGATAGTCACACATAACCTGTTTTTTGCTATTAAACTGATGGAACTAGTTAAGTAACTTGCATACACCTGGAGAAGGAATGACATTGAAAACATAGGTTTGAAGTCCAAGTGCATACCAAAGGTTGCAGTTCGTAACCTTGCAGCAAGTCTAAAATTATGCAGATGGTTTAAGAATTTACTAACATTTCAAATGCAAGTGGTTTATTCATCCTGAAAGACCGGCTGAAAGATGAATCTGATGATTACGTTCCCAGAACTTATATGATTTTGGTGGTGAACAGCCCCAGGCAACGGGACACAAAAATGCTAGAATGGAGTCAAGCAAACCTTTCTGATGGGAAAGCAACTGAACCTCATCTCTTCTGTGTGGCAACCCTAGTTGTCTTTAGAGATCAGAAGCCTACAAAGGATGCAGGAAAAGCTCAGTCCTATGCAATCTGCATTAATTTTTTTTTACTTGTCTTTGGGCTCTCAGCTCTTAGAAGGAGTAATGAAATCACCATTCTTTTAAATTTTAGGAAAATTTTACATGCAATTTGCCTAGACAAACCTCTTCGTGGTTATTTTTCATTGCTGCTTCACAGCAGCAGTAAGATGGAGGCAAAAAAGATAATTCCCTCCTTGATATGTAACCCCCCATCACGGTTAAACACTGGATTGTAGCATAGTATATCTCAGCCATATAACCCTTATTTTTACAACTCCCCACAACAGCTCTAACTCAGCTGGTAGCTCCACATGTTCTAGTGCCTGGTGGAGATAGCAACTGGCTTCTGAAAACCATACAGCAGTGCAATATGGCACTGTGCTGCGCTTAAGCCAATGCAGGACCACAGCAAGGGTGTTGAAGCCTGTATCAACGGTCTCTACAGCCCAGGTACGCTCTGCTCTGTTTAGTGCTTCTCCCAAAGATGCCTCCGTTTGGAAGAGTGATGACAAACCACCTCCACTGCCAGCGGATTCTGACTGGAAGCCTCTCCACAAAAAAAAACATAGAAAAGTAGGGTTACAGGACCGGGTCTCTCTTTTTTTTTTTTTTTTATCCAAATCGCTCCTGTAATGTCAGTAGATCAATGTCCATTTCTACCACCAAAAGATATGGCCTACTGTGTGTGAAGAAGCTACCAGCTTATTGTCTTGAAGGGACATAGTGCTGCACATAAGAAATTTGTGGTTCCAGAATAAACACCCAGTTTTCTCCTGCTTGATGTCGTTATCCCTCAGTGCAGATATAGGCTTCACCTGCTCCTTCATCCCCATACAACATTGAGTTGGACTGGGATTTAGATTAAGAGCTGATAACATTACCCAGCTCAAGGAAAGAGATAGGAGTCAATCAGCTAATGAATTCTTCCGTAATGGAAGTAGCGCATAGGGAGAAGTATGCAATGGAGTAGAAAAATATCTTCCTGATAATAATATACTCTTACAGGCAACATCCCGTAAAAAAAGAACTAAATGATTCCAGGCTACACCCCTCAGTGTAGCTTCCCTGAGGAAAACAAAAAGGGAAAACACTGAGTTAAAAAGCGGATCGGATCAAAAGTAAACATGGTGGGGGTTGGGGGGAGAGAAGGGGAAGAAAGCCAGCATTACTTATGAAAATTAAAATTGGAGGCATAGTTGGGAGTGTGCTACATCACTGACGTTTAGAACTGGAATCTCTGTTTGAGTTTACATCAGCATCCCCAGAAAGCACTTTGAGATATGCAAGATAGTCTTTTCCTTCACATTTAACATGTGTATCCAGCCCTTGTGCATGTTTTTTTAAGCTTGATTTTCTGTGCGGACAATGATCCATAACACATAAGTGAGAAGACTCCAGGGTAGTAGTTAAATGGAAATGACAGCTTATTTTTCTAGGTTTAATAGCCTCTAACACATACAAAAAGTTGTCCTTCTGGATTGTAAATATGGACTATTTCAGACAGAGCGGTTGCAGAGTGATGGCAACAAGGAAACCAGCCTGAAGCACACTTAAGGGAAATTGTCCTTATTTCTTTGCAAAAGGATTAATCTTCCTACCATCACTCAGGAAACAAGGCTTTAAAAGTGGCACTGGGGGAAGGGGTAACCAAAACACCATGAAGGAGTGGGGAAAGAATGTCTATTTTTGTTAAATAAGAAATTCTTAAAATTTGTCAATGGCAGACAACCGCTTTATTGTCACATTTTATTTTCTCCTTTATATCAAAGCAGCAGATTTGCAATGGCAGCCACACAAGCAGCAGATTTTATTGTGGCCTAATATTTAAATGTTGGCAATGGAAAAGCAGGTGCTGCCACTGCACACAGTGAACAACAAATCCATCAACTATCTTTTACTTTACTAGATTCTTAGTTGAGGGCTTATAGGTGTCAGCAGGTCTCACACCAGGGAAGTGTCATTGATTTCAATTAAATTATTCCTTTACAGTGGTGTAATTGAAAGGAGGTTTAGGGCCTATAGTTTTCTTCTTCCATCTTGATAGTATACCCAAGTTTTACTTTGGTCACTTGCAAAACAACGAAGACTAAATGCGTTTACATATAAGATCAAAAGAGAGAGGTAATCAAAAGCGATGCAGGAAATAAAACCACTTTTAATGCCTTTAGAATCTGATGTGTTAAATTGGGAGAGCAGTAAGCTTTATTTCTCTGTGTCATATCATCCAAAAGCAGCGTATCTCTCTCCAAATCTGCAATTTAATGCTAAAATAGATTATTTACTTTCCACCCATCCTCATAAATAATGGACAAGGTCTAATTTCCGGTTCAGATTGCTGATGTCAAGATTAATAGCAGTTTACTTGCTTTGATATGCGGATGAGGAAAAGCCAAAGGACTGTCTTTGTAAACAGAGCTTGTGCAATCTTTTTGCTCTTGCTGTTGTTGCTGCAACCATAGCTTTGGATGCAGCCCTCACACCTGCCAATTTTTAGTTATTTAACAGCTGAATGTGTTTAATTGGACACGAGATCAATTTGACTTCAAATGTTATGGAGAAGGAAGGGAAGCAGGAATAGTGGCGCATGCACATCTACTACAGAAATCAATTCTGCACAGTTGCCCTGTCACCTGAGGTGTGCATGACTTCATACTTACTCCTGACTCCAAAAAACACAAGTAGTTCAAAGGGGTTGCATGAAATGAACATGTCAGAGGATTTCACTTACCCTCTCACCTAGCAAGCCTTCCATTTGCAGAGCAAAAAAAAAGTCTGACTTCGCATTTCCTGCAGGAGGGGAAGGTTTCCTTAAACTCTCGTGTTCTTCATGACACCAGAAAAGCACAGCTTAGGATCTTCAGTGCCAGACGGTGACACAAGTGTAGGTTTCCATTTGATTTGTGCTGATTTATAAAAGGAGGAAAAGGAGAATAGAATCAAAGTTGCTGGAGGCTTTTCAAATATCTAATACAAGGAAGATGTTTAATTTAATCTAATTTACAGCATTTTGAACAGAAAACTAGAGAAACAATGAAAAGTAGAATGCCATATGCTTTGTTGACAAGACTGAAGGAAAGATCATCATATTTGACTATATTTGATGACAACCTGATTGACAGCCAATATCAAATACTAAAACTACAAAAATGAATCCTTCTCCCTCTCCCCAAATTAGAAGGCAAGTCAGAACTCTGATATACATTACTTTTGCAAAAAGCCGTATACGTGTATTAGTTTCTGCAGGTTTATTTAAATGTATGTATGATATAACATTATAGATTTGGAGAACCAGAACCTAACACTCAGTGCTAATTGAAACCAATTCATTTTAGCTATTGTTAATGTTCAAAATTGGATATATGCATATATGTTCCTATGGAACATTTCCATCTTGAAGGTTGGAAAAGATATTACAAAGATATCTTATCAGAAGACTAGAAATCTCTTCAGCTGGGGCTGAGTGGAGCTTGAAATGCCCCAAGCCTTGACTTGAGATGTATAATAATAAATAAACTTAGCTTGCTCTAACAAAAGAGAAAATTAAAAAAAAAAAAAAATAAAAATCAAGGAGGGAGGTAGTATATCACCAATACATGTTTTCTGCAGATGCGATCAAAAGATTTTCCAAAATTATAGCCCCACTTACTTTGAGAGGATATCATAGATATCCTTTGTAGATTGCAGGTATTTCTAAATAATTGTGTGCATTTTTGTACTTAAAAAGAGAATAATTGTTTTCTTTCACTAAAAATCATTTATTCTTTACTTTGCTGGAGAGGATTTCCTTCATCATTATGAAGCTAAAGTGAGCACATAACTCTCACCAGCACTGCAATTGGTTCATTGCTCAGTAGATCTAACATTCCTATTTATCTTGAAATGATAACAAATTTAATAACATAGCAAGGAAGAACAAATTACCAGAGGCTTGGTCATCCAACCTTTGTATATAAGAACCATTCTGAAGTTAACAAGAACTGCATAAACGTAGCTAACAAAATACCTTCTCCAGAGACGAATGGAGAAAATCCACCTACGCACTTTTGTCATTAGCTCAATAAACAGATTATCTGAAGAGTCCTTGTCTTCTTTGTGTTCTCATTCTACCCTCCTCCCATCCATACCAATTTCATTACGGCTGAATTTAGGTATGGACCTGGACCTTCTCGTGAAAGTCCTTGCTCTATAAGCAAAATGCCTTAAATAGAGCCCTCTTCCTGACAGGGCCATGTGTTTCCTGCTCTTTAGCACTGCTGGGTTCTATAACCATGAAGCAGCAATACTGCAAAGTGAAGGAAAGGACTGTCAAAATGATAACACCTCATTAAGTGGGCACTGATCTGGACCTCCCAGACAGGTATGTGTCACCTGTCTAATGAGATCGGAGCATAAAACATACCCAGAAGGTCACACTATAACTGAAGGGGTGGGCCACATCACCAAAAAAATTTCAAAGGAAGCATCATAAATGCAACAAAATTAGACAAGTGTGCTCCAGGGGAACAGCTTCTGTCGGCAATAACAGAAAGATAAAAGGTGGGTCTTTTAATGAGGGAAGGGATCTACACCAATAGAGGGGCATAAGCCTAACAAAACCTCACCATTTTCATTTGTCTACTGGAGATGATGCTTCTGGACTTTGAAAAGAGGCAGCAAAACGCTGAGATGTTTTCAGCAGCTGCCTTTAGCTTTCTTTAAGCTTATCTGACTGTATTCCTTGCTTTCCAAGCAATTTTGAAGCCAGAATTAAGTTTATATTTACATATATCTTGATTTGTTGATCTTCTGCCTATAGCCATATGTTCTCATATGACAAACCTGCCCAATGGTATTTGAACTGGCTTCCTGTATTCCTTTCTCCAATCTAAAATCCTATTATAATGTTATTATAGCTTTTTATGGCCATACAGAGGCCAAAAACTTGTGTTTCAGAAGCTATTGAGTCAGGAAATCTTGATGTCATTGCAGTAAAAGTAAATCATAGGTAGAATGGGAGCTGTCCTCATTTAAAGTTAAGCAGCTTCTCTAGCTCTCTCATAACAATGTTTTTTCCATGATAGCTCCCAGCCATATAGTCTCACCATAATTTAGAATTGCTGTATCTAAGATGTCCCCTAAACAGCTGAGGGAGTACATAACGAAGGTGGATTGCTGTTACTTGATACAAACTACAGGCTTTTTTATGACCTCTGAGAGCACTACATTTAGAATAACAGAGTGGATAGACCCAGAATGTCTCCTCTTGTAGCAACCTTTTGCCTGTTTGATATTACATTGCCTCTGATTACTCTTCTCTAGGCTATTTTTCACATCCTCCTTATGTAGACTTCAAGGGGGTTTTCTGCTGTGTGTATGTGTTTGGCAGGGAGCAGGGGGGGAAGCATTTGTGTTTGCTTCCATTGCTTATGTAATATTATTGCAAATGCACTGTATTTCAAATTTGTGTATATGATATAAAAATGTATCAATTGTAATGTACATTTTAATATGGAAATTTTCCATGCCATGAGGCCACCCACTCAGTGAATGGATATTGTTATTTTACTTGTCTCACTGAGGAAAAATTGAACCCAACACAAAATTCATTTATTAAGGCTGGGAAATAATATTTTAAAATTCTAGAGTGGATGTTACTCACATGACCCTCCAGATTTACAATACAATCTTTTTTTCAAAATGCAACATTACAAGGTTTCAATCTTTTATATTTAAGTTCTGTAATTATAATGAGATGAATATTTTATCCTCTACCATATGATCACCCTAGGCTGTTTAATTTTAGACCATGAACCGTATTTTAACTAATACATTAAAATGTAAGATAACATCCAGAATTACTTGGGGTTTTAAATACATTGATATATGGGGTGTGAACCTTACAAGGCACTTTCACTGGACCTCCATTTAGCGTGAAAACCTTGTCCTCCCCAAACTTCTCACATTGTAAAAATATGAGAAACTGTATCAGCATTAGGTTATCATAGAGAAACCTGCAGAACTAAAAAGGTTTAATTGCTGAGAAAGTATGTGCATGTGTGCAAATGCTGCGTATTCCCGCTTTGTTTCTCCCAATGTTGCTAAAATCATGTCTCACTTTGGCAACCCCGACTATCCAAGGCAGGAAAGATAATGTCATGGAGCTGGTGCTCTTGCATCAAGACATTCAGATGCTCCAGAACACCTCCCACTGCTCCGTTTTCTTCCACCCATTGGCTCTTTCACTTCCCCCACTGTTACTTCTTCTATCTCTTTTTCCATTACAGAGGATGCCAGAAAGATTTGAGCCTCTTTGCTTATGCAAGCTGCAGCTCTGAATGCTTCCATCTCTTGTCATGGCACACTGGGTCAAGCTCAATGAAAGGGAGCATCACTTTGACAAATTTTAGGACACTAAGGAAGATGACACTGTGTGTGTCATGTTCCTGATAGAAATAATTATTACACACCTCTGCAGCTGATTGCGTTTGACTAAGACAACTCAATACTTTCTTGCCAAGTGTCTTAAAACCATGAGTACCTCTGCAGAGCACAGCCTCTTAGTAGGTTTAGGCTAATCTTCAATATCAGGACCTAGTCTGGATTAGTGCTCAAGGTCGTCTCCATGTTGAGCCAGAGACTGCGGAGATGAAATCTCACTCTCCAACATTACAGTTACTTGTATACTCTCATTGTTAGATCAGTTCTGTGTTATCACAGGCCTCTTTCATCTCTGCACCATCAGGTGGGACAGATGGCAAAGAACACTGGTAGAGTTGTATAGGCTTAAAGATGCCCTTCTGTGTTCAGCATGAATAGTGCAGACCCTTTCAAACTTGCCCGTTCAGCACATTTAAGTCTGTGACCATGACAGAGAAAGAAAATCTGCATTCTTGCATATATATTCCAGTTGGTAAGGAACCTGGCATGTAGACAGCCAGAGGACAAAGTGCTCTCCTTCACACCGGCACTTGTGTGCTTCACTGTACTAAGCTGTTCCAATGGAGTATGGCATATAACCAATATAAATTTACTGCCTAGCTGGCAATACCAGGAAAACTTAATAAAATGTTAATCAACACAATTGAATAGATGCTTTCCTCCTCAGACTTTTGAGAAAATATTTCTCTAGACTCATTTTGGAGGTGTCTCTCTACAGCACAAATTATTCCAAAAGTCTAGACGCATAAGCATGCAAAGTAATTCCTGGGGAGCTCTAAGAGCTCTGCTGCCAGCTTCTGGCCAGAAGATCCCTCTTGGAGAAGTATTCTTTGTGTGATCTCTTAATGGATTCTCAGAGCTGTGAAGTGCTATATAACACCTTCATTACTGCCAGCCACAGTCCCCAGGAGGTAACACATCTGCTCTTTAAGTTTGGGGTCACTTACTAGGCAAGTGCAGCCCTCAGTCATGCTTGAGCATTCCCTACAGAGCATTCCAGGGTATGAAAACTTCTGTAAGCAGGTTATGCACGTCTTTGGGTCACCTCTGAGGTTAATTAATATCCCATAACAAATACAAAATATTATTTGTTGTTCCAGGAAGGCTGTCTAGTCTTCACTGAAGACATCCAAGTATGTTGCAATATATGGGGATTTTAGGATAAAATCCCCTAATTTCAGAAATATGACAGGCAGCACCTGGGGGTTATTTACACTGTCTTTTTAACCATTTAGCTAAAGGGTTGAGGTTCCTCACACAGCTGGTGACAATAAGGAGGCAGACTTTTTTAGAGGGAGAATGCATCCACATGCATGAACAGCTTTCTGTCCACACAAGTGTCCATACTCTTACGTAGCTTTTAACTGAAGTACACAAGAATACTGCTTTTTCTCTCATTTGTGTGAATCAGAAGCAGCAGTATTAACAAGAGAGAAAGTAATCATGTTCAGCCTTTGAAGTGTTCCTCCTTGCAATTAATTAATTTCTTCCCCTTTGTGTTGTGGTTGGTTTGTTGTTTGTTTTTCAGGGTTTTTTTTGTAAAACATAATCTCTTGGATCAAGATAGAAAGATACTGACTTATAGTATATATCTCCTTTGAAGTTCCTTCTAGAATACTACTCTGGCACGAAACAAAGGCATAATTCAAAATTCAATTGGGTTTTGCCGTCATATGTTTTTTTAAAAAATCCTTTAGAGTGCAATGAGAGTTTATTTAAAATGAGGTTCTAAAAATTACTATTAACTTACCTCTTCACTGTACCTTCACATAAAATCTTCTTGCAGAGAACCTGGGGGAAAGAAAAAGCCAGACAATTATTTGGCTGAATTGGTAGCTTCATTTCAGCCTATCCCATGACTCAGCTGCTAGCTAGACTCCATGCTTTTTGATGTTGGTATTTTTAAACGGCTATCTTCTCCACTCTTCTCTTAGCACATTTGCCCAGAATGCCTCCTGTGTCTTTACAGCCACAGCAGTGAGACAGTTTTATTGCAAGGATGTTTCTCAACGCTAGATCTGTGTTAGAAAACACAGGGTATTGGATGCAGCTATTCTCAAATGGTAAAAATTTTAAATTTCTTCTAAGTGTGCTGGTTTTAAAAGAGAGCGTAGGAATCTATTGTTCTTCATGGGAAGAAACATTTTCTCCTACAAATTTGACTCTATTGGAAACAAATAGCAAGTGATATACAACTAGTGTGCTGTGGCTGTGCTGCGGTTTCTACAGAAAATTTTTGGTGTCACACTTCCAAAATAACCACTAAATCTATTCAATATCCATCCTTAGAAATATTAAAAAAAATTATATAATAATAAGGAGAGTCTCAGAGTAAGAAAGCAATATATAAATAAGAGCATTTAGATGTCTGTGCTGCAGACAGTGTAATTGGAATAATAAATGGAGAACAGTATTATTCCATACTCCATTAGCCTACTCAAAACCTAGAGGTGTTTCATAAGCTTAGCAGCAGTAGGACGTACATTGTCACTAGAAACTTTTTCTGCAGAAAAAATGGCTTGGCATCGAACTTCTAATCTGGAAGTCCTTTGCAATCTACTAAATGTATGGTATGGATAAATATCACATAGTTGCAACTTCGTCTCATTTTCAGGAGCTTCCCTAGAGATCATCCCTCAAAGCGGTATCTCCAAAGTCACCTAATGATTTCCTCTCAGGTTCTGGGAAAATCTAAGTTATTTTAGCACCATGTTGTATATTGAAATTAATGGACCTCTTGCAAAAAATAATACTCGTCATTGGGTTTGTGTTTGCTCAGATAATATTATTAACGATTGCCACCTATATACACTTGAAAAAAATCAATAACCTGAAATAAAATTTGACACTGGATAATTGGAATTGCAGATAACAATACAATTGTTTTACAGAAAACGTTCCCCCTCCTTAAGGAACAGATAATATAAAATTTAGATTCCTTCATCCAGTTGTATCAGTTAAATTGCTGACTTTATAATCTCTGTTCACAATGGAAAATTACATTCCCTTGAAAAAACTAATTACCATTTCCGAGCATTTCCCCTAGCTCCTAAGACTTATACCAAACCCTAACAAAGGATGGAATTGCCATAGCAACTGCCAATCTGCTTGCTTTTTATTGCTGTTTTTGTTTTCTCACTCAGAAGCCCACATAATAAAGCTGTTTCATCAAATGACCAGCCATGGGAGACTGAAGTAAATGCTTTCGGAGAAGCCAGTGCTTCTCTACCAGAGCAAGACGTTGAAAGCAGAGAAAACAGCAAATGCAGATGACCGTTACAGCTTACTCACACTTTGAAACTTCCAGCGGGATGATTTTTTCTCACGATCGTTGAAGTCTCCAACAACACACTTCTGCTGCAGATAAGAAACATTTCTTAGTATTGCTTTTACAAGCTTCACCCTGCATCAGGAGATCTTCATCAGTCCACTAGCCACGAACATATTATGACATTGTGGCTCAGCAAAGCCACAGAATCAAAGACCAGCTTCTTGGCATGGAAGCAAGACCTCTCACCTATATTCACTTCGGCAAGCTATACCTTAAGAACACAGCAAATTCTCATTAAACATAACTGAATGGCAAAACCATGTGTAATTTCTGAAAGTAATGAAATAAACTGTAGAAACCAATGAATTGCTAAAAAGGGCTCTTAAGACTCCTTACATACTTTCTTCAATATTAAATAATAGCTCTGAGAAAGTGTTTAAATGTTCAAGCTATACGGTATATAACTCTTATTCTGCCTTTATTGCCATTTAGGGTACTTTTGATGAAAATATATTGTCAAATTGTACACATGTTGAGAGAAGAAAATTGAAAGTCTGAAGTTTCTGGGGTTTCAGTCATGGAAAATCACACTTTTTCCTTTGCATCTGAGAAAAAGGTCCACTAGTCATTTATTCAAACGCTGTCATTCACCACTCAGAAATGAATGAAACAGTTAAATTCTAAGAATGTTAGTGTCTTAAGTTCTGTCTTAAGTTCTGTATAATATTTTCCATGCAGGATTCTTTGCAAACTTTTTAACATTATTTTCAATTCTCCCTACAAGCTTGCTCCCTCCTTTTATTTATATCATGCGCAAGAGCATGGGAGCTGTAAGTTTGTTCTTGAGAACAGGACAAATGTGCGACTGCAGAGAAATATTTCAAAAATGTCAGCTGCATATAGCATGCTATCATTTAACTGGCCATATCAATCATCCCTGCAATTTAAAGGCAGTACTGGTTTCAGTTTAGCTGACAGCATATAAAAAGTTTCTGTGACCTACTCCTGAGGTTTTGACTCATGGCAGTAGAATGAGGAGTGAGAAGTGAAATGCTTGACAGCATATTCATCCTTTGCCAATATTACCTGTAACCAAAGTCGCCCAGCACTGCCCACACAACAGATTGGGTTTGGGTCCTTCTCAAGCATGGCCACCCAACCAAGCTTTTGCTGTTTCTGTTCTTAAACTCACCATGGTGGTGATACAACTTCTGAATTAAAAAAAAAAAAAGATCACTTTTAGTGTCTCTGAAAGCCAGATAAAATGGAATTGAATTCCAAACAACTCCTAGTTTTACAGGTAGAGCATCAGGAAAAAAGCACTAGCATACGCCTAACCCATCAAACATTAGTGTCTGGTTCAATAATATCAGAAGGAGAAAAGGCTTCCAGACATATTGAAAAACTTTCCAAAGCAGAAACAATGTGATATTTGTGCTTTTCATCCTAAATATTGTTTCTAGTGTAGCTGCTGGAAATTCCAGTGATCAGCTTAGATATTTGGGGTAGTGCTATTTAATGGATATTTTTGAACGTTAGAAAGAGACACATGTCCTAAGATGAAAAATTAAGCAAGATCTTTTTGACACCAGGGTCTCAGCTTTATACTTCATCCCATATGGTCCTAAAAACACACACACCAAACTCCAATCCCTTCTCTTTCAAAAACAGCTTGAAACAACCTTTTCCATCACCTCTCCTTTCTGTGGGAAGGGAAAGCAGTCTCTCAATCTATCTTTCTTCAGAAAACAGGGGGAAGAATACCTATGAAACAAAACAAATCTTAAAAAATATTCACTAGAGGTCTCCACAGTGAACCTGACTGGCAAATTGGCCCCAGCAGCACCAGTGGTTGTCAGCAGCCCTACTGGTTGTCTTCCTTCCCTTTTTACTTTTTTTTTTTTTTTTTAATTTAGGATGCTTCAAGCTTTTGTCTGACTTGGGGTTCAATTTGCTCACTGTTGCCTCATGAGTCTGGACTCCTGTAGCTTTCATTCTGAGGCATATCTTATGCTGCCGAGGATCCAGGCTGAAAATGAAAGGCTGGATTATAGATTACTAGGCCCTGTCACAAGCTGCAAAAATCTTTTTCTCTGCAAACATGGAAAAACTGCATCAAAAGCTTCTACATATACATAAGGATGTCTAATTTCCCTTTTTATGTATACTGTGTATAAATTTTAGGTATCTGCATATTGATTTAAAATAGCCTTGCAGTTTCTAGTGTAACTACATAGAACAAGTATTTTTATAAAATGTATCATATTCTAGGATTTCTTTCCACAGAGAGGGAATTCCAGCCCGTAAGGGAAAATACAAATCTTCAACAAAATTTACATTTAAAGCTAAATATCCTAATTCTGTAGTTCCATAAAATCACCTGGGCAATAGATGCAGAATGTGTTTCACCAAGATCAAACATTCTTTGCTGAAATCACCTTATTAGGAAATCTGCATGTCTACTTGGTACTTATTTCTTTTTAAAAAATTAAATCGCATTTACGATAGCTTTTTGCAAATCACACCTGTAGTTGTGTTTCAACTAAGAAATATAAATATTTTGGACTAGAGATTAATAATTGCATTATACTTCATTCCTAATTTACATGTAAAAGTACTTGCTAGCTGTTAATGAGGCATTTATTACACTAGATAGTACATACACTACTAAATACACCAAATAATACACATTATTTTTTTAATCCAATTTGCCCTTCTCTTAAGTGGATGGCAAAACTTCATGTACCTCAGTAAATGCACAAACGTGACCAAAGCCCATTTCTGTTAGATACAATAGAAACCCCCCAAACTATCTGAAATAAGCAATGGAATTAAGAATACACTGTATACTGTATAGAGTTGAAGAGTAATTTGCAATGGGCAAAGGACACTATGATTTCACCTTAGACAGTAACCTTTAAAATCACGGTGTTTCTACAGAAGAGCAATCCACTATCTCCTGATACGCAGTGCTGCCTCCAAAAAATGCACCAGCCTCTGAAGACCGTGGTGACGATTTACAATTCCCAAGAAGCCAACTGTCTTGCACCTTGTTCTCACTGAACATGCATTGCTATTCCGGACCGGCACTGCTGAATTAAGTTTGTCCCATGTGTTTTCCACAGAATGTTTAATGAATGTGAGCTGCCTGGAAGCAAAGCCTTTGGGAGCACAAAGCAAACGAAGGAACAAACTTTTAATCAAAGAATCTAAGTATGCTCAGAGCTCGGCTGTGTGAAAGACAGGGGGAGCCGAGGGTTCTCAGCATCCCACAGGAGCAAGTAAATATGGTGGAAGGTGAAAAGCTTGCAGCCAGAAAGTCAAAATCACCCGTTCTCAAAAATCAGGTTTTATAATGCATACCGTGTAGAGAATGATTCACTAATAATGGCTAATTTGCAAGAAGAAATTATGTATGTTTGGAAATTAAAACCCTGAATAAAACCGTATTGAATTTTGAGATTTATAGAGCTGTAGTCTCAACTGTGGGTTTAGAGAGCTAGTTAATGGCTTTCTGATATCGTCTCCTTAAAATTATGTCAGAAATCACTTTCCCCTCTTCATGTAAAGATTTTAAAAGAAATTACATTTTGCAAATTCAGACAGAGAAATTATCAACATAAGGGCAACTCTGGAATTTCCCAAAATGTCTGTCAATTTTTCTGTGAATTAATCATTACAAATTACAGTCAAACATGTTTTGAAACCCTTTTGCTTAACCAAGGTTCTGCAGTTATTTTCTTAGGTTTAAAATATTCATGTGAGAACATGTTTCATACATCCAAACCCATTTTGGTTAGTTTTACAATAGTTTTTACCGAGGAGAAAAGGAAGGTATAATTTCTTTCTTATCTGACTATGTAATTCAGACGGGGAGGATCGCATACAATGGTGAAAACCTCATAACCCACCTAGAAGAGGATGTAATATCCGCGGGTGATCTTCAGATTTGCAAAACAGTACTCAAAGGTGAGATTCCTGCATCTTTATGGAAGAGTTATTTTCACAATAACACTCTGCTGGATAAGATCTATCCACATAAGAAAACGTTCCCAGATACGGCGCCTAGAAAGGGTTATGGATCCACAGCACCATTTATCAAGAGGTGTAAGTACCCTTGAAATCAAGGACACGTGTTCAACTCTGCAAGAGCATGCGTGCTCCAAAGCCAGTTATCTCTGCAGTACAACCCAAGCATTTAAGTGTTCTGGTGAAGAACTTCTCCAAAACCCTATGGCATGACTCTGGGTCATGCCAAGGTCTCCGCATCGTCTCATGGACCTATCGAAATAGCAGAAGGATACCTCTGCAGCGTAATGGTGGTGATGACAGCTTAGGTAGGTATCTAAATGATTGTTTAAACTAATCAGCTAATTTTAAGCTAGGTAGGAAATTTCAAAATGTGCAGCTGTGATAACATGGAGCTCCGTTTGTGCCATGAAAAGCACCCAGTAAGTAAAATACACACCTAAACTGTCATTTCTGTGTTGAGCCTGGCAGCAATAGCCAAATTAGCTCATTTATAACTGATTTCATTGCGTTCACAAGACCATCACTGCTGCAATGGAAACACACAACTGCTGCACGACAAATGTCCACTCAGAAATTGAGTGGGTCCTGGCAAGCAGAATGGTACGGAGGCAGCAAGTGCAACATGCGTTTTGGAAAGCTTTATGCTGGTAGGAACCCCTGGTGTCTGAGCATCTTCTCTGAGCATCTGTGAGACGGAATCACAATCACTCCCTTCCAGAAGGACAAACTAGTTCTATAGCCAAGATTTTAACTCTAACATATGTATTTAAACTATCCCAAGACTCATGCTGGGGCTGGGGGGGTGAGGGGAAGTAGCTTTATATTTGGATGCCTAACTTAACACATAATCTGTGGGGGAAAATAGACCTTTTACAAGTTTTTCCTATAAAAAAGTTTATAGTTTTTAATCAACTCACTCTCTTTCAGTCCTAATGAAAACGCGGAGGTTAAGAACACCCATTCTGCTCATGTGATAATACCATGAATAGCCTTTGCATTCCAGTTTTATCAATGCATTGTTTGGGATCATTATGGGCTTTCTTAAAGTCTACAAATGGGAAGAGGAGATCAGAGCTTATTTGTATTCTGTTAAAAAAAAAATGAACAGCATAAAGATTTATTCAACTAATAACAAAATACAGATATCTTGATGAGAATTAGTGTTACACAACAATTTCTGCATCTTGGATTATTTTAATAAACATATCAAAGGGAGAAAATGAAACACATAAGATTTTTGATACTGAATAATACTTCTTGTTCACTTTTGTATTTTATTTAATTATGCTGCAGCTCAGAATCTTACAGATACACAATTTTTTAAATATATTACATGTGGTTAAAATACTAGGGAGCTCTTTTATGTATACTCCCAAGATGGGTCTATCTGCCAGACTTACTAGTTTATGTTTATAACACTTGAAACCCAGCATCATCTATTGACAGAAATTAATGAAATTTTCAATGTCAGTACAAAGTCACTTCTCTTGGGGTACTGTGAACCTGTTCACTTTAAATTTCACTTTATGCAGCAGTTCTAGATCCAATGTTATAAGATGCTGAGCACCTTCCTTCCTGAGGGCTCTACACAAAATGTTTTTTTCCAAAATTGTGTACATAAACTGTTTTCCACACAACATCTTTTCTGCTAGCAAGTCACCCCCTCTTTAAGAAAGCTGTCAGCGTGGGAGATGTTGGACCAGATGCCCTCCCAGAGAATTTCTAATGTAATATATTTTATGGTTCTACTACGTTAAGGCCGGCCAAGTTCTGACAGGGAACTGCATACCACTAGATGTGGTGCCGCTAGATGCAGTGGTACATAAAAAACCACAGGATATAAACAATTAATGCTCAGAAGATGTGTTTCTAAGCACTCATAAAGGCAACAGAGAGGTGATCAGACTCAGCTCTAGAAATATGCTTTGCTGCAGAGTTCACAGAAACTGGACCTTCAGTTACAGATACAGAATTCCCAAGTCTCAGCAACTGAAAATGTGTGTGCTTGAGGTTCATTTGGACATATCTGGATTTCAGAATTATATAATTAAATGGAAGAAAACCCATATGTCAAATCACAAATAATCCACCTGAAACCTTTGGTCTACATTTATTTTCTGTTGGGATTTTGGACCCAATTTCACCTACCTGTCATTCCTCTTTAGTGTCTACTTTGCAACTGAGACTTAAAGCATCAATTATACCACAGTGTTCTGACGTCTGCATTGCCGGTGACTACAAGAGACCCAAAAGGTAAGGAAAAAGTTCTCCTTAGACTCTCGTATTCTGCAGATTAGCGATGACAGATCTGCCTCTCTGGCTCCTGCTTGAAAACATAAATTCAGAAAAAGAAAGGACCTGGTTTTAAGCCCGCTCTGGACAAAGCCTATTGAAGTGTCTGAGAAGACTCAGAGGTGTCAATGGGAAATTGCATCTGATGCCAGTTAACCCCTACAGAAGAGCAGTAACTACTCATGGGAGGGACGCACTGAAAAATCCAGGAGCCCCGAGTGCAACTCCTTTTGAGATCCTCAGTTGCTCCCATGGTAACTTTCCCTGACTGCTTTAGGTCAGAGACTTCTTCCATCTTGAACCCCCAATTCTGCTCTTGCCCCTCCCAGTAAGGCACACAAACATTTTTGGGAAGTCACTATGAATTTTCTAACTGAAACTGAATTCATAGCTGAGAGTGCAGACTAGATCTCCAGGAAGACATGACCACATTCACCTGTTTTGAGTTTAGGGGATGAGGACACCTAGCATTATTTGCAGGATCTGCTGTTCCATGAGGAAATCCTAACTTAACTTTCTGACTTTCTGTCCACCTACCACCTGAGGGATTATAACATAGCTCACTGCAGGAGCATGTCTTTCCTGAAAGACCATATATTTAAATGTGATATGTGTTATGGAGACAAATAATTCACCAGCACACAGACTACTTTCTGATCAGTTATTTGCCGTACTTCTTTCTAGCAACAGAATGGGAAATTCTAATAAAGTTTATTAGTTAGTCTGTGAATTTCTGTCCCTGAGAACAAAATAATATTTAATTTTAATGTTTAATTTTGTGTCCTCATTCTTAGATAAGAAATTAGTTATAACTAAGTACACTGTTCTGTGTAATTAAGCTGCTACAGGGAAGATGCTGCTGTCTAGGAAGTATCTTTACAAAGACTAATTTCTCTTAACGAAGCCTGCCTTTTATAAACAGATTGTTCCCGTTTCAGAAGGACGTAGGAAACCAGCGGCTTTAGAAGTGTAATATGGAAGTTCCCAATTAATGTAATTGTGCAATAACACACTATTCTGAGAATTAAATATTCTGTCCTCTTAAACTCTGGACTGATACGCCAACGGGGACAATGCTAGTCAGAAGGGTGCTTGGTGACTTTATGTGGAACAAAAATGACCCATGTGGAACTATTCTATGTCTGCCTTGAAGAAGGAGCTGCAGAATTTTAATTCTTAATTATGAAGAGCATCATTTATATTGTTTCGAGCTTTCTGCCATCTCTCCAGCTCATCTCAGTCTCTGACAGCTTTCAGAATGAAAGGTTTTTGCAACAAAAAGCTTACTGTTAAGCTCTGGCTTTTATTTCCACTTATTTGTGACCATGTTTTCTACAGTCTACTGTTTTCTACCAACTGCTGAGGAATATCCCAGACTCTCAAGCACTGAGCAATTGGATTTGTCCTGGTTTGTGCGACACAGGACTAATTTCTCTTGTAATGCTTGGGAAAACTGCACTTTTAGGAGACTGTAGTGTCTGAATTTGTGAAAATACTTACTTTATAGCCAGCTGTGGTGTGTGGGTTTTAAGGTCTCTGTGTTTTCCAGTTAGCCGGGTCAGCGATGAGGGGGAGCAAGAGCTGGGCACTTGACCAAAGCTGGCCAACAGGATTATTTCATACCATGAACGTCACATTCAATATAAATTAGAAAGTTTGCTGTGAAGGGCCTTCTCTCTCCCTTAATGTCTGTGATCCTGAGAACTTCCTGCCCTGGTGCAGGACCCCTGAGGCCTTCCCTTCCTCCCAAAGCCGTAGCACTCAGTGTCCAACATTTGTGGTCCACTGCTGGGAGTGCACAGCTTCCTACTGATGTAATGGGCTGAGTATAATCCTTGGATATTTTATATTGGTATCAGGATCAATATTGGTTCTTTAGTATTGTTAATTATTTAGCCTTATTTTAATCTGTCTATATTTCAACCCTCGAGTTTCCTTGTTCTTTCCAGATTCCCCTTTCTGGGTGGCGGAGGAGTCATCAGGTGATAGAATAATTGTCTAAATGACAATAAATTGTCCTGGGTTTCTCAAACCATAACAGGGTCTCATCCTCGGCTCGAAGGACATCATAGTAAAGAGCACCACAAAACTTGTTATGTATTTTACATTTCAGCTTGATTTTTAATTTTGAATTTACAACGTCCTAGAATTTTCCTGTGTTTAATGACCTTGCCTTCTAATTTCTCTATGCACGTTCTCTGCCTAGGCCCAGATATTAACAATTTCAAAATCTGATTTAAAAGCGTTCCAGTCCTCCCTTACTCTTTCTCTTTTTGTTGTTCATTATCTTTTCATCCTCTCTCTTCCCTTTCTTTCCTGTTTTTTCTCTTCTTCATTGTCATGAATAAGTAGTAACTCCATTCAGTTCAGTGAACTTAAATTAGTCTCTATCGGGTCAAAATTATACTTCCAGAAAACTTAGTTTGATACAACTTTAAATTAATGACTATCCTGCTGTGAGTCTAGGTTTGTCTACCCCCTGCAGTGGACATACCTCCAGTTCATGGGCTCTCCCAGAGCATGGAACAGTCTATCCAGGGAAAAAATAAAAACAATTTATAATTCAAATAGCTGCAATAGTAGTATTTATATGGTAAGGAATCACTGTGTCTGGAAAAGGGCGAACTGTGTGATCCAATAAGGTATTTCCACCCCTGATTAATATCAGAAAATTATATATATTATTTATATTGTATTATTTATATTATTTTTTGAAACAAAATCTAAGGAATTCTACTACTGTTCTGGGGTTTTGCAAATGGAAACAATTAAAAAGCATGGTGAAATGCAAATAAACAGTGCTATTTCCATAGTGCTGGGAAATACTGAAGTAGTAAGTGTGATTTGAATGGCAAGCATTGATGCACAGTGAAAGAATAGATCTCTTTATTATCTTTCAGTCTGCTTTGCACTGTTATGTCCTATGAAGAAACAGATTGCCAATTTGGCTAATTACCGACCAGTTCCAGGAACTTACCAGTTACAGTTGAAGGGGGCCTCTGACTGCTAATGGCAGGTTCCTGACTGGATTAATTTTGCAGGAGTTCCTATTGACATTTTTATTGGTCTCATGCTATAGATATGTTTTACTGGTCTCAGCAATGGTAATTAGCCCAGCTTTTCCGTTAGGTGAACGCAACTGTATAATTTCTAGTATTTGATCTAATGCAGATATCCCTGTACAGCGCTGCTCTGTGCTGGGTAGCTGCAGCTTTCTGGCCACTGAGCTAACCCTGAACAAATGCTGAACCTTCTACTCAAACATTACATTTTTCAGATGACTCTGAAATTTACTGCTTATGGAAGACTTTAATAAGGATAAAAGCATCCAGACCAGGTGGATACTAAAAGAAAAGAAGCCTTCTGTCTGTAGAGGCTTTGAACAATATCACAGAAGAGAAATGAAATTGTAATGTATGGTTTAGTAATGGTCCATCATATACTCACCTACACACACTCTCTCTCTCTCTCTCTCACACACACACGCAAACCTTTTCCAAATGATTTTGCAGAGATTTTTCTGACCACATGCTAAAAACAAAAGCAAATATATCAATATAGATTAGCAACTCCAAGAGGTAAAGCCAAAGGCAATAGATAAAAAAAGTGCTTGATCTTGCTTATTGAGTCCTTGAAAATCTTAAGTCTTTAAACAGTAACTGTTTAAAATAAAATAAAATAAAATAAAATAAAATAAAATAAAATAAAATAAAATAAAACAAACCCAAAACATCTATGTGAAACATAGACCCAAGCCATTTTCTTGTATGCTGTGTACAAGGCTCACATTCTGTTTTAAATTATTGGTGGTGGCTTTCCCAGAAAACAACTGCTGAACTAAAGGAAATGGTAAGATTTTAGAGAAATAGACTAAAATAGGACAAATAAAATTAAGACAGAAATGTAGCACCTGCTTGGACAAGGCAGCTAAGGATGATGTATTAACCCTGAATTAAGGGTATTGTCCTTTTCAGTACCTTGAGCAATTTCAGGGAGTTAGTACACTTCTGCCAGTTCCACATAGACACCTGTCTACCATCGGAAAATCACTTATATTTGACAGGTTTCAAAAGCACACTGGGACTTGGACTAAAGTACGTTACAATAGGTAGAACAGCAATCAGCGCTACCCTGCATTGGTTATGGGCACAAAGGATTTCCAATTCTTTTCTTCTCCAAGCTCTAAAGTCACAGTATACATAAATAACTGAGCGAGAAACTTCCCAGTACCTTTCTTTTTTTTTTTTTTTTTTTTCTTTNCATTACATTTTTCAGATGACTCTGAAATTTACTGCTTATGGAAGACTTTAATAAGGATAAAAGCATCCAGACCAGGTGGATACTAAAAGAAAAGAAGCCTTCTGTCTGTAGAGGCTTTGAACAATATCACAGAAGAGAAATGAAATTGTAATGTATGGTTTAGTAATGGTCCATCATATACTCACCTACACACACTCTCTCTCTCTCTCTCTCACACACACACGCAAACCTTTTCCAAATGATTTTGCAGAGATTTTTCTGACCACATGCTAAAAACAAAAGCAAATATATCAATATAGATTAGCAACTCCAAGAGGTAAAGCCAAAGGCAATAGATAAAAAAAGTGCTTGATCTTGCTTATTGAGTCCTTGAAAATCTTAAGTCTTTAAACAGTAACTGTTTAAAATAAAATAAAATAAAATAAAATAAAATAAAATAAAATAAAATAAAATAAAATAAA
>VZSF01002734.1:822163-870776 GCA_013398295.1 Chionis minor | reverse complement strand
ATATAAAAAAAAAACTGAGGGAGAAACTTCCCAGTACCTTTTTTTTTTTTTTTTTTTTCTCTCTGATAAAATGAAAATGCACAGGATGCACAGCTTTCATCCTGAATTTTGGTACGTTAGTCCCAGAAAGAAGAATTCACCACTTTCCCCAGGAAAAAGAGGTAGGCTTCTCGTCCAGTGGGTCACAGGTCTACATTTGACCTTTTTACAGGGCAATCAAATGCAAAATAAAACACACTTTCATATCCTTTTTCCCCTTGGATTTTTTCTACATTGTTCAGTTGCTGTATCTTCCAGCAAAATTACTGTTAAACAGATAACAGTTTTCAATGCCTCTCAGTAAAATGCCAGCAAAGCCCATCATCACATCTCCATAGGTTTTAAATGATTTGGAGTTTACAGTCAAAACTGCATTTTCCAGTTCAGTGAATCCTTTTGCTAACTATTGCTCCAACATCCTTTTTGTTTCCCATTACTGAATGGAAAGTCACCATATGACTCATAATAATTTGGATTTAATTGCAAAGATATGACTTTGGTCCAAGTGGATAGTATGGGAGGGAGGGGCAGGGGGATTATTCCCTTTTTCTAAAGCCGTGATAAGATTTCTTTGAAACATTTTCAAATCTCCAGCACAACACGTTCACCCCAATTCTGAAGGTCCTTATTAAATTTCTTCTAATCTAAAATATTCCTGGGGTTTCTCTCTTGTGATGTTATTGCCTAATAAATGGTGTGGAAACTTGGAATCTTTCATAAAAGCTCCAACAACATGAAAATAGTTTCCATAATGAATAGATTTCAACCTCTAACTCCCCCTGTAGAAATGTTTTAATCATGAAAGACACAATGGAGTTCTCGTGGGGCTCTTATTTAAAACAGCAAAGAAAAATATTTGCATCTACTATGCCATTGTGAAACACAGCTTGTGCTTTGTTTACATCAGGCAAGCAGACGGTTATTTTATGGAAAGAATTGACTGGCATCTTGCATGGATTTTTGAGAGGAAGTGCATTTGTGCTCTGTGAAATCCTCATTTTTCTGTCAGTCTGAAAAATTATATTGTTCTCAGTCTACATCTTGGTATTATTTGTAGGGAGATAGCCAGCATTTCGGGTAAGAAAGAACCTTTCCATTTAATATTCCTCACATATATATGAAGCAAATGAATACCTTATATGAACACCAAGATTCTGTCAAAGGCAGTATTCTCCTATAGCTTCATGCTATTGCTGTCTCATGAATGATGACAGAGAGGATAGGGCATCAATCTGAATTTCTCATTTTCCACCTCCCTTCACGTTTGGAAGCACTGAAAATGGAGGAATATATGAAAATGAAGGAATATATAGAGGCAACCAAATTTGCAGATACCGCTAAACATCTAAATAACACGAATCTTGGCGCTACCTACAAACAGGACTGGAACAACAAAATTTCACTCCAGCTGCACATCCTGCATTTATTAGCAATTAACACCATTTTGATTTAATTTCTAGCTTCTTCTATTCCTTTTTACATATGCAACATGTACCACACAAGCATTTGAGTTTAATCTTCTAGTGTGAGTGATAAATATGGATGTGATGGAAGGTTCATGACTCCATTAAAAAAAAACTTCTGGGATTTGATTTTATGTATAAATAAGCAATGGAAATATTAATAAAAATTGATTATATAATTTTGTTACTAATCTAATATTGGATGCATAAGTAGGGAAAGAGTGACAACAGCCTTACTGATACATGTAGTTCCTTGTGATTGCAAATGCCCAGAAAAGTATGTTAATTCCAAGTGGTTTACTGGATGATAATTTTATTAAACTATAGATAGGCTTGCATAGGAAGGAGTATATTCACTGGAATCTTTACTTAAAACCAGTACTCAACAAAGCCTTGAGTTTGGGTGAATTTTATTTTTCATGTTAGAATAATTTTCCCTGAATATAGCAAAGCAATTATATTTCAAGGAATTGTTTAAAGAGTTTGTAAGATTCTCCTGAGTCAGTCAGCAAACAGGTTGGAACATGAGGTAGCAACAACAACAAAAAGAGAACCAATTCAATTTACAATGGAAACCAAGCATTTGCCTGGAAAAAAAACCCCAAACACCTTGAAAAACTGTTTAATTCAAAAGTTTGAAATAGAATATTTTTTGCATCATTAATTAAAAGCTCAGCGACAGCAGAAGCATTGCCAAATAAATGCAAGTAAGTACAAATTTTAAAAGTCAACTTTACTAACCACAGATAGAAAACCATCAAAAGCCAAGAGCAATAAGGGATTTGATGTGGTACTAATGATAATATAAGGGTACACATATACTGCAAATGAATCAAGATTAAGACAGCATCTGCCAATCCAGGAATCATTCAATCCTGTCATCTTCTAGGAATATTTTGTATCCGTTTGTTTCTATTAACAGGGCCTATTAATAGGGCTTTTCTAAAATTTATGAACATATTCTCCTTGAAAGTACATTTTGTTATTCCAACAGATTAATATATTCTAGTGTTGATCGCAACTATACTCTTATGGAAGAGACTTATACAATGCCGTTTAGAAAAACATAAATTTTCCATGGTGTCTTATCCTTTTGAATTGTCAGCTAAAGTTCATCCAAAAATAAAGGATTATTCTAAGCATAATTTAAAAACCCACAGAAAAAAAGGCGATGTTTTAATAAGAGAAATGTATTTTTAATAGTAACATATGTGGAAGCCTACTGGTTTTATTTCTATTAGCTTGCATAAGACTTTCCCATTAGGGTAGCATATTGATCTCCTATCTCCTGCTAAAGTGTTGCATGTTACTCTATTGACAGAAAAGGCAGCGGGATAAAATGCTCAGGAACCTCTGAGCTAACGATTCTAAAGAGCTCCACAAGGACCTATTATAACAAAGCAACTGGATGATATGACGACCAGATTAAATTGAATGTAGAAAATTGCAAGGTAGTGCACATTGGAAAGAACAATTTAAGCTACTCATATGCACTGATAACTTCTGAATTAGTTATAAGATCCTGGTGAAAAAAAATGAAGGAGTCATCAAGGAGAAATGAATAAAGACATTTGTTCAATATGCAGCCAGTACCTAAAAATCATGATAAGACATTAGGTTGCATTAAGAAGGAAATACAGAATACTATTAAAGCTATAATGTTAATGTCTAAATCACTGGTGCATCCTCACTTTCAATATTACATGTACGTATGTGATCTCATCCTGAAAAACAATACAGTAGATACAGAATAAAGTAAAAATATGACTCTGCCTTACAGACAGGTAGAGAATGTCACAGGACCTTTCTTAAGAATAAGAATCTCAAGAATAAAAGAGTTAGAGGTAGAGAAAAATAAGACTCCAGAGTGGTTCCCAAACTTTATAGGAATATTCGAAAGAAAAAGGCAAAGAGGATTTCACTCATGTAAAGAGCCAGTGTGGGAGTGGGAAAAAGAAACAAAGACACTATGCTAGAAAAATAGAAAATAAGACAAGTAGGAATATCAGCAGATCTTCTAGTCCATCCCTCAGGCCCTAGACATCAAAAAATTCAGAGTCCATCGCTCAGCCCCTAAAATGAAGCTCTGTATTTCATGCTTGCCCATGACTTGTATTTCACAGCAATCCCAGGGGTGCTAACATGATGGTAGTGATGGTTTAGGCCAGAGATGTGCAATCCTCCCACCAAAACCAACATAGAGAGAGGATTCCATTTCTCCTAGTTCTGCAGAACCCACCACGTTTGGATCTTTGGGTAAGGTCATGGTTTGGACATGCAGATACAAGCCAATCAAAAGCAGTACACTGGGTTATCAAAAGTTCAAAAAAGGCCCAATTAGTATGTCCCACAACATCAAAACAAGTAGCTAGTACATACCAGTATTTTAAATACTTTACTTGTATACACACTGTATTAACTAAAGCTACAAGACATTACTGAAGCAAAGAGCCTGGCAAAACTATAAAAAATGACCATGGCGAACCAGGTTGTAGTAAGTAATCAGCAACTGCAACTTCTGTACTACCTTGGGTCAGCACATCCTATGCCACTAGCCACTTCTCATGCAACTGGCACTTTTTTCCCAGGTGAAGCAACTCATTACAGGAAACAAAACCTGGCATATTTCAGTATGCACTGTAGCAAATAGCATGCTTCTGACTCAGGAAGGAAGTTCTATCCAAGTGTGAAACCTCCTTAGCCACTTTTTGAGGTAGTCTTAAGATACCATAGTGCCAGGTACATAATAAAAGCCTCAGAAGACAATTTAATCAAAAGATGGATCATTTTCTATCAAGAAATATTTTCATAATGATCTGAAGAAAGCTATAAAAATAATTTCTACTTAATCCCTTCCAAAACCAACTGAATTTTAACAGATCACAAACAGTAGTCTTTAAATAAAATGAACATTTGAAAAGAAAAGATGACATGACTAGTTATTCTCATCTTGGCATCTTCACTGGGGTTCTGGTTTCCTTTTAGCCATCATTTCTGGAGATACATGTCAGAAGTAACAGTGTTCCATGTTGTTTTGAGCTGAATGGGAGAACACGAGATTGTAATTCCCTTCTGGAATTTATTTGTGTTGACTGCTGACCAAGCTGTCTGAATCTTAACAATAGAAAGACAGGAATTACTTAGTCACCGTTTCTTTTCTTCTGTGTGTGTTTCAATTCCAGACCTCTCTGAATACACCAAAGATGAAAAAACATGCTCGTTTTCCTGCCTGGACACAGGCTCACAGTTTGTACCATATTTGTCTCATATAGACATATGGGTAGTTGATCTGTTTTATAAGGAAAAATAAGCAGCAAATGTCAGATTCATGCCAATTTTATCAATATTGGAATTTAAAAACCCCAAACATAACTACAATAAGAAAAGTTTGCTGGAAAAATTATGTCCAAGCTCTCATCTGTTGCAATTATGCTCTTATATCAATGGATTTCTGACAATTTACAGCTTGGAGCTCTGGTCACTTCTATACTACTACTTTACACGTCTTCTTTTTTCTCATATTCTTGATTCTCTTGTTTCCTTTGTTTGCAGGTTTCACGTTCACAAAAGGATTTCCTTCACTGTCTGATATGAACAAAAGAGACAGTCAACAAAGAAAATATTAAATGTAATGGAACTCTTAAACTGTGCTTATCCTATTGTTAGGACAGAAACAGCATCTAGAGGAAGCAGCCTCTGAAAGACCTAGATGCCACATAGGTTAATATCTGTTGATTTATTTCTCCTTTACAAACTGATTTGTGTCTGGGCATCTTTTGTCAAGTTATTTTCTCTCAAATATTTCTGCAATGGTAACATGAAGAGGTGAAAAAAGAGAAGTAGTTTGGGGAGAACTGAAAACCTGATGTAGTACATCAATGAAGTACAGTTTGAAGTCCTAGAATGAAAAAGGTTGCCACTCTAATGCAGCCCCAGATCCTGAAGGAGTCTCTATAAAAGGGAACAAATATTCAGCTGTCTGAGGGAAGCAAATAGAAGCCAAAGGTTTGCACAAATGAAGCAACAAATATCTAATACACGTAACTGAGTCATTTCGTATTCAGCATTTCTTGCTCTAAGTAAATTTTGGTTTACGTCTTCACTATTTGGTTTATATGTCCCATTTATTTTGACAAATCAGCCTATTGGTCTTCAATATTATAGCTTTCTGGATTTCCCAAAAGGCATCTTAATTCTTACTTCCTGTGCTGGCAACCTGGCTAGCAAAAGTGTTTGTGCTCTCATCTAGGCTACTGTAATGCTGGCAGAGAATGTGCTCCTCAACTTTTATATTATGTCAAAACTTAGATTCGATCTCTGTGAGGGCAAAGAGAACTTTGAGTAGCTACGTTACTGGGTTGACTGGGGAAAAAATGTCAGGATTAGCTCAGAAAGAAGACAGTGAAGTTCTCTGTGTTGATGACAGGAAAGCTGACTTGAAAGGCTAACCTGGAATATATTTTCAAAAACTCGCTCCCTTTGTTTCTGCGGGAAACTACTATTGCAACCATGTTTCTGCTCTCAATCACAGATTCTCTCAGTCTTCCAGTATTGTTATTTTTCAAAGTATTAAAATTCCGAGTGTTGACTAGCATAGGATGAAAAATAAAGAAGACTTCATTCAACTTGAACTCATTTTACTAAAATAAAGTTTTCCTCAAGCTGACAAATCACCATCTTAACCATTCAAATATTTGTATAGAGAGGTTCAACTGAATACAAGAATGAGGTGAGAAAGGGATGGAAGAAATGAAAATAGAATTGAACATTGCATGAACCTAAAGGTAAGGAGGTCACATTTCCAAATAGCATACCAAAACCTTAACGATATAATTATTTTTACAGGCAATCTCAATGGCACTGTATTAATTTCAATGGAATTGTACCCGTTTACAAGAATTGCAAATCTGATCTATCCATTTATACTGTCAGCATTTTTCAGTTTGTAAGAGACAACTATAACTAGTTCTGACAGCTGAAAAATGAGGCTAGAGAATTAAGCCTGGGTTGTTTTCCCCACCCCTCACTGATGCTGATTAGGTGCGGAGCAGCCTAGAGGGTGCGGAAAGTTCCCTGCCGTTACAACTTTTAACTACAAAATAGCTGGCCTCCTAAATGGACTTAATGTGTGAATCACTAATTGCAGATTTATTATCTGTACTCTGCAGTGGGAACTGCTAGATCATCCAAATGCTCATTTTGACTCCACAGTCCAAGCAGCTAATCCTGGAAGCAAGCCAACAAGTAGATACACATATTTCCAATACACCCTTTAATGTAATTTTTGAATGTCTTCTTCTGGCTTGCTATTTGTGATGACCAGATCAGCTGAGCTACTAGTAGAAAACTCTCTTGGAGTAGCTGGTCACCAGCTGGTCACGGTCTAATTCAGGTTACTGTTGCCCACTTATTGGATGAAAGATTTAAGACAATTTTGACAGATTTCAAATTAGTCCCTTGGAGAGGAAAAACTGATAATGGAAGCACAAAGGCCTTTAATGTAAGCTTGTTTGTATATAACAGGGGTAGAAGCACCTGTTTCCCTGGACCCCAGTACGGAATTCCCTGCCCTACTGCAGTCGGCACTCAACCCAAGACTGCCTCCCCCTTCACTTCTCTCCCTTTGTTTCTCAAAGGCCATTGTGACTTCGGCTTCTCAGCTTTTGATTCGGCTACATTTCCTTTTCCTTCTCTCCTTTCTCCAGTCAACCCTAGTTCCTGCAACTGCTTTATCATTTCCAAGTGAAGGCTTTAACCTAAATGGTTTCTGCTAATTCTTATGCAGGCCTGTGTTCAGCTTCTACTATTTTTGCTATGGCTGAATAAAAGGGAATTAACTGCTCCTTCATTTAGACTGAATGGAAGGACAACTGCTTTATACAACAGCTTCAACCCAAACTATAACAAGAATTATTTCTTTGCACACACATATATTTCCTTTAAAGTTTTTTTTTTTAATTGCCTATTACATATATTTTGCACACACTAGATTTTGGAACAGATTGATGACTGATGAAATTAGGCAATCCCCATTGTCAGAGTTTAAGAAATGCTCGTATAAGCATATGGTATTATTTATAATAATTCCATCAAGGCCTTGCTTCTAGCATTAACATGCTGCATAACAATAAAGTAAAGCTATGCAGGACACATGGCTTCTACTAATGATATTTTTCTGTAACAAAAGCCGAGTTATGAAAAGCCAATGTACAGAGCAATATGTAAGTATGAAGACATACTATGTGATCCATTCTGCACAACATGGATTTCATTGAAGACCAACCGTACATGGCAGAAGAGCCAAGAGGAATGAAAAGAATCAACACCAATATGACTCTAAAAAGTGATTTATAGAACTGAATAAAAAAACATCATCTTTACTAGATAGCATGTTTCCATCTTTCTTCCAAAACAACCCTGTACAAATACTACTTCAAAAGTAATTCTAATAGAACTTTTCAATGAAGGCAGGATGAAAAAAATATTTTCTTCTTTGCTAATTTAATTCAGGTAAGGTACACATCATTGTTAGATGTGGTTCAAACTAAAACCACTTTGAACTTCTTCAAAGCTTGTCTATTTAATCTTCTAAATACATCCCCCACCAAACACATAGCATGACTGTACTTCCAAAGAATGTAAGATGTTTATAATGCATTCATTGTTATACGCCAATTAACACCACCAGATAACAGCATGTAGCCTTTCCATACACTGTTATGTTGCTCAACAGAATAGCTTTTGCCAAAATTATTACAATCTTCAAAGTGTCATCTTCTTACGCCATAGTACATGGGAGGCAAAGCTGCTGTTATTTCAGATATATAGATTATACTCTTCCAATTACAAAAACATTCACATAAAAAGACAAACCTGTGTTCTGAATACAGCTACGTATTTATTATTTCTTAAACAGTGACGTTAATAAAAATCACATAAAATAAAGGCCTAAATCTTCTGCGCTGCTTACAGAAATTTAAAAAATTTGATAGCACTTAGTGTGCCATACCTGTGGCTAAAATTCTGAGCTTTCATGAAGACATTTATCTATAGCTACACTTTTGCTTTTTGAAATAATATATAAACAGCTGGCCAAGTTACATTGAATTTGAAAAGCATGAAAATACTGAATTATTGTTTCACAATTAAAAATACAGCTAATGTTTTCAGCATTCATGTAGATACAGTTTTGTTACTGAGAATCAATTCTGTGATGGACAACCAATAGCTTTAAGTATATTTCTACCACTCTACTTGATCATGTCTCATAATGACAATATATATCAATTAGAACAGCTACTTTACTTTTCAGTGCGTGAGAAGAAATCTCTGTATTTGAAGGAAAGAGTGAACAGTAGAAATTAAGTAAATAATTTCAGCAGTCTGTTACAGCAATTCTAAGTATATAGCAATCATAAATTTACTTTTAGAAATTACATTTTTGGAAAACAGATACTGGGAGGATACAACCAAAACCACAACAAGCAAAACACCTTCAGATTAGTCCAACATCAGAAAACGAAAACGACAGTCTCACACAGCTGGGTTTGCAGACAGCAACTGAAAATACCCGCAAGCCAATTGCACAAGAAGAAAAAAAATCACACTTGTCTCAAAGAAACCTGGTTTCCCCAAAGGAGATTGCAATGCAGAAGCAAGGACTGCTGGAAAAGACAAGAGCTTAAACAAGATTCACAGTCGTAATACTCAAGAAATATCAACTAGATCTTCACCTAGCAGCCTTTAGTCTAACAAGTCAAAAAGTGACCTTACCTAAATAAGGGCTAAATAAAAAGACACACAATTTTTTCACTGACAATGTTCTCCAGTGAAGCTGACCGAATAAAATACTTGTGAACCGCTGAAAAAGAATTACAGACAAATTCACATGGAAATAAAATGATACTTTCAGGTTTATGAAAATATAGAGGACAAGATGATGCATAAGAAATTTTGAGTGTCTGACTTTTCTCGAACGAAGAGTGGGAAAACTCAAAATTATCTTGGTTTTCCAGCCAAGGAGCTACTTGGTGAAACATAGCATCAAAATCTGAAATGAACACCATTGTGGAAACATGTTCATGCCTGGTTTCCTACAAAATGCTTGAGAGTTAATGAGCAACTGGCATTCTACAGTCATTGTTCATCCCACCAATTCTAATTATTTTGTTGTTACCTGGCTATGTGTTGCGTCTAGTTATCAAATATTTAGAAAGGAAAATCTCTGGACCCTGGAAGACTTTTACTTTTTAGTGTAATGGGAGTTGTGTCTATCACGAACAAGCCTCGATTAACAAACAGATCTTCAAGCATCCTGGAATAAAAATTTCTGAGTAGGAACTCTTCCTTCCCCCAAATCTCTCTTTAATATCCATATCATATATGGCCAAATTTTCAGCTCAAAAGATACAGACAAGGGAAAAATTGTAGCTTTGGGAGCTGGAATCTAACATGTGACTAACATAAGAGCAGGCTCTCCTGTTGCCTAACATTTAACATAGTCAGTTGTATCAGTGCTGAGACATGAGAGACTGTCTAAACAGAATAGTTTTGTAGAGACATTACTAAACCAGGGCAACAGCACACACACACAAAAACAGGCAAAAGGAAGGCTAGCCCAAAATAGCCTTGATGGAATGAACTGAAATAGATTGTTTATTTTTTAAATGCAGTCAGTCATGTTCATATGCTATGAAAATGGATGAGGGAAAATGGACTTCAGAGAATTTAGATGTAGCATGTACAAGAAGAAAGTGAAATGTGTGTCCAAGACATAAAGCTGTTGTGGCCAAAGCCTGCAAACTTTTGGGTAGTTGCAAAATTTTCTTTCTATTAACGGTCATACTAAGTTTGAAGTGTGAAAGCTGAAGACTAGGTATTTGTATCTATAAAGATACAAATGGGGATTCCCTGCCCATGGCAGGGGTGTTGGATCTTTAAGATCTCTTCCAACTGAAACTGTTCTATGATTTAAAATATTTATTAATGATTTAAGTATTATGATTGAAAAGCAAGAACAAAGAGTTGTCAGCTTAAAGGTAGGCTTTAAACAGAGGTTTCCAGCTACATATACTTTGCAGAACCACCATCAGACTCACAACTGGGTAGGTAATTCAGTTTAACTTACGGAAAAAGCTTAAACTTAATATTTTATCTGGCCTCAGAAGATCTTTAAAAAACAAATATCTGCAAGACAGACTGAACAAATTATACCCAGAATTTCTGGTTGGTTTTTTTTTTTTTTTTGCTATTTAAATTCTTTTTATTAAACCACTTCTCAGGTCCACAGGCCCTGACCTTACCTCTCTGAATATTTCTTGAATATGTCAATGATAATGGCACTATTTCAACAGGATCATGATAACTCTGAAGAGTTAGTTACTTCCTAGACACCAAATGGACTAATTCTCTCCCAGCCCATATTTTTCTCCTTCTTTCCTATAGCTTTTGAGAAAGTTGTAAGATAATAAAGATACACTTGTAAGAAGTGTTTTGTCAAAGCTTATACTGTCATTCTTAATCCATTATATAGAGTGCCCAGAGCACTCAGTGGATGACTGCAGATGGATTTTAAAAACCTGGAAGAATAACAAAGAATCAGATATCTTCTGCAGTCATTCTACATACAGAATATGCTTTTTCTAGTCTTACTGAGCTGACCTGCTGTTAAACTGAGTTACATATGCTTTTTCAGAACAATTTTCACCTTGAGCATATATGTCTCATGCATCTGACCCTTCAAGGTCTTTCTAATTAAAGATAGACTATATCACCATTTGCCAAATGCACTTGGAGCTAATGTAATTTACCATGGCATTTCTAATGCATTACAAGACATTTTACTTGGATACCAATATGAAACAGAACTACTACCAACATAATGAAATCATTACAGCAATCAACAAAAACACAGTTGTATAAAATCCTGACCCCGCAGTGGAAAAACCTGAGTGGGATAGTGGCTAGGACAAAATAGAGCGAGTGCTTTCACCAAAGCAGAGACAGGCACAAATGCAATCTAGCAAACAAATGGTACCAGGGTTAGGGAACTTGGCAACGTCCCAGGCTGCTACAGCACTTAAGCTCACACAAAGCTAGTCTTCCACAAACTCATGTAAAATGGCCTCCTTGGGAAAAAAAACTTTCAGGCATCCAACAATCGATATATTTGATATGTTGCCCTATACCCTGCCTGTTCCAAATTCCTAAACTATTCCAATCCTGTAAAAACAGCAAGATCAGGAAGAGAAAGAAATGCACGTGTTGACGTAACTAAGCAAGCATTGGTTGCAGATTTACTAAGCAAGGGAATGGTGTACTGCTGTATATGTAGTGTGCGGCTGCAAAGGGCTAAACTCCAATGAAGGGAAACGTCCCGACTTACCAAAACACTGAGGCTCTTTTCCCTGAGCATCTCGCCCTCTTTATCTAGAGGCATGAGTAAGCCACTGCTGTGTATATTGTGTTCACATCACCATTACCTAAAGTAACAACATGAATTCCTTTAAGCATCACCTCTATCCTTGACTGCTTTGAGTCAGTTTTTTTCCGATTAGTAAAGCGGTTGTCTAGCTGACTTTGTCACTCATGCCACCTGCTCTCACTAAAGCTAATGCAGTCTGCTGTGGATTTGACCACTGCTAAGCACGATGCCTTCTCCCCGTCTGTTCCTCTTGTAGCAGAGAGCGAATGTCAGTGAACGTTCTTTCCAAAGCAATGTTGAAACTTCTGATGACGCAGGTGCACAAACCAATAAATCAAATAAAGATGTTTTAATATCAGGCCCTGTTTGAAATGGAAGGAAGATGATAATTAAAAAAAATACCTCTGATAAATACAGAATCATAGTAAATTAAATTTTTCTTTCAATCTCAGAAATAATTTCCATAAATTTATCAATCAGTAAAAAACCCAAATCCCTTAAAAATTTTTCTCTAGCTATATTGCTTTGATGCTTCCAATGCACTTGAAAAAGATTCAGACAAGCGAGAAAAGCATAGTGAGAGCCTTGCGGATGCCACGATTCCTGCAGAGTTTAAGACCAGCTTCCTGCAGAGTAAACAGGTCTAGCATCTAAGTAACTGATTAAAGCCACTAGCTCCTTAATAAGTTAGGTGCCTTCTTTACTGTAAGCAATAACTAAGCAGCTGAAAACTAGAGGCAGTGAACATACTGAAGCTTTGCTGCATTACACTCAGGGTGTATCTAAAACGCAATATGCCTGCACATACGGGAAGTAGCTCAGACACCAACAGCAGCACAAAGTGACTGCATGAGCAGTATTTGGTGAGGCGCTGGGTACATGTTTGGGCTTTCAGACCAAAATAGAAACAGTGCTGTCAATACCAAAATTAGCTAGTATAAAGCTAGCTCATGTATGTCTCCATGTGCTGTAGGTGACTGAGTGCTGCAGACGCTGCATCAGGCAGCATTGGCTTGGGATGGAAACAGAACAGGTAGGATGAAGTAGAAGATGGAGAGAGACCAGGGGAAGAGGCAGAAAGAAACTAAGGGGCTATAAAGACAAAAAGGGATCCAACTAAGAGAGACCAAGGAAAAATAAACAGGGAACGATTGAAGAATTTTTGTCAGATTTCGCATACAAATTATTTACGTGCAGTGACTAATAACCACAGGGTGATGTCGAAATAATTTACAGTCTCTGCTACTCTGAATGTATAACCCTGAAAGTACAGAACCTACACAGAAGGGAATTCCCAGTGATGAAGAGCTGGCTCTACACCAACTTCATGTAACAGTGAGTGGCTGAGGAAGAGACATTAGTGTAGACACTTCTGGCAACTGAATCATTAGCGTGGACATTTGGCACCTAGTGGCCACAAACAGCAAATCAAATATCCCCCACCACTGTATTTTTATTTTCTTTAGAGGCTGAGCAGATTCAGGGAGTAGAACATCCTTTCTGATGCACTGCCAGCAAAATAAAGCGAGGGCAGATAAAATGAAGGGTGAGCAGATTTAAAGAATGTTTTGGAAGTTGTAATTTTGATTTCTGCACATGAAAAGCACCTGCCTATGTACATCAAACTGTGGCCGTATGAATAGTGATACTATTCGTAGCAACAAGGATGCAATGGGACATTCTCATATGCAGAATCCCATATTATTTGAGATAAGGGAATTATCTCTGAAAAAGTAATAATTGTAAAGCAGCCAGTTTCTAAGGGGATTAATATCAACCCATTGTATTATTGATATATACAGAAAGTACACGGAACTATCCCACCACAAGATGATGCAAAAGCACCTAATTCCTGACCATAACCATAGTTTAAAAGAACTTTATAGGTGTCTGAACAGGTATAGCAAGCACCAGTACTCTTCAGGCTCTACTGCCACATAACACAAACCGCAGTTTGGGCAGTAAGCCATGATCCAGTGCCTTACTGCATGTGGCAATCTAAAATAATCAGATGTAGAAAATCAGATATATGATCTTAGGTTGACTGCTCAGTAAAAATATCTCCTGATAGATGGTACTAGACTTCTTGTTTATAATCCCAATGAGATATTCCTTTATCTGTAAATTTTGTGTGAAAAAGATGCCAAATCTCTTCCTAATTAAAGTGTATATTAAAACCTGAAAAGCTCAAATAAATTTCAAATTTTTGTACGTCAAATAGTTTAAGCTTTTGAAATGCTTCATTTTTTTGTGTTCTGCAGGGAACAATTTTCAATGATAGAAGCAAGCCAAAAAGCCCAGCTTGGCCAGATAAAAAAAAAAAAGAATCTTGAAACACATCACTTTCTAAATTCAGAAATTACACGATGAAAACAAAGCTGGAGGAGAAAGTAAAAAATATTTCTGTCCCTGTACAAGAAACTTTTATGAATCAAGAATTAAATAGCAAAAATAGCTAATCAGAAAAAAAAAACCAAAACCCAACAAAACCACCCAAATTCTAGAGCACCACTTTAGCTGGATGCAAATATTTTGTTATGCATCAAAATACAAGTTTGTGCCACAGGCAAGAATTTGTACCTGCAAGAATCTGTGCATACAAAGAGAGGTACATAGAAATCTAAATAGGGAACTTGAATTCCTTGCTCGGATGAGACAGAGAATGCCTAAGGCTTACGTAAAGCCATACAAGCAGAGCATACCTTTTGTCCTGGTTTGAGGTAAAACAGGACCAATTTTGTTCAGTAACTCTGCTTTCTAACTAGGCCTCTTCTAACTGCTGAAATTAACAGCATATTGTGCAGAAAACTGCTCTTTCTCAGAGTGATAAGACCCGTGTTTATAGCTGATGCCAAGACACGGTATGCAGAGAGGCCCTTGCTTAGACTTACTGCAATAACGACCAAGGCCAGACACCTTGTTATTTGCCCTGTTGGAGGGTTGGAAGCAGAGAGGCATAGAGGGGTCCCATGTGTGGGGAGGAGCAGATAGGACAGGTGACCCAAAACTGACCAAACAGTGTATTCCATCCCATCTGCATCATGCTCAGTATAAAAGCTGAGGGATCAAAGGGTCAGCGTTCCGTTGTTCCGTGGTTCCGTTGTTTCAGTTGTTCCGGTTTTATCCGTTTCCTGTTTTACGGCTTCACCTTCTTCTCCGACTTGCTTGGGCTTTTGCTCTTGCTGGGACTCTTGCTTTCCTTCTTCAATGGCCGGCGTCCGAGGAGGACTCCATCGGTTCGTCTGCCTTTGATCCTGACCCATGTATTCCTGGATCCAGTTCCCTTCCGTCGCTGAGTCCAGTCTGGGACTTCCCAGTGCCTGCTGGTGACGTGATTGTCATCCTGGGAGCTTGATATGGTTTTGTATATATTTCATTATTTTCTTTTGTTATTTTATTCTTTATATTTCATTAAAGTAGTTTAGTTCTTACTAAACTAGTCTCTCTTCTTCTCTCTCTCCTGCTCGGCAGGAGAGAGGGAACATCTGTCGCTCGGCTTGCTTGGGCTGATCTGGACCAAACCCACGACACCTTTGTACAACGTGCATTTCACCTCCAACTATCTATACCTTGTCCACTTACCAAACACAGGCCCAAGGAAGACCTGGAGAAGAAGGAGCTTATGACTAGTTGTCATAAGGCAGGATTTTTCCCTTATTTTTCTCTTTTTCCTGCTCTGCTCCCCTAGTAGAGATTTATTCAGCAGTGCTTCGACTGAAAGCATTAATATTTATCCTTACAGATATTAATACAAAAGGTCCCACTAAGTTCTTTAAGTGGAGATGCACATTAGATAGCTTTCATGTGACAACCCAGTGGATGAATTAAGCAAAGGTATGGACATGACTATGAGTTACACTGCCAGTCGCCTATGTTAAATGGAGAAGACTAATAAGATAATGTTATTTACTTGCAAAGCTGTTAGAGTTTAAATAAGCACTTCTGCTTTTATTCTTAAATTGCATCAGAAGTATATAGCTGCTGGTTTATTTTCTAAAACTGCAACATTTTCCCTTTACTTACTGTCATATAATATTTATAAGGTACCTACACCTCCACCCCTGGGGTGCTTCATGAGCAATTAAAACGCAATCATCATAATAAAGAAATAAATAACCTTAATTAAAACATTGCACAGGAACCTTCCTCCGATGCAGAGCCAGTGGGGAGCTGTCTGTCTTCATGAGATTTTACATATCTGTCAGTTAGACTGAGATCCAAATGCAACATCAGGTTTCATGGACATCATCCAGATTTATTATATTCCCTGAGGGCCATGGATTCATACCCCACCAAACAGATGACACTCAAATGTAGATTACTTATTTGTTAGATAAGTTTTTTTAATTGCTTCATTGAATTAAATTCTAAAAAGAGTTTGGGGTTCCTGGATCACAAACAATCCCCCCTACTCCCCTGCTACCCTTCTTATCCTTTTCTTTCAAAACAAACAGAACATTTCCAATAAAGTCTCTTCCCAAGCCTACATTTTGTTTTTCCACTCAGGCCTGTTATATTTTAATGTTTGGTACCTCCTTTTATCATGCTCTCTTCAATGCTGTGTTTTCCAGCCCCTCGTCATTCCATGCAAGGAAGAAATATGCAAAATACTCTCCCCCTGTGTGTTACCCATCAGCTGGCCTGGATTGTTCTCAATTAAGTTGTTTTAATCCTCAATTTTTCAGTGTAATATTCCCCAGAGGGAGGAGAGGACCACAGCAAAAGAATACTTCTGGTCTGAAGTACGGTCACTTTCAAAAGCACTACACAGACCTTTTCTGGATACTAAAATTACAGAATTTAAGGGGATGAAGAAAAAAAAATCTATTTATTTAAAGTGACTGGACACAGAATCACAGTTCTTCCTGGGTCAAAACTCCTATTTGGCAATATAATTTACTCTCCAACTCCAAAGCAATTTTTTTGTGCTTCGCTTGGCATTTGGTTTAAAATCTTCATATAAAATTATCCATCCGCTTTAAATATTTTGATAAATATTAAGGAAATTCTGAATAGCTTCTGATTCGTCAAGTCTGTGACTTCCACTTTTAATACACAAGCTTACCTTCCCCAGAATACGTGCTTAACTCATTCCTTCTAGCATAACACCAGAACACGTAAATGCTCTACCAGTTTGGAAGAGCATGGTGGCAACAGCCATGACTCCAGAACGTCTGCTAGAGATACTGGCTGTGGCACCACCCGTTCACGTTTTTCATGAAGAGTCCAGGCCCTTAAGGATGGTCATGCATTCTTTCTTTTACAGCTGTAGCAATGACGATGGTTCTTTACAATGTGATCAACGTGGCTCTTCCTCCCAGGACCTTTCCTCGTGCTGTTGCAAGTTTAACAGAAACAGGCAGCAAAGCTTTCCTGAAGCCATGGGACTAAGTGTGCTGCTGAAAGGAAGATATCCCGCAGCTAACACAGAGGCACAGAGGTTAGTAGAGATGGCTCTTGCCTCAAGTGAGTACATGGTTTCCACAGATACATGGGAAGAGGTGTATCCCACCTCCTTCTCGAGCCTGCCACCTTTCTTTTTGTTTGGATGAAGAGAATCCAGCTAAGAGCTAAAATCATACTGCTGTGTTCAGCTACTTCCACACTTACAATCTACTGTAAGGTTGTTGAGCTATATATATATATATATATATATGATGCCTTTCATATGCTTTGAATATGTTGTTTTCTAATTGTATCTGTACCTACTGGTATTTACTGAGTACCACGTGGACTCATGTCTCCAAAGTTCAGTATTGAAGCGTTTAGATTCAGACTGATGCATGTTAATTTCAGAAGATCTCTCAAGTTCTAGATAGGTTTCAGAAGGGTGAAATAACAGGATAACTTCATTTCCTTCTTTTCCAGGAGGAATTCAGGATCTCTCCTTGCCTAAGGCATTTACTACTTATTTTCAGTTAATTACTGGAGGGGAGCTTATACATCAGGCTTCCCTCCTGTTATAACTATATTTAGAAAATATTCTTTTCTGAGCTGTCCTTTTATATTTTAATTCCTCCTCTTTTGAACTAAAGGGAAAGGAATTATAAACAGCTAAGAAGGGGCAACACACACAAGGATAATATGAATACAGGCAGAACTTTTACCATATCGCTTTGAAACAAAGTGGCTTTGTGTGTGGTAATCCACTTAATTTGGTGTAGAAACAACTGTACCTTTCACAGGTCTTCCTGCAAGATATTTGTGATCTACCATTGTGCTCAGGTAAATACAGCTAAGAACTACATGCTGTTTTCTAACCGATAGCTGCATTTGTCAACTCCTGACATTACTCTTAGGACAGTTTTACAAAGTAAAATAATATGGTGGATCAATAGAAGGCATTATAGCCTCAAGAGGGTGTCACATACCTCTGCATTTTATTTCTGATGTTCATGAGTGCGTATGGCACACACTGTCTCAGTGTGGGCTGATGGTCTGCATCCCCTCTGAAGCAGCAGTCCTAAACCCCACCAAACTTCATGTCACCATCATTATTCCCTGTGAGCCCTCCTGTGACCCCAACCTGAAGCAGCTGCAAAGGCTGCAAGCAGTAACCAATCCTCCTTTCTTTGTCTTCATTGCAAAGAGACACAAACATCCTCCTCCCTAAAACAAACCAAAAAAAGGTTTTATTCTTGATTCTTTGTCCTTTCTTTCTGAGTGTGTGTTTGTAATGATCAAAATCAAAACAGTAACAGTAATGAATGGACTGCCATTGTTTCACACCGCTTCATACTACACAGCTGGATGTTGTTGTAACGGAAATAATCAACGTGGTTGCAAGAAGAAAAAAATAAAACTTGTACATTGTGTATAATCTACATAGCCTAGATCGTAATTTGTATGCTCTAGAAATTCAGTATGTCAGTAAAAAAAGACCTTAAATCCCACAGCTTTTTCTTTAAAATACAGAATTCTTCCCATAATAATTCCAAGTACAAGAGAGCCACAGATTTACACGAGATTTACTACTTGTCTGTTGCTATCTGAATAAACATTCCTGGGAGAAGAATGCGTTCTGGATTACTAAAAATTGTAACTCAGATCACATTAGAATTGAGATTAGAGTGAAGATGCATGATCTTACTAGATTTTCAAACAGACGGACTTTGATAGTAGTTTAGACCAGCTATTTCATGTAATTACCTTCGTGATAGAATAAGAGATGGAGCTAATTTTGAAATTAAAACTTGATAAAAATTCAGTAACTGATATGTAAGCATATACATGAAAATGGATTTGATTCCAATGAGAAGGCAGAAGTTCTTTTAACTTCTTGAGATTCAGGAGGAAATGTTAAAACTTCAAATTTTATCTTCTTGATATATATAATGTCTTAGGTACATATAAATGAGCATATATGCATATTTATATGCTTTATAAATATGGTGTTGATATATATGGGGTGTAATGTGTGTGAAAATGGTCAGAATCTTTATATTTACGGCATTTGCATGAACAGAGACGGGTTAAATCAATGTATCCATCCTTGGCTTTATTTCTGTGAAAGCTCATGGAGTTACAGGAAGGAGATGAGAGACTCTTTTGACTTGTAAATTCTGTTTTAAAATGCACCTGAAGGTGGGTGTTTTGTTCATCTATAGCCTTGTTTAGCTGAGGAAGTTAACAGGTGAATTTGAAATTCAATAGCTAATGCACACTAATTTCCTGTGTTAACACTGTTTCCTGTATTAACACTAGGTATACAGAATAAGTATAATAAGTATGCAGGATAATGTTTCACACAAAGTAAAGAGATGTCTGTACTAGGAGACAAAGTGGAATTACAATTTAAAATTACAGTTACTGGTAAAAGCGAGTGAGATAAAAAGAAAATTATCCCCTATATATTTTATGGCATTCAAGCAAGTTTCAACACAGAATAGTTTCAAGATTGCCATCTTCCAAGGATTTATCTCAGAGTAGACTGAAGAAGAGAGTTTAACTGTAAGAGTAGCTACAGGCTCTAATCTTATAAGTGAGATCTAGTTCATTTTAGTGACTGAGCTCTTAAATATCTAAATATTTTGTGGGGGTTTATATTACAAAAATGGTAATGAAGTCTTTATTGCTAATCCAATTGTAAAGTAATTACATGGTGACTAGATTTATCTCACACGTTTAAGGCTCAGAGTTCTTTTTAACAGTCATTACTTAATAAAAACATTGCAAAAACATTTCTAAATCCAAATCTAATACTTTTCTCAATTAAAGGTAAATAGAAGTAATAATTTCTATGTTCCCCATTGTTTGTGTTGTGGAAGCCTCAAGTATACCAATTGGTTTGAAAATACCAAAAATTCTTTCCAGTAGGATAAATGCTCCATTATACCATTTAATTTTACTCATGACAGTTTCTTCTCAGAGTAAGTATTCCTTCAACTAAAGAAGCATCTTACAGTTAATATTAAATCAATGTAAGTAACAAATAATTGCTTCTTAGATCCATACACAGCTAAGGCTTTTAACTCACATATCAAAACCTAGACTAGCCAAAATAATGTTGAAAATAAGGTTATTTCCTGTTGCTGTCCTGACACATACACAAGACAACTCCAAAGGATGAGTGGAATGCCCTTTTTGTATTTTACAACTCTCATTTTTTCCAAAGAGAAGATAAAAAGCATTTTACATTTCATCCCATGGTTTGTCATAAGTAATTTATTTCCATAAATTGGGAGAATTGCAAAGATTCATCTAAAGATCATCAGACAAATTATGGGTTTAATTTATGCTGTAACTGAATTACTGCAGCTATAAAGTATATAATAAATGAAATAAGAATTCCAAATTTAAGTTTTAGTTCATGTTAACGTCTTAAATTTTGCAATGGAATACTTGAGTCACAGCTGTAGTCCCTATTCACACAACTATATTACTAAGGTTGCTTGTGATACAGACATGGTCATTTTTCTCGTCTCACCTGCCAAGAGAGACGTTCAGAATTTGTTTTATTGAATTTGTCTCCATTGACTTAAAAGTTGCACTGACTTTCAAAATATATTCTTGCTTAAAAGAATAGTATGTTTATTCACACTACAACCAAACAATTTTGGTTTTAATTCTCACTAATGAAGTCTGTTTTCAAGCACTCATCATAGGAAAGTACCAAAGAAATTTTCCGTATGTTTCCCTTGTCACAGATTTGAGTTTCAAATCTCAACGTATTAAAATAATAGTTTCACGTGAGTCTAGAAAACTACTTTTGTGTCTTCTTCAAGAAGCAAAATGGTGATGAACATAGTTGCAGAAAACAGAGCTATAATGGGTTTGCACTCACAACATCATAAGGAGCATAAGCAGTCAGCCTAGAAATATATTATGAACCAATGTGACACAGAGGATTAATTTTACCACGCAAGGAAGAAGTCTTATAACTGAGAAGTGGTATTTCCCACTCCACCCCCCAGGAAAAAATGAACTAAGTTGGATTTTTTTTCTGTTGCAATTAATAGACTGTTTCAAGTTAACTACTGTCATTAGTTTCAGAAGACAGTGAAGTGTAAGGACTAAATTCTGCCTTTACATTGTTGCTGAAGATCAGTAACTAGTTAAGCAGCTAAAATGTTGATGGCAGTACCCGTGATTAAGTTACAATCCAATGACGATTTGCCACGCTCCCTGAAAAATGAGGCCTTACATCCACTGCATTTGTCAAACTGCAGTCTACCAAAACACAATTACTATGTAAGAGAAAACTGCCATTCCATGAAACAATTCAAGTCAGTCCCATAGTTCTACCGGAAACCAGGAGACAGCATTCTGTTTGTAAACAGTCAGTGCCATTTTTGAAATAGCCCTCAGAAGGGCAAGAATTAAACTGAGGACTACATGTAACAACTGACCTTACAAAGAAAATTTGCTGTAAACCCTTGAGCATATAGCACTTATGGATCACTGTCAGACAGGGGACCAATTTCAGTGGCAATGTAACATCCTAAGTCAATGCAGTTACAGTCTCTTACTTATATCCGATTATAATAATCTACAAGAGGAGTGAAGCACTTTATATCAAATGACTCATTTTGTAGTAAAACTGAGATCATCACACAAATTATTTCCTGAGTTTAAAGAAACAGGGAAAACTCTCCCCCGTCTTCCACCAATATAACTCTGCAACTATGAGCAGAGCAATTCATTCACTTGCTCACAGGAAACATAAAGGGGTGACGATATGTTAACGTGTGTGTGATAGATGGATGGCCCCGTGAAGAACTGAGTCCTTTCAAACTACTGATTTATAAAAACAATCTTTCAAAACAATACACTGTCTAAAATCACAAAGACAAAATGTTGCCCCAAATTGGAAAGCAGAGCAGGGGAAAAGGGAAAAGGGAAGAGAGGCTGAAATATAGAACTCTACAAAAATTGAAGCAGTGGTGCAGAGCTGGTATTTCCTTTAGTTATTACCTAAGAATATACTAGAGCGACAGAAAACAAGTAACTGCTTGCTAAAAGTCAATAATCTTCTCCTTTTATAACACAGGTACATCACAGCAAATTTCTAGTTTGTTTACTTTCTCTCTAAATCCTTTGAACTACATCTCCAGATCTATAAATATATGGAGAATATCTATATATACACAATGAATATGTAAAAGGAGATTTGCTGCAGTCAAACAAGATAGTGGCATACCAAGTACAGAACAAACATGAATTTTTTTTGTATCTGTTAAAAATTTACTGGCAGTTACAGCATAAATGAGCAAGCAGGATATCAGATCACAACAGACACGATATATTTAAGATATGACAAAAAGAACATTTGGCATGTGTTGTAGACATTGAAAGAAACAGACAATTTCTTTATAGGAAATATTATAGGATTATATTTGGATTTGATTCTAGTAATTCACTGAATTCTTCAGAAAATACTTATGTGCTGATGCAGAATTCTGTTCATCACTGAGCTCGTGGAAAGAAACAACAGCAGAGGGCCTGAAAGAACTGACTGTAAGGGAGCGATGCTCTTCAAAAGACACATGTTCTGAGCAGCTAGACAGCAGACCACAACAGCCTTTTCACACCTAAACCAGACGACTAATACATCTGTGATTAAAGGGTATTGGTACCTCAAAGAAAGGTCAGTGACAGCTCCAGAACAAGTAACAAAATATTTCTAGAAAGTCAAATAATAAAAAGACCACATCTGCAATCAAAGGAGAATACGTTGTCTTTCTTATTTAAACTATCACAAGAAGCAAGTGCTTTCCCCTTGTGAAGTCTAATTATGTATATATATCACACATATAAGTTATCCTGTGCAGGAATATAGGATATTCAAACTCAGTAGAAGACCATTAGAAAAAAGCACTCAGAATGTGAAGGTCAAGGGGATTGACAAGGATAGAGTTATCCTTGACAGCTACTGAACAGTTGCCTTGAGCCGTGCAATAATTATCATTAGTCTACAAAAAGGTTCAGGGGTGAAGATGAAATATCCTCAATAACATTAGCTACAAGGATGCTATTTATCTATAATACTGTTGTTATTTTTAAATTTAAGAGAAAATGAAGGTTGCTCTTGAATATTTGTCTGGAGAGCACTTTCTTTGCAGAAGTAAAGGTCAGTCAGAAAGCAGACGCCTTGTAACGTAATGGCCTAAAAGAACTCACTAAATAGCTAGACCAGAGTTCCTTAGTCAAGCAAAGCCTCAAGTAGACTAATCCTAATTGCCCAATCTTTCTGCTCCCACTGGACTTCAGCGGGAGCAGAGGCAGGCCAGCATGCTGTGCACTGCACTCACAGGGATTTGTTTCCAGCCAAACCCCACCAAACTTTAAGAACTAGGAGTCAGACGATTTCATCAGCAATGAAGCCAGAAAACACTTAGACTGGATAAAATGGGTTAAATTTCTTTAAGTTGTTTGGGCTTCTGATGGCCCTGTAGTTACTGGGAGTGCTCTCTCAAATGGAAAATGTCCAGCAGCTGTTAAAAATAGCCTTATAACAAACTCAATTTAATTGTCTTGTGAATAGCATGAAATTGAATACACTAAGGTCATTAACCTTCAGTACTAAAATTCTGTTTTTCTATAATTATGTTTTCTGATCACAGGAACCCCACGTATCAGAGGCAACAATACACACATGATAATACCAAACAAAAGTTGAAGCCCTAGGGTCAGTCGACCTTCACATTTAACATTCATAGACAAAAATACATTCTAAAGCAAGCATCTTTTGTTTTAGTCTACTTCCCCTGCTGATAGACATAATTCTAAACTTAAGATTTATGCTATTTTCCTTCCTTTGGCATGTTTTGCCCTTAACTACGTAATAAAAATGCTAGTGCAATTCACATTGCATGGTACATAGTAGTTATTTTAGTGCTTATGTTATGTTTGGAAATAAATATGTATAAATTAAATTTATCCATCCTATATGTTGCAATCTCACAGGATTATAGCCCTGCATTTGAAGATTTGGATGTAGTTTATAGAGTAATAAATGACTGAAAGCTTTGTATTCTTCATGATCATGCTTTCAGAACATAACAATTCTCACCATGACTTCCAGTGCGCTTACATTTAACTTCTTCTTTTGTAATATCTCCTTACATTACAGTCTCAGCAATTGCACTACTTAGTAACTCCTTATAAACTGTAGTGCTTACAGGGCATTTCAGAAGAAAACCCACTCCATGGAAACAGTTTGTTTTCTACACAATATTGTGGGAAATGTGTTGCTCTCCTTCTGAGCTGGGATGCCACCCAGGCAAACACCTCAAGGACGACAAGGCCTGGGCGACACAACCCTTCTTGAGCCTCAATTATTGCCCATTGAGGAATGCCGATGCATTGTGAGTATTTACTCGAGAAAAGGGAAATTTTAACTATAGACTAGCCTCTCTTTCATCCTCCGCTCCACTTACACATTTATGATAAATATACATTAGTTTTATGGATGTGTATGTTCTTCCATTTGTCCATGCATGCATAGGAGTTAGAAGGGGTACCTGTCAGCTCCGTAGAGTCATGTGATATTAAGAGATTTTTGATCTCAGTGGTTATAAACCAGTGGGGGGGTATGTGTGTCTGTGCACACATGCACTTATATGCTTTGCTTATATATATATGTATTAATTTGAGATCTGTGCTTTTGCTTATATGTATTGGTTTGGGATACCTTACAATAAGTTAGTGTGAATCCTGTCATATTTGAATCTGTAATCAAGTCACTGTTCAGTTATTTAGTTAAATCACTTTGTAAATCTTTAAACCAGTTAATGATTAAGTGCTGCTGAAATTCAGCCTCTTGATCTACCTCAAATCACTAACAAATTTTGAATTGTTGCTAAATCATAACTGTGTCAAATACGTCCATCTGTGACACCTTCATAATTCAATATTTTAAAAATCATATTGTAACCCAGTTTTACTAACAGTTATCCAACATTATGGGCAAAAGAAATACTGTCAGAACAAATGGCTGAAAATGAAATGACAAGGGCAAAAGGAAGAAATAGCACAAATCACTGATGATCTTAAATGTCTGCCTACTAAGGGAAATAGCCAAGAGGTGGTAGAAATCTTAACATATGATCAGGGCTGTGAAACAAATGGCAAAGCAGAGATCCAATGGCATAACTCAGTGTTACGGTTTGAGAAAACCCGTAACAATTTATTGTCATTTAGACAATTATTCTCTCACCTGATGACCCCTCCCCACTCAGGAAGGGGAATCTGGAAGAAAACAAGGAAACCTGGGGGTTGAAAGATAAACAGATTTAATAGGATAGAACTAGATAATTAACAATACTAACACTAAAGAACCCATATAGATCCCAATACCCCTATACTCTACAAGATTATACTCAGCAAACTGTATCAGTAGGAAGCTGTGTGCTCCCAGCAGTGGACAGTAAATGTCGGACACTGCGAGGACTACGGCTTCAGGAGGAAGGGAAAGGAGACCTCAGGGGTCCAGTACCAGGGCAAGAAGTCCTCTGGATCGCCACCATCAAGGGAGAGTGAATTTTGCAACAAACTTTCTAATGTATATTGAATGTATGAAATCGTCCTGTTGGTCAGCTTGGCTCACGTGCCCGGGTCTTGTTCCTCCTCATCCCTGCACCTGGCGAGCTTGAAAGTACTGAGACCTTGAAACCCACACACCAGAGCTGGCTGTAAAGTAAGTATTTTCATTAATTCAGACACTAGAGTCTTCCAAAAATACAACTTTCCCAAGCATTAGAAGAGAAATTAGTCCTGTGTTGCTCAAACCAGGACATTCAGTTAGTTGCTCTGCATTTAATTTAGTTTGTTTCAGGAAGATAGAAGAGAAAAAAGATAGAAGGTGATGTTAGTTTGCACATGAAAGCTTTGCTCTGAAGCCTGGAATGTAGATTAACCCACTGAAAAACTAAGAATGAGCAGAAAAAAGAATAGAGGATCTGTTCTGGAAAGCTTAGTCATTAAACCAAACAAGCAAAATCAGGTAAATCAAGGTTTCTATAGGCCTTTTACAAAATCATTCAAAACAAACTGAGTGGTGGAAATGAGGGGTGTTAGTTGTCCAGATATCTCTTAGGAAGAAACATGTTTTGCCTAGTCAGGTCTTGAAATGCACTGGTCAAAAAAACCTCCTTGACATTTGTTTCTAATGATAGAAAGCAGCGGCTGGAGAAAACTGAAGCATCTAGAACTAGAAAGCATCCTGGTCTTCAATAACTTCATAGGAGAATACAGAGGGAAAAAATGGCTCCATGAAGGCAGTTGAACATTGAAAGAGGATGCTCAAAGAGACCACAAAATCTCCGTTCTTGGAGATATTAAAAACTGGACAAGGCCATTAGCAATCTGATCCAAGTTGGTGTTACTTTGAACAGGGGTTTGAACCACGGGGGCCTCCAAAAGTCTCATCCAAGCTATACTGTTTCTTTGATTCTATGATCCTTTATGAAATGGCAGTATTCTCAGTCCTCAAAAGGAAAAGGAGAAAGAAATGTGACTATACACTGAACCTGAACCTCAGTAAACTCAAGAACCAAACCAATATATAGCTAGCTCAAAATCCTACCTCCATCAGTGGCTGAACTATTTACTGAAGCGACTATACCATTTTTACATGAGAGGAATGGAAGGTGGCTAATATGGCACTGATCTTTAAAAAAAGGGTTGAAGGGGATGCTCAACCTGCAGCAAAACCAATTCATGTTAAGCATTAGGAACAACATTTTAGTGATAAAAGTAGTGAATCAATAAAAAAGATGAAGTAGATAAGTTGCAGAAGCTCCAACATTGGGAGACTGTGAAAGAATATGTTGGAGAACCATATACTCACCCAGTAACATTCACTAACATGAGTTAAACTGAATGATTCAACTGCCTCCTGTCTCAGACATCCACTCATCAGTATGACTAAAACTAAAGACACTCTTACATTTTCTTTTGATCTCTCCCTTCTGTTTGCTTTACCAATCAGCAAATCTCTCTCATCAGTATTCATATACAACATTTGATCACTACTTTTGAGGTAGACTTCCCTCTAAAATCCTCACACCCACACTACATCTAAATCTCAACCAAGTTAGAAAGCTCCATTCCACCTCTAAGATTCTGCACATGCTATCTAACCATAAGATCTGGGTCTCATTACCTGTTATTTGTAATATTGTAACCTCCTTTCTGATCCTGATCAGTGCAAGCTGGCTCTGCTCATACAGATCCAGAAAGCTGCTGAAAAAGTAATTTTCCAAGTTCATACTGCAATAGCTGTCTCTTTGTATCCTTCCACTGTATACACACACACACACAACCGCCCTTTTATTGCAAGAAATCAGAAAAGACTAGTAGGCATTTTCAGAATGTGGACATGTACCTCTACCCTATCAAAAAATATTTACTGAAATGGTGATCTGCCAATGCTGAACTCATTTTAGGCTTGCTAAATAAACAGGCAAGCAAGCAAACAGTAAAATAATTTGTGCTTCTTTCCCTGCTGTCCTTGATACTTTGGGCATCTGTTAACATGAACATGTGCGTAGCTGCCTCGTTATTCTCCTCACACCTATCTTTGCTTTAGGCACCCTTCACAGAATGGCAATGCTCGTTAAATTGCTGGTGTGCTAACCCAATGGGCTATCAGACTGACCGAATCCAGCCCACCGATTCCTTGCCCTTCCTTTTTGGTCTTCATTTACATCCATTTTATAACAGGCTGACTTGTATTTAGGATTTAATTTGTAGGATAAAAATTTTTCTATTCTGTGTGCACGGTACCTAACAAAATGGGTTCCATAGCATAACAACATTCTCACTACTACAGCCTGGCTTCTCAAAGGTATTTATGTGTCTGAGGATCTCGATCTGAAAATCTATAGTGCCCTTTCTTAGTGTAAAATGTTACACAAAAACCATAAGGCCAGCTACTTTCTAAATGCTCCTTTGTAAATGGGGAAGCTGCTGCCTCTCCATCTCCCCTCTGCAAATAATTACACTCTTCTGCACAAGCTATGGTTTTAAACAAAGGTAATTCTCTAAGCTTAGGTATTGTAGCTTACTGCTGAATACACATTACTTATGCTATTTGAAGCCTCTTTTTGTAAGAGCATTAAAGGCAAGTGTAAATAAACAAGACCTCTATGTGGCTGAACCATGAGAGCACCATTTCTTGAGGCACATGGCAAACATGTCTTCCTTCAAAGAGTAGGGGTACAATTCTGCTCTTAGATACAAATGACGACACAGGTAGATTTCATCTGTCTGGAGGTGCAGTTGTCTACTTAGCATGATGAAGAAAGAATATGATAAGAATGACCACTTCCTTCTCTCTCTGCGCAAGCAGAAAAAGCAACATATGAATGGTGATCCTGAAATCAAGCACAGCATTGTTTTCATTTCATCATTGCTTGAACAAAGATTAAAAATCCTGTTTCGCACTGACCTTATTTTTTTAACAAGGCCATTTTTGTTATATCGACTTTTTCTTTAACCTGCAATATGTTTGTGAACTATATTAAGACTAATTTTATTCAGTTAAATTCTTCTGATCTTTTAAAATAAACAGACCAGATGATAAACTGGGACGGAAAAGCACTCAGGTGTACACCAATGACTTAAAAAGGATTCTTCACGCATACAGAGATCTGAGGTACCATATGCCAGTTGAGGGTCAAGGCCTCACTGTTGTAATTCTATGGGGATGCTGAACAAACTCTGCATTAACACCACTTGCCTTACTGGAAAGGCACTGAAAAGGGGTTTGTTTCTGTTTTCTACGCTGTGTGTGAATGTTAAATTGCAGCACTCTCCCTAAGTCAAACTATTTTTAAGAAAACTGAAGGCACTGCAATCAAATGGCTGCCAGACCATCTAATTTATAGCATTATTGGCACAGACTCAGCAATTCAAAATATTGTAAAATTGATTTTTTTAATAATTAAAAAGGGATTTTATTAAAATACTTGATCCCCATGTATCAAGGGGTCATATATAACATGGTAGCCTTTTTGCTATTTAGCAAATATTATTTAAAGTATTAAATTAGACTGTTTATTTCAACTAAAATACTGTGTAGTGAAACATCACAGCTATCATATCTAAACACAGGGCTTCAGTAGATGCAGAATAATAATTAAAGAATATGCAAAAAGTTATTCAGCATGATGGAAAGCATAAGAATTTTTCTTTTGGTATACATCATCTGGCATTCACATCTTTCTCACTACACAAGGCCCCATTAGTAGTGAAGTACTCAGACTGAAGCTATCTCACTGTAAAAGAGGTGCAAACATTCTCCAGAAGTCTTTCAACATCTGCTGATAAACAGCACTACAAATTTGATACTCTGCACCCCCCTCAAAGTTCACTTTTCTTCTCCATTTGAAGACACAGCAGCAAAGATCATTACACCTTAGTAAGTACAGAGGGCTAATGAACACTTCATATGGAACAGCTTCATAGTTTGTTTTTGTCTTTAAACAAATCTGGTTTTAATTTTGCCTTATCCATGGTTGTATGCCATTTAAGGAGGTGACAGCTGCCTAAAACATTTGGTTGGGTTCTTCCTCACTGGCATTAAAAATTCAAGTAAAATTAGACCTTCTTCCTCCAGAGGTTGTGTGCATATGTTTCATTTTACACACTACAGACAGTCTCTACTTCAACTGTTTCTGTCCCCTGAGAAGTTATGGACCTGTATAAGCCTGAAGTATAACAGTGCCCTTGTACCTTTGGTTAAATGCTTGCTATTTAATGTCTTGATTGAGTGGAAGAGCTAAAGCTTGCTGAATGTGACTGAACTCTTATTCTTTCCATACAGTTACAAAATATGGAAATAAAGTGCCTTGACAATTAGCACCAGAGATTGCTTTTGTTCCATACAGATGAGAAGGGGAAACAGTTTTCAAAAAGATAAAATCAGCAGAGGAAAAGCGCAACCGTCAAAACTCTAATATGGTTAACCAGAGATATAAATTAGAATCTATGGAAGTTCTTGACAATATTTCTTTAAGTAATACTAGGAAGGTTTGAAAATCACACTGTCCTTTACTGTGGTCAAACACAATTAACCTTAAATTTGAAAAGAGGAGAGATGCCCAAAAATATGATAATATTTTTTATTGCTGACACTTGGTTATGTAGAGCTACCAGTAATTTTTTAAGTCAACGCAGATCAGGAAACTTCATTTTTATCTACTTCATCAATGAAGAAAAGCTCTCAGTATTCAAGAAATTTTAGGACTTTGAGCTGTTCTTCTTAACCAATGCAGTGACACAGTTATTTGCTGTCAATTAGCCTATGCAGTTAAGCCATTTTCTCAGTAGTGGACATTGTTACAACCTAGCGCATAGTGGGGCTGCTGACATGGTCTTCCCTGGGTTGGAATGGTGTTCTATCTCCTCACCTGACTCCAAGTCCTAGACTCCCTAGAAATCAGTAGGACAGGTATACGCATGAGAAACTCACCCCTTAGACACCTGCACTTGAAGCTTTTGGAAGTAGAAAGAGTTTTAAAGACACTGTTCGTGCACTGGTTCATCTGCCCCTTAAAGAAGCAGCAACATGACAACTTCCCTTTCTTGCCAGTGCCTTCAAAGAACATTTTTTTCAAGCTCTTTTTAGCTTTGGGTACCCATTCTAGGACTGATATAACCTGTAGGTAGCTGTTTAACTCATTGCAGTTCATGATTTTTCATACAATCAGTGAAAATCAGATAGGTCCTATCCCAGAAGGATTTGATTCAAAACTCAGAAATGTCTGGAGAAATTAATAACCCACTGCTACCCAAATTATCAAATAGCATTTTGATATTACCTAGAAATCACAGAAACTCTGGATTCCAATTTACTGGAAACTCGGGGAAAAAACAGGAGGCGATATAGATCCAAAAGCAGAAGTTCAAATAATATATCTGTATTCAATTAATACATCTGTATTAATATAGAATGGGAAGCAGAGTAATTGAACTATTTTGCTGCCATTGCGCAGTTATTAATACTACAAAACAAGCCAGCAGATTGTTTTTCTGATTCATTGGACAACTAAATTCATTGCCATTCCTCACATAAAGCATAACAAGAAAGTATTTGAAAGATTTTCCCTCTGCAGGATTAAGGTATGTAATCATGTTACTTTTACAGGACTCTGTGGTCAGCATACATAAAAGTAAGTGAGCTACTCAATAAGATGGAAGCATCTATAATTTCATAACCTTTTCACTCAGAAATCAGATGAGTGTTTTGTAAAACCAAGATCCCTCCCCGACTCACTTTTCTTTTTCCCCACACTACTGTTCCTCTTCTCGCCACCATCTGTCAAACACTTTGGCCAAACCCCCAACTTAAACTGAAACATAGCTGGATTTAAGTCAGTGGAATAATGACATTTTATATCAGCTAGAAATCCCTTTACAGAAATCAATCTGGCACTATGATGTAGTAGCATTTGCGATCGGAAGAAGCAAAATAAATCATATGAAATATACAGCCGTTATGTTATCTAATGACAAGATCTAGCTACTTGGCACAGTAACTAAGCTGATAAATTTAATTTTGCTTTGTAGAAGTAGCTGCATTGTTCAAAATGCATTTCATAGCCTCTTGGCCCTCAGAAGTCTCTTCCTTTTCCTGTCTTTTGACCAGTACCAGGCAAAAAAAGGCAGAACCAATCCAGCTTCACTGGATGGAACCAGTGTACCTGAGAAGTTGAAGGCTTGGCCAGCTAAGCGCAGAGCTTGGTTCTGACGAAAATGTGCAATGTAGTAAATTATTCTTCTATCAACTCTGCCCCCTGTGCTTGCTTTTGTGGTCTGTCAGATACGTTCTTCTTGCTTTCTGAAACTGCATGCTCATCTATGTCCTCCTTTATCTCATTTATTTTATACTTTTCTCCTTTCATTCCATTCCATTCTGTCCTCTGCCTTCATTTAGTGGTTTCTAACTTCCACCTCCCCAATTCCCTCCCTCTTTTTCAAGATCCAGGGTCCATGGAGAGAACAACGAAACACTTCAAGATCTGAAAAGAATTCACAATCAGGTAACCTGACACTAAGATTAAAAAAATTCTCCTAGGTATTACAGAGCAGTCCTTGAATCTTGCCCAAAATTTGTGGTTGAGAGAAATTAACTGATTAAAAGAAATCTAATGCTGATTTAAAAATTTCAAGCAATGCAGAATTTGCCATCTTAGGAAACTCAGTTCTGATGTATTTATGTTCCTGTTTGCATGAATAGTGTCCAAGTTTATCATTAGTCACTCTAAAAGAGATGTATAAGCATATATGCTTAAGATGATGAAAAGGAAAGATATACTCACAAGTCTGGGCTTTGCCAAACACAAAAAACCTGATGTATGAAACTTGCAAAAGCTCCTTTTGGAAAGCTTAAAATAACTGGTGCAAAGTCTCCTTTGCAGAACCTCCCTTTTTTTCCTAAGCTTATTCAGGGAGATAATAAAACTCCAGAAGAGGTCTTTGGGTTCAAACCAAACCTTGTACTGTCAAGTTAAAAGAAGCTGCATTAACACAGGATTACACTTTCTTTAGAAAATTTATGATGTGAACTATGTAATTGAAATACTCCTACTTTTTGAAGAGTTTTATAGGAGGTAATTTTTACTTCTATTTTCAAAGAAAAGCAGTTCTTTTTGTTTACATCTTTTATTGTATTCAGTGATATTTCTAGTGGTTCTTGATATTTTTGCAAAAAGTTCTTCACAAATAGCTTTAATTTTTTTAATCTGCTTTGTTATGAAATATACATTTGCTTGCAAATGAATACATATTTTAGTGGAACATTTAGGAATCACTTCTTTAAAATTCAGCTTTTCTTTTTGGATATAATCTATATGGCTGTATGAATAGTGAGTTTAGAAATGTGATACAGCACATTTTTCCATAAACATCAGGTTTTCTGAATCAAAATATGACTAAGCAAAATGGACATTCAGTTATGCTTTATATCTTAATTCAAGTATTTAAACAGTTTTTCTTGAAGGAAGTGGATAAACAGAAGTATGTGGTTTCCTAAAGAATTTTGAAATTTGATTAAAATGGTGCCATGTGTGACGCTATACTTTAATTTTAAGCCCTCCCCCAGAATACATAGAGGAGATATTTATATCCAGACTGTGCTTTTCCTCTGCAAAAGTGGAAACAGAAACAGTAGAAAGTCCTTTCCTGTCACAGCCACATTCCAATGTGAGATGTCATTTCTGGTACTGTTTGGGTTCGGTTTCTCCTCACAGGTTTCAGGCTAATTCGGACCTGCAGGAATTACTCCTGCATGAAGACAGGAAGGCCTAAAGAGTGAAGGCTGTGGGTTGCCACCACTGCTAACTGTACCAGCTTTGCAGAAAGGACACGGATGAGTGATTCTTACCTATATGTGTACACAGATGCTTCAGCAATGTTAGTAGCAGATACAAACAGAGAAAAACAAGAGCTGTTGAAACTACATCTGAAGTGGATGTATTTTATCTCTGGATCAAAAGCCTGGAAGAGCGGCTCAACTCCAAATATTACATAATCTCATAATTCTTTATAACTTTCTTATCCAGTATATTCCGTCACCCAGTGAAGGCATGTGTCAGCAAACATCTCTTAACTGCATTTTAAAATGTGACCATCTTCCTAACATCTTCCAAATTTATTCCATGTTTCAATTTCAAACCCATTTAATATGTATTTTTTTAAATGATTAGCTAAAACACTATAGCAAAGTAAAGCTGAAAAAGAATAAAAGAAAAAGAAGTAGCACAAACAAAAATTATTTCTTTCATCAAAAGCAAGCACAGTATTTAGTGAATATTTAAATGGTAAGATTCTGCAGTCTGAGAAGTGTAAATTATCATGTAGACTTTTAAGATACAAAAATGAAGAACAGAATAGTATGCTCAGTGGTAGCGTTATGACTCTAGGAAAGAATCGTGTATTAAGAAAAATAATTCTTCAGGGCTCTGAGTATCTTTCCATTTGGTTTCTCCTTTATACTTCTAGTAAATTTCCTACTCTCTTCTGCCAATACTACTGCTTACTATTTGGCTTTACAAGCCAGTTTGAACTATTTAATGAAAGTGCATAACAATACTATTTCTCATTTTCCACCTTTCCTAACAAACACCAGGACTCTTTAAAGTAAAGAAATATGGGTACACATTAGATACAGGTATTTAGGCCCATTTTTCACACTGATTGAAACAGAGTTTAAGACCAATTCAACATTGTTTTAAGAAATCTGAGGAAAAAGTGACTTCTAAGTCATATAGAAGCTTTATTAACATTTTACCCGGTGTTTATTTAAAATATCACTACCCAGGTAGAAAGAAAGGCTTTGCTTCATTATGCTATGGCCTGGAGTGAATCTCTGAATGAATCAGCTCCAAGCTGTAATAGGAAAATGTGTTTTTGAGAAGAGCAAGCACACAGCTGCTTAACCATATGGAAGTGTAGCTGCATGAAGCTCTGTTAATATCCACTTCTCACCTCCTCGCTTACATCCAAAAGTGTTGCCCCAGGGCAGGCTCCTACTTTCACCTTCGGTCCCCTGCAGCCTCCTACTCTTAGTATCCTTTTGTCCTCCTGTAATACCTCCTTACTGTCCTTTTGTCCTCCTGTAATACCTCAGCTGTTGGGAGAGCTCTAGCAAGCCACCCAGCCACATGACCCTGAACAAGCACCCTGCCGAACATATCAAGTCTTGCACAGCTTATTTTAGATGAACATTAGATGTCTCTGGTAACCAAATATATATGCATGACTTACTGGAAAAATCAATCAAACAATTTCATGTCCTTTCCACACAGCTGGAATCCCATAAAGCGATGATATGGGTTTGCATGGGAGTTATGGTTTGAAGAATCCACAAAAACTTATTGTCATCACCTGATGACTGCTCCCTACCCAGGAAGGGGAATCAGGAAAGAGCAAGGAAACCCGACGGTTGAAATACAAATGTATTTAACAGAATAAGACTAAATAATTAATATTAATAATAATAAAGAACAGATATTGATCCCAATACCAATATAAAAAAATACAAGAATTATACTCAGCCAATTCTATCAGTAGGAAGCTGTGCACTCCCAGCAGGGAACAGCAGATGGACACAGGACACTCTGAGCACTACGGGTTCAGGAGGAAGAGAAATCCTCAGGGATTCAGAGCAGGGGCAAGAAGTTCTCAGGATCACAGCAATCATGGAAGAGAAAAAGCGCCTCAGCAAATTTTCTAATTTATATTGAATGTGACGTTCATGATATGAAGTAATTCTGTTGGCCAGCTTGGGTCAAGTGCCCAGGTCTTGCTCCTCCTCGTCCCCACACCTGGCTAGCTTGAAAACACTGAGACCTTAAAACCCACATATCATAGGTGGCTATAAAGTAAATATTTTCACAAATTCAGACACTAGAGTCTTCTAAAAATGCAGTTTTCCCTAGCATTAGAAGACACCTTACTAAAAAGTAAGATTACTGAAACAGAAATTAATCCTGTGTTACTCAAATCAGGACAAGAGGATATATACTGCTTTTTCAGTCACTCGCTATGTGTAGGTTTATAGATTAATATGATTTGATCCTCTTTGTTCTTAAGTTTTCTGTAGCAACACTTAAAAGGAAGATAGATGGGGCCCAATGTACAGAATTCTATGCTTTGAAAAACTAGATCATAAATTATGCATGTCAGCTAACAAAGACCAAACCTATAAAAGGAGTTAAACAGCTAGATTAATATCAGAAGCATGAACATGTCTAAACCAATTATCTTTACCTGATAAACTTACTGATAGGTTTCAAGTTGACAAAGAAATAATTTATGTACCACACACAAGGGCCAATTATTTTCTCTGTTGAATTTGTCATGGCTGTAAGTAAATTCCCCATTTATTACCACAGAACTGGAGAAGGGAACTTTTTAGCACAGACCTGATTGCTCACTATACCCATTTTTCACCAGTTTGTTTTAAATAACTGACAAAAGAAGACTCCAAGTCTTCTCCCAGGATGACAATAGAAACATGCTACGAAAGAGCAAGACACTCAAACATTTAGCATATGAAAATTTCCCTAAGGTGTTACTAACTAAATAGGCAGCTCCTTGAACCTCATCAAAATTCACATGACTGCACTGAAATACAGAATCAGAACCCGCTACCAAGCACGTAGTCTCTACCCAACCATCATCAAAGAAAATGCATGCTCAATTCTGTTGCTCATTCCCTGTGGGCTTCAGGCACTGCATCCCATCTGTGCTCTCACCGTTTGCCTGTGAGCTGTATTCTTAGGCTGGTATTCTGCTTTCACGCCCTTCTGAAAGTGCCTGGTGCCTAAGGAGAAACTTCATATGGAACATACAATTGCCTACGCTTAGAAAAACAAACCATGCCATTTAAGCGCCATTCTGTGTTGCAGTCTGACTGAAGATATGTTGGCCTTTGAAAAGACACATCCAAACACTGAAGCATCTTCTCCAGGGTAGCCAGTTATTCTGGATTAATACCATGCCCTAAACTGCAACAGGAGGAGGACAGAGACAGCCTCATTTCCTAAGCGTGTCCTGCAGAGAACGTGGCTAAGGACCCTGGAATGCAATTCCCAAAAGGCATTGCCACTTTGCCAATGGAATGAATTTGGAGAGATTCGTTTCTGAAATGAAGCACTTGAGTTTGCTGTTTACTAGATATGAATACCCACCTCAGTGCTCCTGCTGCACTGAAGAAGCGCTGTCATGATATCCCAAAGCAAAGGTACTTCACCAGTGCCCAGTTCATTTGCAAGCTATTCAGCTATTGTGGGGGAAAAAGAGAAGCTCATTGCTACCCGAGTTCCTGACAACAGCCGGCCCTCAACCCAGATACTAGTTTCTTCCAGCATCTGTGCACTCAATATAAGTGCAGCAGGAAGAATAGGGGTTGCCCTTATTCTCAATTTCTCTTCCACGTGTATTAATTTTCAAGGAAAACTCTGAATGTTTCAAGTAGCCTTGGGCTTTCTTTAGCAGGTGCATGAGAATGAACTGACAGGCTTTAGGGAGGATGGGGAAAATAAGTAATATTTTGAATGTTTCCTTTACTGTTAGATATCAGTAGTGTTTATTCTGATGTATCACCTAATCTAAAGTCATGTCAATGGAAAGGCTTCACCAGAGACTGCAACAAATTGTTTACTCAATAAAGGTCACTCAATTGGTGCTGTTCATCATTTAGTTCCACTGTGAACATAAGCCCAGTTCTGACATTTAACAATTTAAAGCTAGGTAGGGTTACTGTTTCCCAAGACTAGTCTCATTGCCAGACAGAATTCTAGTAAAATTGTTTTGAAGATGCAGTATGAAATGTTTCTTCTGATTTAAAGGCAGTATATTTTTAAAAGGTCTGAGCTATGCATTTAGTGGCTTTATTTACCTTGTTTAAGAATAAAATAACAATTTGCTGTTTATAAATATGTTGAAAATGTGTTTTATAGCATATTTTCCCTTCGAAGTCAATACAAAAGGGTTTTAAAAAACAAGTAGATAAATGCAGAAAAGACTGGGCCTGCTTTGTTTTTCTTACAAAGTTCTCTGGGGAGTTAGGTCTCTCTTCTCGCTGCAGCTTGCTTTCTTTGTGCAGAGCAGAAGCTTTCTGAAAGAAGTTTAGTCTTTGTGACTGCAAAGACAGTTTTCTAATGTACTTGAGATACCAGCAGGTATTAAAGATTGTAGCTCACACCAAGCACCTTCCATTGTCTTTTCCCAGTGATTTATAGCACCTGTGCTGTGCTTCCTACCACAGAGAAGATAATAAGAGAGACTGCAGTCTTCCAGGTGCCAGAAAATACTTTCATCTATGTTGACCCCAAACCAAAAAGATATGCCTTATCTTTTTCCCCTTCCTTCACCATACGTGATGTCTCTTCACACAGGACAGTTGTGGATTTGTTTTTTTTTTTTTTTAATTAAAAAAAAAAAGAAAGAAAGGGGGAGAAGACTGAACTAAGAGCCAAGGGGATGAAGCACAGACAACAGTCAGATTTCTGCCACGGAGCAATACCTAAAGGAATGCAGAGAAACATTTGGCTGTTGCAACACTTGTACTTCAGTAGCAGCAGTGAAGAGGCCCTGCTAGTATCTATCTGGTTGTCTTACCATTCCTTTGGCACACACTAAAAGATGGGGAAAGGTGGAATGGGATGGCAATGGGACAGAGAAAAAATGAGTTTGTGGAAGGAAAAGGACAGCATGGCAAACTTTTCAGCAATTAAGTAACAATTATGCAGTATATCCCTTCTTTTTAGGTCTTCAAGACATTTTCAGTAATGTCTACTTGTGATACCTTATACAGTTCTGAAATGCCTCTATGCGTACTGCAGAGAAGCTGTGGTTCCTGGTACAGAGCACATACAAACAGAATTGCTGTGTAAAAATGGAGTTGTCATGTTTCCCAAACACAAGTACTATGGACACACTGCAGCTTGTAGAGCATGCTCTGTAAATCTGGAGTATCTCGTGGATCAGATCACTGCACTTGAGCAGACAGAATCATAGAGTAATTTAGGTTGGAAAAGACCCTTAAGATCATCACATCCAACCATAAAACTAACACTGCCAAGTCCACCGCTAAACCATGTTCCTAAGCACCCCATCTACCTGTCTTTTAAATACCTCCAGGGATGTTGACTCAACCACTTCCCTGGGCAGCCTGCTCCAATGCTTGACAACCCTTTCAGTGAAGAAATTTTTCCTAATAGCCAATCTAAACCTCCCCTGGCGCGACTTGAAGCCATTTGCTCTCGTCCTATCACTTGTTACTTGGGAGAAGAGACTTGACACCCACCTCGCTGCAACCTCCTTTCAGGTAGTTGTAGAGAGCGATGAAGTGTCCCCTCAGCCTCCTTTTCTACAGACTAAACAATTGCAGTTCCTTCACCTGCTCCTCCTAAGTCTTGTGCTCTAGACCCTTCACCAGCTCCGTTGCTCTTTAGGTACACTGCATGCAGCACCTCAACTTCTTTCTTGCAGTGAGGGGCCCATAACTGATAATCTGTACAATGGACGTATGATGAGTTGCTACTTTGTACAACATCAAACAGTACACAGGCACGGTGGAGCTGATTAGCATGTGCACAGTAGGCAATCCTCAGCATGTCCTGCTATACAACAACCAGTCAGAACTAGCTGGTAAGAACTTGTACCACTTGACACTGTGGAGATACTCCCCAGATTTCCAGAAGCTCACAAGATCACAACCACTTTTCCTATCCGCTAATGAATATGCTCTGTTTCCCGATACATATTCAGAACTCATAAACTGAAGCCACTCCAAATGTAGACACACAAGGTGGCAATAAACATACCACAAAAAAACTCCACAAGCGCACATTTCTGCTGTATGCACTACAGACAAGTCTTTTTTCCTTCCTCCCATTCTCTCTGGTCACAGTTCATTGCTACAAAACTCATGAAGTAAGATCAGTTGTGGCATGAACCTGGAATGTAATCACAGACCTTTACACCTTCAATCTAAAGTACTGCCTGAAGAGTTACTGTAATGGCATGCCTCACATGTTTCAGAGAAAAATTTACTAGACCCTTTGCCATATTATAGCCAATTGTTGTAATTTCAGCAATGCCACAACATAGCTTCAGTGTGTTTAAATAAGCTGTAGCTTAATTTAAGATATATCTGACCACAGAGCCTTTCTTCATTCGAGTCACATTTTTTAAATGACATATGTTTAAAGGAGTATATACAGCTCCACTGTTCTCCAGCGATTCCTATTATGCAATGGTTATCTCATCTCTCTGTGTGCCAGTCAGTTATAGCCTCAGGACATTCAGAATCTGCTACAGTTATAAAAAGAGAAACATCATTCAGTTTCACTACACGACTCATATATAGATAATTTAAACACAATAAACAATGAAGTGCTAAAAAAAACCTGCTAGCCCAATAGCCCAAGAAGTTTTTTTTGCAAACTATATAAACTGACTCCACAAATATGGCATGTAATGGGTTAGAGATAAAATTCTACATCATGAGATTGTCAGATTCAGCTCATACATGCAGAATTAATGTAGCACACAAGTAACCATATGTTCTTCCTAATAACATGAACTCCATTGAAAATATGTAAGCTTCTTCATTCATTTCAGTAATTTCCACACTGTCCGGCTGAATTTCTTGAAACGATATCCTGTTCAGCAGGACAAATAAGAAAATACAGCAGCACCCCTCAACAGTGAGCACTTCTTCCTACACAATTAAAACTGACCAGTGGAAAACTAAAGCAATTTAGTATTTAATTTTCAGCTACATAAAAAAGCCCTTCCTCTGAAAGGCAGGAGTTCAGAGCATAGAATCATAGAATGGTTAGAGTTGGAAGGGACCTTAAAGATCATCAAGTTCCAACCCCCCTGCCATGGGCAAGGACACCTCTCACTAGAGCAGGTTGCTCAAAGCCCCATCCAGCCTGGCCTTAAACACTTCCAGGGATGGGGCCTCCACAACTGCCCTGGGTAACCTGTTCCAGTGCCTCACCACCCTCACAGTAAAGAACTTCTTCCTAATATCTAACCTAAATCTCCCCTCTTCCAATTTAAAACCATTACCCCTTGTCCTATCACTAGACTTCCTGACAAAGAGTCCCTTTCCAGCTCTCCTGTAGGCTCCCTTCAGATACTGAAAGGCTGCTATCAGGTCTCCCCGGAGCCTTCTCTTCTCCAGGCTGAACAGCCCCAGCTCTCTCAGCCTGTCCTCATAGGAGAGGTGCTCCATCCCTCTAATCATCTTAGTGGCCCTTCGCTGGACCTGTTCCAACAGTTCGATGTCCTTTCTATGTTGAGGACTCCAGAACTGGACACAGTACTCCAGGTGGGGTCTCACAAGCGCAGAGTAGAGCATCTAAACCTTTACAGGGACCCATTCAGAGCTGAAATCAGTTTCAAATGGACGTGCTAAAAACTTCTGGGAAGCTTTCTAGTATTTATCTTCTTAGAGCTAGCATTCAACATCCCACATGCCATACCTCTGTTGGCACTTCTACCACTGGCCTAGCAACGTGGGGAGGTCTGAACAACCTTCTCTCACAAGATATGAACATAATTTCTTCTGCATTTGATCAAATCAGAAAAAAAAAATCTGTATGACTGTCCTTGTAAATCCTAAAAGCAAAAATTACGTGTGCATGAAAATAAAAGTGTGACACTAACCACAAGAAAAAATGGCAGAAAGGGATTAGCTCCTTGGATATCAAAGTAAATATTGACATGTTTACAGATTAGGCATGATTAAGGACCTTGCTAAATTGATACCTTAGTGAACTGCATCCATTTGTGTCATTAAATAAAGGTTGTTCTAGAAAGAGACTTAGGTATGGCATCTTCTCTTATTGTCACACCAAACTCTTAAGTCTCTTGCCCTGATGGTGTAATCCATGACTTTAAATGTCTGACTTCTCTAGACGCTACAGGGGGAGAGTCACACTTGACTACAGACAGAATACTGAAGGACAGAGACGACAGCTACCTAAAGCAATGATGAAGAATGGGTATGTTTTATACCTGATCACTCTTGAGATCTCAGGTGCCTCCCTCAATCAGACATCTAAGATGAAGTAAGAGTTTATTTCACCCTCATCTGGCTATAGCAAAGTACATCTGGAGGCAGAAGAGTTTTTTTTTTAGTTTGCTGAAAGAGAGGAGGAGTCCTAGTCACTGAATTAGAGAATCATAATCCTTACAGTTCTTTCTCTCTGGTGCCATAAACCATGCACTCTCAGCTGTATGAAATACTAGTTCTCCCCAGACAGTTGCAGAAGGTCTAAGCCCAGTCCTCCCTACAGCTGCACGGTCAGGGCACCCTTCTGGGAAACAAGAGATGCAGACAGGATCTAATTATTGTAGGCTAAAGAAGCCAGTGATCTCAGTCAGGTATCAACCTTTCAGATTGAGTGGCAGCATCATTTCCACGTGTGTTTTTGAAGAAAATTTTGTTCAGATTTAGGATGCCTAATTTGCACATCCAGATCAGAATAAGCTACTGGGGACACTCAGCTCTGCCAAGAAGGCAGATGTTCTGGGTATGAATAATAAACATGAAAGTACTCAGGAAATTTCATTTGTGTCCTATTGAATTTCACATTTTCCCTAGCACAAGAAGGGTTTGTAAAGAGCACTCTTAACTAACCTTAAAAATTACTAGGTGCAATCTTCAGCATATTTCTTCTATATTCATCCCTTGTTATGCACCATTGTAGTTTTGTGGCTCTAGGCTAAAGCAATTGCTTGTCATTAGTATCTCTTGGTTTTGCTGTTTATTTGGACATTTCCTTCCCTTTCACCCCACTTTTCTGGTGAACAAGATTAGTTGTTCTTTAGCATTGTAACCACACACAATATTAATCCAATTGGCCTGGGATGAAATGTCCATGAGACTGCAAAATCTGAGATGTCCTTCTCAGTTCAGTGATGATTCAGTGGTGATAAAATGGATATTCGAGAACTCTATTCTTGCTAGGATTATAACTCACTGTGGAATTTCCAGTTAAAACACAGTTCTGACACGTGACAAACTAAGGTCGCTTTGAAGCCTCCTTTGAACTTTTAATGGAGAAATGTCACTAAGTGACTTGCCATAGAGATTAAAGACCTTTATCCTGACTGACATACTGAAGCCATGAAGGTAAAAAATTCGGTTCCGATTAGGAATTGCATTGTTCTGAATCCATTTGCTACAGCTTATGTTGAAACATTTAACGAGTCCTTGCATTACAAGTTACAAAGATAAATATGGTTAAAGTAATAGATAGGTGTGGAGGCAGAAGATCCCTTTCCAGTGGTTTCAGAGTATTATTTCCATTCTAAATAAAGGACTGCAACAACCTTCCTACATGAAGGTATCTAATTCCTTCATCAAAAATGAGAACACCTACCAGTTATTTAAGATTGCAAAGTAAAGCCCTATTCTTACTGAAATCAATAAAAAACTATGAATTTAACATAAACAGTATATGGCTCTCAAAACTACCTAGTACTATGCTTCTCAAATAACATTATCGATGACTGATAGGCAAACCTCTACATTAAAGCTTCAGCTTTTATTTATCCAAATGTCTCCTCTGTATTTTGTCTTGAAACATCTTCCAAAATTGTCTCAATTCATTAAGAAGCTTGATTATTGCTAGAAGCATGTAACTTCTGAACTAATACTGTCTTAACTCTTGTGTAAGCAATTCCTCTCCTTTTCTCCCACCTCACACAACCCCATTTTCCTAAGGTCTTGCTGTCCTCTAGTGGCAAAGGGCTATGACATGTAAAGTTATGGGAGCGTTTAAAAGTAGATGTCCTCTCCTTCATTATGATTTTCATCATGTCTGTTCTGGGTAATTTTCAGGTCTCTCAGCAAATGGATTCTTGAAAGAAGCTGATGATCTCAGCTTGACAGACTGTCATAAAGTTACTGAGTGAAACACAGTAAGTTCAATAGCTACTTGAACTTAGAACTATGCCCCAAGGTTGAATTTGTTAGGCAGTTTACAATTAACCACCTGCACGTTGTATTATTTTTAGCTTGAAAAGAAAAAGCAGATTCATCAGAGACTCTCATAAACATGCCTATAAACATAAATTATCTTTAAGACTTGAGATGAGGTTTTCAGCACACTTCTTCAGACTTCAATTGTACAGCCTCACTTCTAAAGTTTATTGTGAAGTTTTGCTTATGAATATAAACCTCTAATTTGTTGATCTAATGATCAACTGTAATCAGAGTTATTCTGTCTTCTATACTCACTAACAACACCTCAAATTACTCAAATGTCAGGTACGCAATTTTATGTTGGTTCACAGAAAGACTGTGCATGGTGTAAATCAGTCGTAATGGTGGATATAGCCCCAGCTACATAAAACAAAGAAGCTAAGTAGATCAGTCATTCGGCTTATTAAGGCTTGCACTTACTGCACAGGGTAGAGGTACTGGGAAAAGCCAATAAATTAATAAAGAACAGCCCAATAGCAATCAACCTTTTAGAGCAAGGTCTTCATCGTCATTAAAAAGAGGGAAGTAGAATCATATATAATCCAGGACAAAACTGATATTTTAAAAATTACTATACTAGATCTTTTCACTGCATGTTCTCAATAGAGCTCTCTTAATCATGTTCCATCAGACACAGATATTTATGAATAATGAATGAGATAGTAAAAAATTATCAACTTGATTCAGTGCAGGCACAAACAATTTAATAGTGATACGTGAAGGGCTTCCAACACACTTTGCTTATGCCTGTAGTATATAGCCTTAAAAGTCACTCCAGCATCTGAGTTAACAAAAAGGACATTGTATAGAAGTTTGTTCAGCTGCCTTTCATTTAAAGCCTCTTCTGCTTTCAGATCATTATCAGCATTCATTCTAATTCATAGCAACTCTTATTTTAATGGGTAGTCAATCTGTGGCAACCTATAATTGTCAAATCTTATTCAGCTTGCTATACCCTGACTTTGTACACTAAATTTTACAGGGATAGGTAATAACATTTCAGATCTGTTACTTTGTAAAATGAACAGGTTAACTTGAAGCTGAACCTAGTAATGCACATAAAACCCCAGCCTTCTTTCAGAAGGCCTTCTTTCATGCAACTGTACTTTTCTCTGTGGTCCTCAGGTCATAGATTTATTTTTCTTTGTTAACAGCCACCACCAACTCCTAAAATGAAATAAACTCAAGAGTAAGAAACTTCAACAATAAGTCACGTAGTAGCATGTTGGATATATCAAAGACGAAAGCAGTACCTCTATAAATGCCACTTAAATGCTTTTAAACTGTGGCCCAGCAGATTTTTAAGTAACAGCAAAGTATTTAGACTGTTTGCACAAAATCGTCTAAGCCATAAAGCACAGAAGTCCATGGGCTTCTAAGTAATGCACACAACAAAACCCCCACATAGTCTCAGGAGGAGGAGAACATTGGCAGAGTAGTTGTTCCATTGTGGATCAGGAGTACAGATTGCATACTGGTCCCGAAAGGGTGGTTACAAGAGTAAATTTGTCAGAGTAATCATAGAATGGTTTAGGTTGGAAGGGACCTTGCAGATCATTGAGTTCCAACCCCCCTGCCATGGGCAGGGACACCTCCCACTAGACCAGGTTGCCCAAGGCCACATCCAGCCTGGCCTTAAACACCTCCAGGGATGGGGCCTCAACAACCTCTCTGGGCAACCTGTTCCAGTGCCTTACCGCTCTCAAAGTAAAAAATTTCTTCCTAATGTTTAATCTAAACCTGCCCTCTTCCAGTTTAAACCCATTCCCCCTCGTCCTGTCACTACATGCCCTAGTAAAAAGTCCTTCCCTTGCTCTCCTGTAGGCCCCCTTTAGGTACTGGCAGGCCGCAAGAAGATCTCCCTGGAACCTTCTCTTCTCCAGGCTGAACAGCCCCAATTCTTTCAGCCTCTCCTCATAGCAGAGGTGCTCCGGCCCTCGGACCATCCTCGTGGCTCTCCACTGGACACGCTCCAGCAGGTCCATGTCCTTCCAATGTTCTGCGTTCCTCATTATGTGGATTCAAGGACGGAAAGCAGTCTGGTTCTCTTACAGCTGAAGTCATGAAGGAGCTTTACAAAGCACAGGTCCTCGTCTGACAAATACATCTGTCCTGTGTCTGGCTGAGATAGAGCTAATTTTCTTCAGAGCAGCCTGTATGGTGCTGTGCTTTAGATTTACGAGTAAAACAGTGCTGGCAACACACCAGTGTTTTAGCTGTTGCAGAGCAGTACTTGCACAGCGTCAGGGCCTCTGCTTCTCACTCTCTCTGCCAGTGAGTAAACCAGGGGTGGGAAAAAGGCTGGGAGGAGACACAGCCAGGACACCTGACCCCAGCTGAGCAAAGGGATATTCTGTGCCATATCCCAGCAATAAAACTTGGGGTGAGTCTTTCCGAAGTAGCTGTTCCTCAGAGACTGGCTGGGTATCGGTCTGCTGTTAGGAGGTGGTGAGCGACCGCGTCTGCATCACTTGTTGGTTTGGTGGTGTTTTTTTTTTTTCTTTTCTTTCTTTCCTTCACTAATTAAACTGTCTTTATCATGACCCACAGGTTTTTCTCACTTTTGCTCTTCCAATTATCTTCCCCACCCCACTGAGCTGGAGTAGTGAGTGAACAAGTGATTGGTGCTCAGTTGCTGGCCAGGGTTAACCCATCACATCTCACACATGGATTGTCTTAATAACCATTCTAAATTAGGTAAATAATAGCAATGCTAAACATGAAGCTGCTCAAGTATCCCAAACGTATTTACTGATTGGTGGCGCAACTTTATGGCACAATTCACCCAGCATCAGTGTCCTCAAAGGACTAAGGATTGGGCTGCTCCAATTGAAGCTTAAAAAAGTAATAACACGACAAGGCAGTTTTTAAAGAACTTGATACGGTATTTTCTCCACCGATCGATTTTCTGGGTTGATTCATTTTTGAATGTTAAGACAGCTCATCCTCAGATATTCTAAGACACTGTTTCCAACATCTGTGCAATGAACAGTTGGATTTCTTTCTGAATTGTCCTAATTGGTGATTTAAAGCAATCTTTGTTAGTTCACAAATTAGATGTTGAAGCAAGCTATTCTAATCTCTAAACATTAGGAAAACCAATCCATGAAGCAACAGGGAAGCAGTGTAATTTTTCTGTTTAGAAAGGGCTGTGTTAATGTGGTCTCTACTATCCATAAAAATTCTATAAGGCACCCAGAGGCAGCATTAGAGAAACGGCATCTACAGTTCTTCCAATCTATTTGTCAATGTCAAGTGGATTATTAGAAAGAATCCAGGAGCTCTTACAATACTACACTTTTTATTCTAGGCTTAAAACTTGGAGATTTTAACTTTCAAAAACTCAGAATATAAGAATAATTCCATTAAAGCACCAGCATGAACGTATTTTTAATTATTCCCAGAGCTCAAACAGCAGTGAAGTGGAGAAACAGCCTGATACCAACATGCAAATGAAGAAGCCAAGAGCCTTGCTTTGTTATAGAATTATAGATTCATACTGTGCACGATATGTTATTGTCAGTATCAGGGAAAACATAGTAACACTTTCTTTTTCCCACAATTGTCACATATTCTTTATCCATCTTTTTCACTGAAATGGGGTTTAACTGGAATTGATCACCAACGTAACCATAAATGATATTCAGACAAGAAATTATTTTTTCCTCATGAAAACAAAGTGGTAAAGTTATGGTTAGACACCACATATTCCCAAAACTCAGACCCTTTACTCAGGGAGATAAACCAACCCCTTTTCTCTGTTGTACACAAAAGTAATTTTCCCCTCCAACAGATTTTGAAACTGGGGGGCGTATCATTGGAAACACATTTCTAAGATTTATATTTTTTTCTTCCTCTTAAAAGGAAATGGCTTCCCCAGTCATGGCTAACAAACCTAGCCCATACATGAGGTAAAAATCTGCTTTAAAGTAGTGACATTTCTGTTTTTCGCACCAATGGGAGGACAGGTTCTGAGATTTGGGAACAAATGGGCATTCCCCTCAGCCTCAGGGATCAGCTCTCTCAAAATCCCCAAGATGGGTGAAGGAACCAGACAGGGTTTTTTTGAAGAGGAAGAGAGGGAAATAGCATAAGGATAATTTAAGGGGCAGATAATCTAGGACTGCCTTATTCCTGAAAGGGAAGGTCTTCAAACAGAGAACTGGCGAGTTTCAGGTGAGGCCAGGAGGCAGCACAAGGTGCAGGCACTTAACTCAAGCACGACACAGCACCATTACCCGGCACTTACTCCTTGGTAGGACCCACTATCACCCATTCTCAGTCCTTCTTTGGAGTGCACCAACTGGTCTCAACGGTCACTATTTTAGGGTGGTGAGACAGAATTCCCCCCACAAGGTCTCCACGCACACAAAAGCCTGTGGCACAACCTGCACACCCCTCTTTGGCCAAGGAGAACGGGGGCTTATAAACATGTAGACCCACTGCCCGGCGTGGGGAGCAGCCAGCAGGCTTCGGGCCCGGTGATGGATCCTGTCGGGCCCTGCCTTCTGAGAAGAAAATGGACACTCTTTTTTTTGGCTGAAGGTGCGCGGCCAGGCAGCAGGGCCCGGCGGGGCTGAGGCTTCCCTGGCGCACGCTGAGGCGGTGCCAGTGGGAATGGGAGGGTTTGCCGTGCCCTCAGGTTAGCTCCTGGTTATAAAACCAAAAAAAAACCCTAAAAAAATACCAAAAAGCACAAAACCTAAAAAAAAAAAAAAAAAAAAAAAA
>VZSF01002734.1:78834-158529 GCA_013398295.1 Chionis minor | reverse complement strand
AAAAAAAAAAAAAAAAAAAGGTTAGTAATCATAAGAAAACAACAAACTTTTCTTAGCTAAACAATCCTGACTGCATTTCCCCTCTACCAAGACAACCCAGCTCTACACTTTGAAGGAGACAACGTGCTTCTGTTTATATGATCAAACCTGTATCTTAAGGTTGGCTTATAATAAAAAGTTATCACTGCTCACAGTTCAGCCATTGTACTTGTATCATCTGCTGAAAATCTGCACGAATTAAACAGTTTAGAAACATGTAGTTAGGTAACACTAAGTATTTTAAACAAACCTTTTCAAGCACGTGACATGAACATTTATTATGCATGTTGGGAATAATAGACTCTCCTGTTAAAATTTTGTCAAGACTCCACCTGGAGTATAGAGGTCCATCTGAAAGTCAAGTTTTTTAGTAAAACCTGGCCCTATATTTTCTGCCACTTAGGCTCAAGTATTAAGTAGGATTTAAAAGGTCCAAAACTATTTGCATGAACTAAGAAATCATAGATCTAGGTGGAACACACGGAAAAACAGGTAAAAATACTAAAATGTGGATGTCCTCCAACTCCAGTACTTAAAACTGCCCTATTTGATATAATGCTAAAAGAGATGTAGTAATTCTTTACTCTGAGGGTGGTGAGGCACTGGAACAGTTTGCCCAGGGAAGCTGTGGATGCCCCATCCCTGGAAGTGTTCAAGGCCAGGTTGGACGGGGCTTTGAGCAACCTGGTCTAGTGGGAGGTGTCCCTGCCCATGGCAGGAGGATCTGGAACCAGATGATCTTCAGGGTCCTTTCCAACTCTAATCATTCTACAGTTCTACGATTTTATAATTTAAATTTATTTATTATTATAAATTCCACTTAATTTGGAATACAGACACATAAGCAGATCATAGAATCATTTAGGTTGGAAAAGACCTTTCACATCAAGTCCAACTGCAAACCTAGCACTGCCAAGTCCACCACTAAACCATGTCCCTAAAGATAAGATAAAATGTCAGCAAACACACAACTAGAAAACTTTGTTATGGAAATGCTAGCAGATGTCTTAAACTTAAATACAGAACAGAAGACTTCAACTGCGTGGAAAAAAACCCTAGCCTTGCAATTTAATAGCACAAAGACAGTTTGAACTTGATCTTAAACGGACCACAACTGAAAGAGTCTCGTAGTGAATGTATTTGCATCTTAAGAGTAATAAGTGCCAGCTGTCACTGTTTACATTCATCCTGGAGGAAGCTGGCTCTGGTACAGGTAACAACTTCCATCCCCCCCCAGGGTGAGAAAATAACCTGAGCTAAGCCCACTCCCCACAATACAGAAAGCTGCTGCCCTGCCTCCGTGGTGCCCACGCCTTGGCAGACCTTCCCCAGGAACATCTTCTGGTTTTCGTTAGCAAAACCTTGCTTGATTGCATTGTCACGCTTTGAAATGCAGCCAGGCCAGCACACCGTGTCTGAAAGCGCAATAATGTGGAGCAAATGGGGATAAATAGAGCAAGAGTTAAAACAAGAGAAAAACAAGCATGAAGATGGAATCCTCCAGGATACGGACACCCAGTGGGAATCCTTTTTGAGCTTTACTAGTGACTGACAATATGCCACAGCAGTCTTTATCTCAGGCTATTTGCACTGATCTAAAATTAAATGTTTTACAACCCATCTGGTATTTGTTTACATTGATGACATACTTTATTATTATATAATTTGGTTTGTTGGATCAGATGCAATTCTTAAAAGAAGACAGTCTTTCTCAAAACACACTCTGCTTATTGAGTAAACTGCAACATGAATTATTGACTAGATACATTTTCTTGCTTGTAACGGAGTGAAAGAAATATAACTCTTTTAATGCCAAGAATAAATAGATCAAAATACCACAGAGAGGGTGTACTCTAGGAATATGTGATCAAAATTTGAAGGCTTTCATTAAATAGAAACTTCAGTTTACACAGGCAGACTTTCAGTTAATTGCAGCCTGACATTAGCAAGACCTGCTAGCAGATAATCAGTGTGCAAAGCTGGGAATTCATCATTGCATATAGTTATTATATCCAAGTCATCCTGGATTCAATATGGAGAGTTGTGGCGTAACCCATAACTGTGTAATGTATTTCTATCCACTCTGACCTTTGTAGGACTACCTCTTCACCCTGGTAGCTCCTCAGGACAAGGACCACCTGCAACTCTGTAAAAAAGTACCGCCTTGTCTGCAATTGGATCTGAAATTAGTCATAAACAACAAAATAAAAGGAGTGCCTGTCTAATTAATAATGTCTTAAATTCTGTTTATCAAATGGTAAATAGAGAAGATAGGATACTACAAATGGGGATGAATAATGATGAACAGGCAACAACCCTCATGCACAAGTCCTGTCTTCACAACACCTTCCACCGTATTAAAACTGTTTGTTTGAGAAATTCAGTAAAAAGGACACCATCTGCATACAGACAAAATGAAGTCACCCATCATTACTGCTTCTCACAGTTAGTTGCTTTCTAGAATATCGCACGGTCAATGAGATTTGCATGCTACAACCAACAGCATAGTTCTAAAATCATTATAGATTTCTGTTGATAGCTTCTACACTGAAAATACATTATTGGAATCTAACTTTTGATATATAGTCCCACCTGGATCCAACTTTAACCGTCTTTTCTGTACAGTTTACAACCAGATATTAAAGATTCCCTTTGTTTTGACACTCCACTGTGCACGAAGTATTCCTCATGTAAAGTTACTTGCCCTCTGTCAGGTGTTACAGTTTCATCACATTTTCTTTCAGACCTCTCATGTTTGCAGTTTTGCACTTCCAACTTTTATTCGCAATTAGGATACTTTACTGATTTTATATGGCACCCTGCTGCCTGCAATCTACCTGCCTTACTTAGGCTGGTCTTCCAGTTCCATTGTAATTTTCATCGAATCCTTACTCATCATACATACAGCTACTCTGTTACTAATAATCTTACCAGGTTTCTCTACTTGGTATCCGTGACTGGCTTTCCTGCAGTCTACAGCTTAGTATCAAAAATTAAAAGAATATTCTTTAAATTTTATCCATTACATTTGGAGCACCAGTATCTGCATGTTCTGATAATTTAAAGACTTCCATTCATCTGATAGGGAAAAAAGGAGCTGGTGAGACCACGAAACAGAAAATGTCAGTATACACAAATCAGTCGTACCTAGAACGAATACTTGTTTTTAGTTAAGGAAAGAAACGCTCACAGTAAATTAAGAGCGCTTGATTTCTGGGGGAAAATCAAGAAGATTACCACACATCCAAAGGGAAAAAAAAAAAAGATAAGTGCTATTTGCTACTCCTACTTACATATATATGTTTACTCATTAGCCAAAATATTTCAAACCTAAGTATTCCTACACTCCTTCTTAAATCAAATGCTGGTCTCCTTTTATCATTCCCATGGCCGTTACCGATTTATTACTTAAGCCATAAACCCATTTCAAACCTAAGTATTGCTCCACAATTCCTTAAATCAAATGCTGGGCTTCGCCATTCCTATGAAAACTATTGATTTATTGCTAAAGCCATAATAATTGACAATGATTCTTTTCTAGTGTCCTCCAGAATAGCCTATTCATGCTGATCACAAATATTCATAAACATTGAGAACTAGTTTTTGAAGACAACACCAAGCTGTGCAGGAGCTTTGATTGGCTTGAGGGTAGGAAGGCTCTACAGAGGGCTCTGGACAGGCTGGATCGATGGGCCGAAGCCAATGGTATGAGGTTCAACGAGGCCAAGTGCCAGGTCCTGCACTTGGGTCACAACAACCCCAGGCAGCGCTACAGGCTTGGGAGTGGCTGGAAAGCTGCTGGGCAGAAAAGGACCTGGGGGGGCGGGTAGTCAACAGTTGGCTGAATATGAACCAGTGGTGTGCCCAGGTGGCCAAGAAGGCCAACAGCATCCTGGCCTGTACTGGGAATAACGTAGCCAGCAGGACTAGGGAAGTGATCGTCCCCCTGTACTCGGCACTGGTGAGGCCACACCTCAAATACTGTGTCCAGTTTTGGGCCCCTCACTGCAAGAAAGACACTGAGGTGCTGCAGCGTCTCCAAAGAAGGGCAACAAAGTTGTTGAGGGGTCTAGAGAACAAGTCCTGTGAGGAGCAGCTGAGGGAACTGGGGTTGTTTAGCCTGGAGAAAAGGAGGCTGAGGGGAGACCTTATCGCTCTCTACAACTACCTGAAAGGAGGTTGTAGCGAGGTGGGGGTTGGTCTCTTCTTCCAAGTAAGAAGCAATAGGACAAGAGGAAATGGCCTCAAGTTGCCCCAGGGAAGGTTTAGATTGGATATCAGGATATCAGGAAAAAATTCTTGACCGAAAGGGCTGTCAAGCATTGGAACAGGCTGCCCACAGTGGTTGAGTCACCATCTCTGTAGGAATTTCAAAGACCAGTAGATGTGGTTCTTCGGGACATGGTTTAGTAGTGGACTTGGCAGGGTTTAGGTTAACGGTTGGACTTGATGATCTTAAAGGTCTTTTCCAACCTAAATGATTCTATGATTCTATCATAATTTAACCAAGTTAACCACTAAGAATTCAATTGCTATATGAACACTGTAATATCCATAGATGGATTAAATATAATTTCATTTTCTAAATAAGCACTTTAAAGAATTTAACAGTGCTTAATCTTTGAATTGTGATGAGATTTCATAAATTTACAAGTGAAATGGATGAATCGCTTTTCATTTCCATGACCAAGTCACAATTATAGCACCTACAAACATTTTTCGAGATGCCTAATTTTCAAATGCTCTAACATAAGCACTAACTCTGAACAGTTCAGTTCATGAGGTAAACAGTTTATGGTTATTTGAAAATTAACAGTTCCTAATTAGTATCCCAAAGAAATGAGAATATATTTTTTGGGACAAGATCAAAGAGAATATTGTTGAAATAAATAAGCTTCAAGGAATACAGCTTACATAATTTTCTTTTGCACTGACCAAAACTTCATATATAGAGAGAGGCATACTTCAAATTATTTTTGGTCAACCATATGTGCCAATGTTGGGAAAACTCAATAATTAGACAGCAAAGCAGAGTACTTGTGTTATCTTCCAAGCTGTATTACTGCTGCACAAAAGTATCCATTAACATTATTTATTTATTTAGATATTCAAATGTCTTTATTTTGAATAATTCTTTGGGACATTTTGAGTTGTCATGTACATTGATTTAAAACTACAAAATAAAAGTGGACTTTGAATAATAAAAGAAGAATTTTCCTCTAAAACCATGTTTTTGAAACCTAGAATTTTTCTCCTTGGCAGAAATAAAAAAATAAAAATGTAATTACATTTATAGTCTGTTCATATGTTTCAGCTCTAAATCAAGTACTAACAGACTGTAATTGAACTGAAGAAATTCGTGTCTACTCAGGAAAATTATTAAAAATTATTATGGGGTACAGCCTAAATATCTGTGAATGTACTTTTTTTAAAGCAATACTTTAGCTCTACATGTTGCATTATCACCATCTACTGTTCATTCATCATTTTTTCTACATCCTGCTCTTGTTTAAGAATATAATTAAATATTATGCTCCCATTAACCTAAATGGAATTTGAGAGAGAAATGTGACAAGGACTAAATAAATTGTTTATCCTCTGCACCTTTAAAGACTTAATTCCACCAAACATGGTATCATCTAAACCAGGTAATTTCACTACACATACCTGATACATTTAACTATTAACTGCTCTCTGCTAATTAATGTTCCCTATCAGAGAAAGGAGGTACCGTTAGAGAACTAAAGCTTGGATGTAGCATTTTGTTTTCAAGCATTATAATATGATTAAACATCTCACAATTACCATGTTACATTTCTTCAACTTGCAGACTTGGGCTACAGCATCTGCCAAAAAGAATTTTCCTTGAATAGGAATTAGTTTAAATTTTGAAATTAGTTTCAATGAGAAATTTCGAAGAAAGACCCTCCTATCACCTGATCTATATGCATCAGTTTACAGAAAACAATTTTGAAGAACAGGAAGTTGTGAAGGGAAACCAAACATACTAATAATTAATTGCTATAAGAATGCACTCCATAGAAATTCAACTAAAACATTTCCTCATCTAAAATTTAATTAGTTCTTCCCTAAATGTAAATATATTTGTAAACAAATGTTCCTTTCAATGTTGCAAGGATATTTATGTCAACAATATTGTCCCTTCAGTGGAACTAATTCCCATAAGTAATTTAAATACTAATTGCTGCAACTTTAATGAGAAAGCTCACTCTTCTTACACGTCTCTCTCCAGCAGGCATCTTCTTCAATGTTTATTTCTGATATGCATTGAATTATCTATGGTACAAAAAGGAGAGGGAGAATAGATAGAGATGAAAGGACATTTTATAGCTTTACAAAAGCATATTACTAAATAGTATACAATCAAAGGCAAAGAGAATCAAGCAATGCGGAGAAAATTAATTGTGTGTACCATCAACTGTTAGATAAAAATCTTTTAATACTTTCTAGCCCTCCTGAGTGGTCTTAGAGATCAGTGAAACATGGGCAATTCAAAAATGAAGCAACTATCCAGCAACACTGAAAAGTTATTTTAGAGCACATGAAGGGGACACCATGCATGTAAGAGAAACAGTGAACTAGTAATTACATTTACTGTGTCACATAAACATAACCAAAAAAAGAAAAAAAAAAACAGAAAAAAATGGAAAAATACACTGTCCAGCAAATGCAGAATTTATTCCACTCACTGAAGCAGTTTTCACATTACAACATACTGAATACAACAAAGAATCAGAAGGTTCGTTCTGCATAGAAGAAACAACAATATCCTTGATGCAGACTTAAAAGAAAACACCTTGCCAACAAGGGTGAACTGCCACAAGATACTATAGACAGGCATATTCAAATATTGCAAAACCAGACTGTATCTTTGAGGTAGATGGTCACAGTTTGATGTAAAGTAATAAAGCAGTACCTCTCCATTTTCTTACTAAAGCTAGCTTACAAATGCATAAAAACTAAGCATCAGTTTTAACAAAATGAATGAGACAAGTGATTTCAATGCATTTGCTTGATTACAAAATCATTAAATTCCATTTCTGCCATGCACCTCAACCAACCAGTAATTTACCAATAATGCCTTAAGAACAAATCTCTGCTCAATGTTGAAAATACTGCTCGTAAACATTTTGAAAAATGATGAACTTAACTATCAGCACCACTCACTGCCTGCACACAGGATCACAACATGTTGGGTGCTGCAGCACCGAGCTCAGCTCTGTGCTGGATGAGATTTAGGCTAAACCCAAGTAATATTTTCTTTAAGGAACTCTGCCTCCCACTCACATAAATTAAAGACCTAGTTGGAATTCACTCCAGTCAAATGGACAAATCCCACTGAAAATTAAAAAGTAGGCTACTTAGTCAAAGAAAAGTATACTGAAAGGAGAGGGGTAAAAAAAAGGGGGGGAAGGGGAGGGGAGAAAAGAAAACCCAACAACTATACTGCCAAGCTCAAAAAGATGACTGAGCAGATATAAAAGTTGTATCGGGCATGGCTGCAGAGGATTTTCACAGGTACCTATGTTACACCAGCCGAACAAAAGGTCCTGAGATGTTCTGAATGTTCACTCTGATTGCAAAGAACCCACAGAACATCAGGTTTTACATTTTTTTGAAAATGAGGGAACTAGAAATTTTAACAAAGGAATTCCTTGCACAAAGGTCTGCAGCATGGCTGCAGCTTTAAATTGCCAAATCCATCACCAGCACAGGTAGTATAAAATCTCACATCCCTGCTCCAATGCCAAGCTATCCTGCAGCCCCGACTAGAGACTTCTCCAGCACAGGGACTTTCCAAACTTTCTTACACTGAGCTCTAAATAAATTGTTCCAGCACGAGATGGTCCATCTCTTGGATTCATGTGTGATAAAACCATCAGTTCTGTTGTTCTACCAATTTTAGCAGAGCACCCCTCTGTGACGGTGCGTATGTGTGTGTCTCCATAGCTTTGTGGTAGCTGCGTATAAGGCTATGTGTACTGGAGAGAGGAACACAGAGCTGTAGCAGGGTCTAATGGTAGCACCTGTCTTCTGCACCTGTGTTGTACTTCGGCACTGTCACAATCTCACTGCAAGGTAGGTCTGCAGCTCCTTAATTCTATATGCCAAAGGCTACTGAGGAGCCCTACAGTGCCATGCTGAGCTGCAGGAGGTGGGGACTAAAGCATCCTCCCACACGGTCCCCAGCAAGAACTGCTTCAAATGAGTCTAGCGTTATCAAACCGGTCTCTGAACCAGTATTGGCCTGCACTGGAAATGCTCTGGGACAACTGTGGGCTGCAACTGCCCATCAGAATTGAAACAATTCACACTTTCACTCTCTGGCAAGCTCCGTTTGCAGGTGTACTCTTAAACTAAGGCACAAGAGCACCAGCCCCTGCTACAGACGTTGCAGCAAGGACTTCAACTCTTAGCTAGGTCTTGACTCCCATAGCATTGTTCATGAGAGCCACACTCGGCCACTCAAGTGGAAAGCTCATGAAGGCTAACTTATTAAACTGCTATACCTAAATCAGCAAGACCTCTCTGGAACTGTTCTTATTATCTCTTATTTAGGGCCAAGAATGACTGCACACCTTAGTATCAACGGCAGCTCGGCTGACACATGGTAGCCTGAGCCTTCCATGAAGCAGCAGAGGCACACTTGACTGAATCAAGCAAAAGATTCGCTAAGAAAAGCTTATTTAAAAACAAGCAGCAATCAGGAAGGTCCTATAGGAAATGCACCTTTGTTTAGTTTCCAAGGAGACCATGAATATCTGTTCACAAATCTAAAATGACCTGATGGATCCTAGTTTTAACTTCTAGTTTTTTATTACTAAATGAGGAAGAAGAAAAAAGGAAAGCTGCACAATTAGATGAACATACGCATGACAACTGTCAGGGAGTAATTTGTTACTGTTTAAATCAATTCAGTACCAAATGACCATTCCCTTGGAATACCTTCAGAGAAGCAAATGGGCAGGAAACATAGGGATTCGATAGCACAGCAATCTGTTGATTGTTCCTTGGATATCCGTAAGTTAGAAAACTCTTCCACCTTTAGATTTTATTTCATTTGTTATAAGAAGTCATAAATAATTGAAAGTCATGCGATAAATTATTCAGCTAAGTGCACAGTTTCCAAGGAATCATAGCATGAGTCTGGATTAATGGTATAATGCAAGTCGGATGCAGAAGTTGAGCCGACACCCCACAATTACCACACACAGGAGCAGTCCAGGGAGTTTGGCGCTCCTCAGCGTGTGCTTTCCACCACAGGGACATATAAGTACCTTGTGAATATTTATGAACTAGAAGTCCCTATTGCCTACTGTGTGCTGCAGCTGCTTGCCTATGCATGGTTATGAATTAGCAAAACTTAACCCAGAGCTTCACTTGGCACGATTGATTAGGACATTCATTATCTATAAGAGATAGCATGGTCCTTCAAGACTACTGCTGAATGCAAATCTCTACCTTTAAAAGACTTTGTCTTTAACTGTAATTACCTGTTATAATTAACTGATAAACTACTCACAGGAACTGGGATAGAAGTGACTGCAGGAATACTGCTGTTTGCTGTAAAAGTGCTGGTGCAATCCTGCTACCTTTTTTTATACAAACCAACCTATCTAATTACTTAGATACATCATTCTCCAGAAACAAAAGCAAACTCCTCAAAAATTGAGAGAGACTTTTGCAAAATCATATACGAGCCAAGAATCTGGGGAAAAAACCACCCAAACAAAAAACCACCAAACAAAAAACCTGAACAGCTGCAGATGCCTTGCATTTTGAAGATGATTTGTAAATTTCAGTACATTTTCTCTGAATGTACCGGTAAATTCATTTACAAAAATTCGTATCAACTGTTTCATGGACACCCTATTGAAGTGCCTTTCTTCTCTCCACCATTAGAGATTGCATTTGAGCAGATCATTGAGATGATAGTTTAATAAGACAGTACTGGCTTGATAACTACTGAGCTGCTAAATATTTCACTTGTAACTTTGCCAATGAAATTGGCATTGTATTCACACATAGGTATGACTTGAATTTCCTATCAAGTAAGATCTAATAAGCTTCAAAGCATTTACATATAATATGTTAGCAAAGAACTGGAGGTAGATACTAAAGATCAAATAGAGAAAGTTTCAGAATTTCTAGTTTAATGCTGTCCAACCAGCATTTCCAAATTTTTCCAGTTGTTCTAAGTTTAGTAGCCTTGTCTACCAGGGAGAAAATTGTCTGTCTAGCAATTGCTACTCAACTTAGGGAGTTACCATCCAGTTTCAACCACATCTGTCAGAAGGGCAGCAATTTCACAGATATTAAGATGACCTTATTTAACGATCTAAGTAGGAAGTTTAAGAGCCTCAGATTAGTGACCCCCGGATCTCAAAAGTTATACATTGTTTGAGTTGCCAAATGGCCAGTGTGCATATACCACTTATCTCACCTGTGCACGTCCTCAGTGACCACCACGGCTTGACTTGTGTCTTTGTGAGCCACTAATTAGGGAATACAGAAGGAAAACACAAACATTGGAGGGCTATGAGAGGGGAGAAGCTGGTGCTATGATTAGAGGAAGTAAAAGGAAATAGCGTACGTTCCAGAAAAGGAACGTGCTCATAACTTGCGTGGTGAAAAAGTAAGGCATCTTGTGGTAGGATAAGGGGACAAAGGATCCAAGTCTACAGGAAACTACTACTTCCTTCCCCCTATGCACAGAACAGCTTGTTTTCAAACTGTAGAGCTGACACCCATGATATTAGGCTTATATTATATATTAGCATCTATTTATTAGCATTTATTTAGCAAGATTAAGATATCAAGGAATGATTTCTCAAGTAGGGGCCTAGTTATTTTCCAGGCATAGCACAGCCTTGCTACATGAACGCAGGCAAATGGTTTAATCTCCCTGTTTATTGCCCATTTGCAAACTGGATAAAAATACTTCACACCTCTGAAAAGTGCTTTCAGGTCCCAGAATGGAAAAAGTGCTAAATGCATGCAAAGAGTCAGTCTAAATAGACAGGGTTCCATAGTGGGCATACATGGGTCTAGACAAGTGACTGAGTAGCACTGTTTGTCCCTTGCTAGTAACATTAAATTATATAAATGTAAAGAAGAAGTCCAACTTCACTACTGGTGCAATGTATACAAAAGAAAAAGAGGAAAGTGAACAAAAATATGTAAGAAGTAATTTTTACCCAAATTAAAGCTGCCTTTTTTTCTTCTTAAAACAGCTAAAACCTCTAAAAACTTGTGAAAATCCACTAACAGACAACTACTGATGCGCATACCCATCTAGCATGCCTAAATTCAGTTAAAACCCTGGAAAAGATTAAGAAACATAGCAAATATTTGCAGGATCATCCAATCCTGATTTGGACTCTAGTTACCTATTAGCTAAATCAGTTTGTAATTTGAAATAAAGATCTGCCAAAGCTCATTTTCGAGACCACTGCAATGGAAAGACAGTGTCAACACCAAGTAATTCAATCTCAGTCCTACTGAACGTACAGTATCTGGCTCAAAACTGGAACATTCGCAAATACCTAACAGGGAAAACATCAAATAATACACAAACCAAGCCATTCTGTGTAAACTGGAACTAAGCAGCTTGCTTTCGTGCAAACATGTTTCTTGCATTTAACTGACTTTAGGGTCTAAGATGATATAAACTCTGACTGCAGTTTCTTCCAAAACTGGGGGAAATTGGTGAGTTCTCTCCTATGTGGATTGTCTCGTCAATGAGAAATTTCTTTTGTAGTGAGGAGTCTCCCAGGTTCGGGCCTTTCTCTTTGAGAGGGCGTTCATTTTGTTCTCTACTCTGCTGTCTGTTTTCACATAAGTTGCAGGAACTTCTACCTTTGATGTTTAACCCTCTGTCATACTTGGCAAGGATCATCCAACAGGATCAAATGTTCTCATAGAAGATGTACAGCAGCTGGCATGACTTTCTACACAAACATGGCAGAAAAAGGTCACCTTCCCTAGCCATAAATCTAAAATCAGAACTTGTATTTTTCTTTTTTGGGAAATTATTACAAAATTCAAAAAAGTTTGTCTGCACAAAGCAGGTATCTCAGAATGAGGTGTGATCCTTAAGTCTAACAGCCAGTCTGAAATAACCCCGTGATGGCAGTGTCTCACTCCAGAATACTAATCACTGGTTAGATTTTCTCCCTCTTCATTGTGGATAATATACCTTGGAAAGACATAAAACACAAGCAATACAAGCAGAGAAGCTATTGTTCAGGAAACTTAAATGTCAACAGAGACTATGAAAGCATATTTAAGAATATAGACTGGCTTGCAACTATTATTTTCTAAAGGAAAATGGAGTTCACAGACATAAGAAGACGTATGGTATGACTAGGGTTTTTGCTGGCCTAGACATTGAGCTGTTTAGCTATGTCTGTAGCTGACAGCTGTTCACAGCTATATATCATTTTCTAGTTGAGATAGGGCGGAAGGCAAAATTAAAATGAAAAAGGTTTTCAGAGTCACCTAATGAAAAAGAAAGCAAAATTATAGAAAACCCACAGGACCATGAAAATACAATTTACAAAAAATACAAATTAGAAAGTGCAGGAATTAGGCAAGGAATGTGCTGTACAACGCAACACTTAAGAGGAACTTATAGTAAGAGATCTATATATGCGACATACTGGTAGTATGTTGTAACCTTATTATTTATATAGCTTGCAACTGGATGTCCCTGATTTTGTACATCCTCAGAAGGTCAGTAATCCTGATCCTATCCATACACAGAACTGGAAATCAGCATGAAGCTGGCATGTACTTCTTCAAGAGGCAGGTATTGCTGGCCTAAGCAGCTCTGTGTGGAGAGTTTTATGTGAAATGAGTCTGCCAGCATGAGGCATGCCCCAAATAATTAACTCTCTCTCTTTCCCAGCTGAAGCAACTGTGTGCATAATACTTCATTCACCACAGCTAAGATCCTCGAGGGCTAACAAAGTACAAGGTGTACCCAAAAACGATTTCTAAAATCATGCAAAAGCTTTGCTGAGCATGCATGAAATCACGATTGCAATTATTAGTCTCTGCATTAACTCATTCTGTAGATATTGCACTTATGGAAAATTGAAAGATAGCCCTGAACAGCTTCTGGTCCAATATCCAAGATTTCATTTTTCTTGGGAATGTGTATTCTTACGATTTATTCCTGTGCACTTTCACAGTGCTTTAGACTGTAGCAATTTTCAGGAAACTATCTGTGCCTGAGTTCACACTGTGTATAACATTTGTCTCAGCATGTTCTAGACCTTCTCTGAAACAATAAAAATAGACTTCTAATTCTGCTGGGACGTAAATATCTCAATCCCTTTTTTTTTCTACCATAGTGCTTTCAGAGCTGTATTAAGAATATTTTTTTTAAGGGTAAGAAACATAATCACCTAATTTTTCATTCAAAATTACACATCTCTAGTTCCCAATGGAAAATATAACAGAAGCAGCAACCAGTACAGTTCCATAAGATGTTATGTTCTGATTTGCAAGCAGTGTTGAGAATGTGACATCTAGTGTATTTTACCACCTTAAGAAACCAGTACTTTTAAATAGAAGGAAGCGTCTACACACTCATACCCATTATGCTACCTGAGCTTTCATGTTCACCTGGGCCAGCATTTTTGTCATCTATTAGCAAGTAAGTGAAAGAAAGTTGAGGGAATCTTGCTCGTCGATCTATATTTGAGGCTGAGGAGGAATGAAGTGTAGCTGTGATACGCAAGCACCCCCTAGTGACGAAAAGATGAACTACAGCATTATGCTGGCACTTAGGCTTTTTAAAATATTGTTGCAGTCACAGAAAGATACTGATCAAACAAACAAACAAACAAAGAATATGCCATTTGATACTCTTTCTCTGTCCTGAGGATGGCAGAGGACACAATCAACCTCATCCCCAACAAAACATAGGCATGAGATGTGAATGTTTGTTCTAAACACAGTCAACTCAGAATTAAAGTTCTCAAAGAAAAAAAATCTAAGGAAAAAACCAGAGATAATAACTCCTTAAAAGCAAAGCACATGTTCCTTGTTTTTGAGGTTTGTCCACTTGTGCTATAGCAGCAAATGTGTGAAGACACACATTTCACTATACGGTTAATATTGTAAGAGTGAGTTCAGTAAGAGCTGAATTCTGAAGGGTCTTACAAGCTCAGGTAGTTCCTGTCACCCTATTTGCATGATAAATTATTTTAACAAAAAAAGAAAATGAAAAATATTTTCTATTGTTTTTAATGAAAGTTTTCATTGAAGAGCATTTTTGTAGAAAACCCTAGCTAAGGCTAAGAGAGATCCAAAATCTTATAAACCAGCCAGAAAAAGCTAAGAGCTTAGTGGACTCTAACCCTAAACTGAGGAGCTGAGAAGCTGTAAATTGACCTAGAAGGAAAACAAGAGAAAGAATTCTGTCTTGGCTGCACATTTATTAAACCAATATTGCCAAGAATGCATTGCCATAAATAGCAAAAAAGCGAGGCACAAATGAATCTGAAAAAGCTCTTTTATGTATATTGCTCATTAATGTGTCCATCAATAAGGACCAATAGACCCCCTCTCATATTTAAAGGAAGAACGTATTTCTGGTTGAAAACACATTGATTAGATGTTTCAGACTTTAAACAAAAAGTCTTACAAATTTTATTAGATAAACCCAAAAATATTCACATTCAAATTCCACTTGGTGTTAAGCATCAAACCAATAGACAAACACAGATCTACACAGCAGGAAGTTCAGCCACTAATGCCCTACCCAGGCACCCAACTTCAAACTCACATGCGTAAGTGTCAACACTCTGAAAATGTTCTTTTGCCTTTGTGGTTTCAGAATCCTAAAGGGTTTATCAACCAAACTGATGAGACCTGTCCAAATTCAGGCAGGTTAAAAAACCAAAATAAATTAATACATCAAGATTCGCTGGCAATTAAAAAAAAAAAAAAGTGCCATCAGTTAGGTATACAGCAAATGGAAATGTGTTTACTGGAACTTCTACAACTATTCTTTCTCAAGTTTGATTTAGACAACTCAGTTATAAAAACAGAGGACATCAATACAGTACAGTTTCTGAGATGCCTCCACCAATCTGAGTCCTAACAATGACACACATCAGTTCCTGAAAGTATCCAACTAAGTGTTATCAAAACACTACATTAATTAAATAAGAAATCATCAGAAATTAACAGGGAAGTCCATTAAGATACATTCAGAAATTCTGACATTTTCACGCTCCCTTTAAAGTTTCCGTGCTTTAATGGGCATGTACAACCAAATGAATCACTATAGAATTAGATATTGCAGTAGCTGGACCTGATTAGACTAAGGATTCTCTTTTTCCAGATTTTTTAAAACAAAAATGTCTTGTTAATGAAGATGGATAAGCTTGGGATGGAAGGCAAATGCCCAGCACTTTAGTAAGTGTTCTGAAGAAAGAACTTCAAGAACTGAGTTTATTTATAATTTTAATACAAAGACCTCAAAAATAAATCATACAATTATATTATACACACATATATTATATATTGGCATAATTACTAAATGATAACTTATAAATTATGAAGCTTTAAGCCTTTAACAAACAATTTTATTACAAAGAAGAACGAATTTGTGAGACCCGGCATATACCTTTGCCCTGCTTCTTGTCAGGACAATGATAAAACTTACCTCAGTTCTGAGTAAATACTGTGTCTTCCACAGTGTACATCTTACATTAGCAACTTGTCCAAGATATGACACTGGGGAATAGGTAAGTGACATATATTCTTACTGTTTTTATTATTTGTTACAAAGCTTCAGAGGTGTACATCACTATGGAGATGAGGGTCTGAGATCTTGTACCTCCACTCCATCTTGCACAAGTAAATTGAAACGGACTTGGATAAAAGCACAATAAGATAGACATATCTGATAAACTGTTTTAAACAAAACCCAGTTGGAATGCTGAGTCAGCATAAACTGTGTTCCTATCTTATATCCTTAATAAGGTAAACAGCTAAGGCTACAACATAACACCAAACTGAGAGATGTGACACAAAGAAAACATCTACAATGCAAGAAATGTGTTCCAAACATTTTTATTTAAAGTATGTGAAGTGGTTACTTACAATTCTTCTCCTTGTTTTGCTTTTCTGTCAGAAACCAGATACACACTTCCAAAGCTTCCATTGCCAAGTTTCCTCTGAATAGTGTATCTTCTTGCAATCATAGCATCTGAGCAAGCAGAATTAAATCTGGCAACAGTGACACGCTTAGCAGTTTCTTGAAATTTCAGCATTGTTCTGTGTAACAGAAACTACACAGATTTCTCCAGAATGTAGCTTTCAAATCCTTTTAATCTTCCATGGATGCTCACAGGAAACACTTGAAACAGAAAAAGGTTGATTTGTCAATGTATTATTCTTACTAAAGTCTTCATTTAATTCTGTGGCAGTGCTTAGAATGATCAGCTTGCAGCAAAACACAAATTAAGTGGAATCATTAGTTACGAAGTTGCGGGTAGCAAACTTGATAAAGAAACGCCAGATAATGTAGATGTGACATAGTCAGCCTTCCTCTAAATCAACCTTAAATTAATTCACTAGACTGAGAACACAGGGAAAAAGAAATGCTGGTGGTTATACATTAATATATTTAAAATTTCAAGTGCTTTTTGCAAGGACAATTATACCTGTGTTTCACCTGAGAGTTCCCCTAGATATGGCACTCTTCAGTACCCACCTTTATACCAGCACAGCACCCAACACCAAAAATATCTGTGTCCCAGGATACAAGTATCATGATTTTTGTATATACCAAAGCATAATCCCCACACATAAATTGAGTTCATTCCCATGGATAACTACAAAGCTGTTTTCTCTGCTCTTTCACTTTGTTTCATCTGTTTCAGTGCTGACCTCAAAGCTTCTACGGGATTCACTACTAAGAATATCTTCTGCAAATTACAGCTTCCTGGCTATCCACAAGCCTACAACACATTCAAATAAGCCCCACTTCTTCCAAAAGTTCTTAATTTCTCCTCTCCTGTAATAATTCTTTCTTGAGCCACCTTTCTAACAATTTAGCTTTGCTTCAGAGTTGTTCTCTAATTGAGGTCCTAATTCTGCAAACATACGGACAGCAAAGCCAAACTTCTAGTGTTTCTACAGTTTTCAATATCTAAACATGAATTTAGAATAACTTTGTTTCCTCTGCCTTCATTGTTCCAAGGAAAAAACGGTAGGTGTTTCACTGCACATAATAAAACAATATTGCTTTCATTACCTTGCCTTTATATAATGCTCCCTGGCTCACTTGCACTTGAAGAACCTTTGGAGCAAATAAAGATGCTGCAAGATCCTACACTCAGTGCAAGTAATATGACTGCCTAACAGTACTGCCTGCTGCAATGCATTGTGTCCACACTGGGTTTGTTTACCATAGCATTTTAACATCAATGCGAGCAAATAAAAATGCTTTTTGTTTGTTTGTTTGTTTTGGAAAAGACAAAATGCTTGATTTATAACTGCTGGTTCCAAGTCATTGTCTTCACCCCCAAACAAATGCAGAGCCTAAACGAAGATTATAAATTTCTATCTTATAGCAACTCCGTGCGTATGTGTGTGTGCAAGAACCTATTTTAATACCCATCTGCTGAGCTGCTGCCACACTGTACCAAGGAGCCTGACATTGAAGTGTCATTATATTATGACACACAGCCAAATTTTAATTACTACAAGTTGCCTTAACAGTCTTACAAATCATGTATTTGTTTCAAACAAAAGCACTCCTGAGATTTTGTTTCTGTATTCTCCTTCAGATAGCAACAGTGACAAAAATTCTGAAATGCAAATGGTCAGCAAAGAATGTCAGCTAGAAGATTACTCCTTCTGTAACTCCAAATCTTTCTGAAAAAGCATAAATGGACCATGCTGAGGTGGGGGGTAGGGAGCAGGGCAGGAAGATGAACTCCATAAAATATACATTGTCAGTTCTGGAAAGTTTACGTATTTTTCATTTACTATTCTCCTAGGAAGATGCTGGTTTATGGATGCCTTCATAAAGCCCAAAAAGAATAGTTTTGAAATACATACCCTTTAGAAATAACTACACTTAGAAAAACTGCTGAGCTTTTTTTTTTTTTTTCCTCTGGAGGAGAGTCACTTAACACTGCTGGTCTTCAGATTTTGATACTTACCTGAACCCTAGGAAGTATCACAATCCTTTACACCACAATATCACACTTGAAATTGAGTAGCCCATCGCGTTGAATTGTTGTGCTTTATTTCCAACCCTGCCTCTAACCTGCTACTCTCTATGCTTCCATTTCCCCCTATAGATAATGATAGCAATAACTATCGCATATTAAATGTTTTAATATCTACTGCTGAATAGTTATAAGACAGGGGCCAGTGATTGCCATTGCGGTGTCACAGGTACGTTTTAATGCCACAGAACAGATGGATTGCTGAGCCACTGCATTTTGAAAGAAACACCCTGTGAGAGTCAATAGACTCAACCATAAGACTGACTGATTCTTCAAGAAGTATAAAAACTGGCAGCCTCTCCTAACTTCACTCAGACCTTTAGCCCAGCCTTTCTTGGACTTTTGACCAGTGTCCATCTTCTCCCACTGAACAGGTATTTCCCGGGCAGCAGTACATCAATTGCTTCATTGAAGTTCAGAGCAACTAGAGATAATGCAAAGAAATCAATTCTCCATATCCCTTTTCCACAAAAATCCCCGTACACCCTATCCAGAAACACTCTGCTAAACAGCTTATGTTGTTAATTTTCTTCCTTCCCCCTCTTCCAAGCCTCATTCCAGAGCCTGACAGACTGCTGACGCCAAACTAATGCAAGTACATTGCCTAGATCACTTTATTTTTCCTTCTTCCTTGGCTAGAGTTAAATCTCCTTCCTCTTTTTTGTTGTAAGCTAAAGCAAAGTTGTTTAGGGTTTCATGGTTCCACCTACATGTGCCAAATGCACAGCACTTCCACTTCTTCCCCGACCTTTCTTTGCTTATATAAGTGAGATACTGTTTTTAATTTCTTTCACGTAACCTTCAGGTTTCTTTAGCAATGGCTAGTGTACTCTGACACTTTCTGCCTCCAAGATAAAACCTTCTTTGGCAATCAAGGCCATTTTCCACATCTATCAGGTTTTCTTTTTATGCCTTAAGAATCCCTGTGCTACATCAACATTTGCTGCCCCTCCATCCCTTGCAGTACAAACTCCAGAGTTTTTATATTTAAACTCCAATTATCCTCAGTATTTACTACCTTGGATTTCTTCCTGCCAATGACTTCACTGGCTTTCCTCTTTAAAATTTTTGAAAATAAAATAAAAAAATAATAAAAAATAGGTATTTCTGGTTTTTTCCTTAATTAAAAAAAAAAAAAAATCCTGAACACTGGCTCCATTGTTATTTTCTGCAACTTCTTTATAAAGCTAGCCAAGTCTCATCCCAGTTGGATCAACTTTTTACTGCTCCGAGATAAAGAATAACTAAGAAAGTTTTTATTAATAGGGTCAGTAGCAAAGGAGCTTATAGGTGATGGTAAAACAAGGTAAAATGTATTCAACTATCAAAGAGACTAATTAATAGAATCACAGGGGGGTTAGGGGTCGGAATGGACCTCTGGAGATGATCTGGTCCAACCCCCCTGCCAGAGCAGGTCCACCTAGAGCAGGTCACACAGGATGGCGTCCAGGCGGGTTTGGAATGTCTCCAGAGAGGGAGACTCCACCACCTCTCTGGGCAGCCTGTTCCAGGGCTCTGCCACCCTCGAAGTGAATAAGTTCCTCCTTGTGTTGAGCTGGAACTTCCTATGTTCAAGTTTGCGCCCGTTACCTCTTGTCCTAAATATCTCCCTGACACATTCAGGAAGCCGAAATCCCCTAGGATAACATCAGAGATGTTGCTACCTTGCTAATAGACCGTGTAAGGCTCGAAATTCACGCTCTACCCTCACACAGAGGGGCGAGGGCGGCCTGGCTCCATCTGCTCCCCCTTCCTCACGCCTCCGGGAAGGCGGCGCCCCCGGGACCCCTCTGGCAGAGCCGGCAGGGACGCGATCTCCCACCCCTCCACACACGCCCCCGCTTTCTGCCGCTCCGGCGCCCGGCCACATGCAGGCGGCGGGGACTGGCGTTCCTCGGGATCCCCCGGCTCCCGAGGCAGGGCGCTGCCTTCCAGCCCGTGGCGAAAGGGGGAGCGGCCACAACCTCTTACCTCGCCCGGCCTCGGGAGCCGAACCGGCCAGCGCGGACAGGCCCGGCCGCTTCGCCGGGCCCCTGTTTGCGCCTCCGTCGCTAGGAGACGCCGCGCGCCGGCGGGCGGGAAGAGGAGCCCTGATTGGAGGGCTGGGCCTGTCACTCCTCGCCCCACTTCCGCCCGAGGGAGGGGCGGCCGCCGCCATGGGCGTCCAAGGGCTGACGGGCCTGGTGGAGGAGCGGGCGTCGTTCTTCACCGAGCTGCGGGTGAGGGACACCAAGCTGGTCATCGACGGGAGCAGCCTCTACCACCGGCTCTGCTTCGCCGCCGCCTCCGCCGCCGAATTCCGCCGCGGCGGCGACTACGGCCCCTTCGCGGCGGCGGTGGGCGACTTCTTCGGCAGCCTGCGGGCCTGCCGCGTCGCCCCCTTCGTGGTGCTGGACGGCGGGCGCGACGCCGACGACCGGAAGCTGGCGGCGCTGCGGGGCCGCGCCGCCGAGCGGCTGCGGGCGGCCCACGGGCTCTCCCGCGGGGAGGGCGGGTGCCTGCTGCCGCTGCTGACCCGCCAGGCCTTCGTGCAGGCGCTGGGCCGGCTGGGCGTCCCCTTCGTGCAGTGCTTCGCCGAGGCCGACCGGGAGATCGCCGGGCTGGCCAACCGCTGGGGCTGCCCCGTCCTCTCCCTCGACAGCGACTTCTGCGTCTTCGACCTGCCGGGCGGCTACTGCCCCCTCAGCCACTTCCAGTGGCGGAGCGTCTGCCCGGCGGAGGGGGCGCCGGGCTGCTACGTCCCCGCTCGCTGCTTCTCCGCCGAGAGGTTCTGCCGGCACTTCGGACGGCTGGACAAGAGCTTGCTGCCTCTCTTCGCCGTCATGGTCGGCAACGACTACGTGGGGCTGGCGGCGCTGGAGGTGTTCTTCAGCAAGGCGCGGCTGCCGCGGGGCGGCGCGGCGGGGAAGGGCGGGAAGCACGCCCGCCTCCAGGGGCTCCTGCACTGGCTGTCGCAGTTCGCCCAGCCCGCCGAGGCTGTGGGCAGCGTGCTAAAGTACCTGCAGAAACACCAGAGAGAAGAAATAAGGGAGCTCCTGTGCGCTTCGATGGAGGACTACACTCCGTCTGACGTGGATCTCGAGGAGTTTTTCCGGAACGGGAAGTACGAATGTGAGGCTGCCAGGAAAGCAGGCTTACCGCGGTGGGTGCTGGATGCTTTGGCAAAAGGTGAGCTGGCCCCGTTCATCAGCGATGCCCTGATACTCAGAAGTACCTTCCTCCACGTTCAGGTGGAGAACATGCAGAGACCTAGCGCGCACAGCACGGCTTTGCCCATTCGACAGGTTATCTACCGGCTTCTTCTGAAAGGACCTCAAAATGCTGAAGCAGCTTCTCCAAGTCAGCTGGCCAATGAGCTGCCAGTTGTCTGCGAATTTGACAGACTGCAAAAGACGCTCAAAAAAACATTTGTTCAAGCAGCAAGCCTACCCACAGATTTTTGTGATGATCATTTTCCTTTGGACAAGTTAATTGAGGTAAATGGTTGTCACAGCAGGTCACGGTTAACAGTGTTTCACGAGTGACAAAAAAAATATTTGGGACTCATGTTTGCCAACTGGTCGATAAATGTGATGCCTGAACTAAGCCACCTCAGTAAGTAACTGCGTAATACAGAGGTACCTACAGGGCTCTGAGCTTGGCCTGTGATACTTGAGAAGCTACACAGATTGCCTTTATCTTCTTCCCTTCCTGCCCCCCAACTGTACCAAGACAAAGATATGAAAACTTGGTTGTGCATTTATGTAGTATTGCCTAAATTTTCCATTCAAAGCCCTTCTTTCATCCTGTGTATTCTGTTACACTAGTACTTGCTTTTATAATTGTAGGAACTCAGTTTCATGAAACTTGGAAAAGTACAATTTAACACTACAAAACATTATATTTGATCAAGCTCTGGATATTTCAAGAGCAATGTTCTGAAACAAAATCTGACCCATGCGTTTTTACTAAAAATCACTATTACTTCATCTATGAATCTTGCAGCTGAGCAGCAATTTTACCTGCCACAAGTATGCATCCTGCTAAGGTGGACCCCTGCTGCTTGCCAGACAGAACAGCACCTGAAAAACAGCTTGTAATCAAAGGAAAGTTGTACTAGGTTAGTTCCAGTCACCATCAGCAATTCTGAGTATTTAAATTCTAATAATTAAGACTGTAACTCTTGCTGTGAATGGAAAGTAATCTCCCATTCCCAAAGTTGCGTAACTGAGGTTTTGTATGCAGTAATTTCTGAAACACCTGGAAATACAATCTGTGTCTTAATACTGCATATTTAAGCCACATGCTTTATCAGTTCTGGCATTCAGATCAACTGTTAACAACACATCTCTCTGGGTGTGCTGTATATGTTTTTATCACTTGCTGGTGGCTATTTCATGTAAGAACCAAATTTAATCACTACTACAATGACCATTAAATGCTACAGATGGATCCAAAGATCCAAAGGCCTACATGCAAGTTATTTCACACAGGTTACTGTTACAGGCTTTTAGATGAGGAATATGCAAACACTTAAGAGTTTGAAATATCACATTTTGGGATTTTAAGAGACATTAATGATACCTTCCTTTGGTGTTGTATGTATGTTGTTTGTTTAATGAATTTGAGCTTTGGCTATTATAACTAATCTTCTTACTAAATATATGGGAATTACCAATTCAACAAAAGGTTAGAAGAAGAAAGGTTATTCTGCATTTAAAGTGCTCTAGGCAAAACTGATTTCATTTTATCTTCTACTGTGAGTATGTCTGTCTAAGAATAGGCAAAACCATCCTAATCAAGGCTCACAAAGCACTTGAATTACAATTGAACAGCCTTCTGTGATTCTGCTGCCTGCATGAAATTACGGACAAAGTTTATAACATCACTTTTTAGAAGTTAAATAGCACAACAAAGAGGGAACGTGTCCTACAGATTAATACATTGCAGGTGAAAAATGCAAGCTTCACAATTAAGATTTTGTTGTGATTACAGGTAAGCGTGTTTTCAGCGTATCGGCAACAGACATCACCATTACATCTCACAAAGCAAGGATAACTTTTAAGAGGCACAAAATGAAGGTTTCTTACATATTTTTGCCATACCAAAGTAATTTTATGCATTATGGTTACGGTTACATAGGAATTCAAGTCACCTGATTTGAAGAAGACTCTAAAATCTCTTAAAATCTGACCTCAGACAATTGTAAAAAAATACTTTTATCCTTCTACCTAACATTTAACTGTGTAGTTTTTAAAACTTAAGTGGTATTTAAAAATATTTCCTGTTCAGAATATCTATGAAACTTGGATAATTTTTTTATTGAAAACATGAAATACCAGCTAGTTTAAATGCCAGCTTATTTGCTTTTTGGAAATTGCTCACAGCAAATGAAGTCTCTTACCTTTATTTTTCCACTCCAAATTTTTAATTTTTCAGGTGCCCATGTCATGCCGTCAGATGCTTTTGCTGGAGACTCTAGGAGTGAAAATGAGTTTCCTAGAATCTATCCCCAGTCATTTACAACTCCCCATTGCTGTAACATGTTACTGGATACGTTGTTCAGAACCAAAAGTTAAATTGCATCAATTAAAGGCTTTACTTCTAATGATAGTATCTGGAGAACTTCACAGGATAACAAATGATCCAGGTACGTCTCCGATGACGACAATTTTAGGTGTTAAGCTACTATGAAAATCTATACCATAACTCATTTTGCCTCATGTATGGTGGGTTGTCCAAATTCAGATGAATTAGCATTGATTTACACTATATCCTGAGGTGTCACATTCTTGACGGTGATACAGAGCAGAGAAACAGTGCTGGCATTTTACAGAGGTAGAACAGTACTTTGCCATCTTGTAAAATGTTAATTCGCATTTATAAATGCTTACTTTAGGATTAAAAGATCAATTTAGATATAAAAGTTACAGAAAAAAAAGCTTAACGTATTTTTGCATTAAAAGAGAATCAACTAAGGTTTTTTCCTCACGAGTTTTTCTAAAATCATCTGTACTTAAAAATGCTGAGTTGCACAGACACTCTTCATCTGCCTGTGTATTGCGAGAATCTGAAAGTACTAAGTTATCACAGAAATTGTTTCAGTAATATTTGCTCCTATTAGAGTTATGGTGGCATTTGCTCTAGGAGTCCTTCATTTGACTGCAAAGACTGCGCGTGCCAAGGTTATACTGTTTCTTTAGGTTCTAGCTTATAGAAACCGGACTGACATGGTTGCCACCTGCCTTCCAAGTGGGTGGGAGCAAGATCGAAATCTTGTTTAGAATTGATCCATTTGCAGAAGAGCATAGCAAATCACTTAAATAGAATTCCCGATTTTGCAATTTCAGATTCTCGTGGATATTCATACTTGAATTTTTATGCCATTTTAAATTTCAGTTGGAGGCATTTGAAAACAGGAAATAGAACTGGAGGTATGAAGACCCTACACACTGCAGATAACTTTTGTACTGTTCACCACAGAACATTTATTTGCATGTCATTTGTTTTATTTATAACCTAGATCCCACAGTTGTATGTGCTGAGGACGACAGTATTGCATATAACGACTTTCTAAAATGGAAGGAAAAGAAATTGCAAAACGAAGGCTTTGATTTAGATGCTGCACACTGTTTTTGCCAGTGGCAGTGCTGTCTTCAGATGGGATTGTATCTCAACCAGCTCCTCTGCACTCCTCTCGCTGAGCCAGACCTAACTAGGTAAGGGTGGTTCAGAGATCTGCTTTCCACACAAGCCCCTGATGAAATGTGTTCATGTTGTTGTATTTTCTGCATCAAACTCCTTTGGCCAATTTTACTACATTTCAACTCCCTTCTTTAAAGATCCTAATATGAAGAAAAATACTAAGTAACCCTCAGGAGCCCACTGTTGGATCCTGTATGTAGCTAAGACCAGTTTTTTCAGGAAGCAGCATGTTTCTGTACCTTTCCTGCTGAAGGGCGATTCTAAATGAGGATTCTCTTCTTCCTTTGAGCAGGCTTTACAGTGGGACCCTTGTGCACAGACTGCATCAAGAGCTTAACTCAACACCTTCAGTGGAAAATCTGTTCAGTTCGTCTCCAAAAATGACTCGGCTTTATCAGGTTTTGTTAAATACGGTGGCATCAACTGTATCTCCGGACTTCTTTGAGAAGATGACCAACACCAAATCTGAGTCCTGTAAAAAGAAGAAAGCATCTAAAAAGAAAAAAAAGACCATCAGGTGTGCTATACCAGAAACTCAGCATTTATGCAATGTTAACAGGTTTGCATCACTTGGAGAGGATGACTGAAAGCGTTATTCCTGCAATAACTTTTAAGCTCATGCAGATGGAAGAAATTATATTAAAATATGTGACTATTGGAATTTGCTCAGCTGTTTTCATACACGTTCCTGATTCAATCTTTACCAACAATTCTTGCCTCAGGGAATTTTTTAATGTACCTTTTTTGTAACTAATAGACTTGTAAATAAAAGGGGTGCTGTATAAAAGCTGTGGTGTTTTCTTTAAAGGTGTTGGCCTAGTTGAAAATGAGAACAAAGTTGTTCAGCATTTCAGAGTTGGACTATTTTAGAGGAATTTTAGTTGGCTATTCCTCCATCTCCCTGAACACTTGTAACTTCCAAAAAATCTGATTTTTGTGTTTGAAGAACACAGTGATTAGTGTCTTACAGATCAGATTAAAATGGAAATTGATAGGCTTAAAGATACCATGGAATCGGGTAGAGCATTTTGTACTTTCAGGGGCAGGTGGCTTTACTCAGTGACAAGTAAGTTGTGCTTGCAGTATTGTAGGCACTGAACTATACTCCTGGAGAAACTTCAGCTTCTCTTTTTCCCCACTTTGGTAAGTAAGCAAGAGTTAAATGATTCATGCATACACAAAGCTATTACATGGTAGCAAATTAGCATGCTAATTCACTGATTTTGTACTGTCTTCTGCCATTAACAAACTGTTGCCATTTGAGTTAACCTCCTTTGTCTAAAGGCTATACTAAAATTACAGACCTGTTTAACTTGCCCTGCTGTACACTAAATTACTTGACAAACCTTTACTATCAACATAATACTGAAAAACAACTTACATTTTAAAAAATTCTGCATCAGTATTTCTCAGTGCTTTGTACTAGCTAACTTTCCAGCAAAATTAGTCAGTCTGCATAAATGCTGTTCTTATAAAGCCCTTTTGTTTTTCCCCCCGTGTCTTCCCCATATGAAGTCTAGTTACTACATTTGTGTTTTTTCTTCTCCAGAATCCCCATGCCTTTTCTTACATTCAGGAAAATCATGATTTCCAGCTTTAATCATTAAAGTTTTGCCTATTACTTACCAGAATTCCAGCTCGATTCCTGCATCATCGTGCTCAATTTTCAGTCCTGGTTATGTCCTCCACTATCTGACAGCTATCCACATGGAAGTAACTTGTGACTTACTGAAAGGGTCTCTGATAGTGTACAGCCGAGTCTTGATACTGCCATAATGTATTCAGTGAGAAAAGAATAGATTTATAACATCTATTAAATTAATGAGACTATTTTTGAGATACAGTCTGAGACAGTAATATTTAACATGGCTTCAGTACAAAACTGCTACTTATTAAACTACCAGCAGATGGCACCTTCATTCAACCATAGAGCAAGTTCCTAGAACTTTACAACTTGTTTTTAAAGACTTCAGTTTGCAGCAGTCTGCAAAGTCATGTTCCCATCAGGTGACTTTATAAATTTAAGTTCTTGATTTTAGTAACTAAAACTTAAATCCTTAATCATCTGAATCATCCTCTGATCCATTACGATCCCACATGTTTCATTTTACCAACCTTGTAGTTCCTCATGGTTTTTAATCACTATTTAAATAGTCACATTTAAATTAAGTCTTAAATATAAAAATACAGGCATCTTTGATTCCACTTTGTTAGTGCCCTGAGAAGAGAGATCTTAATTTACGTTGAATCCCATATTGGAAGAGTGCTGGAGAACATAAATTCTTGAGACTTGCCGAGAAGCAGTGTCTTCAATTAGATTGACCGGAACACTGGGATAAACTCAAGTACTCCACTCTCGGATAAAAAGGCTGCTATGATCACACGGCATTTTGAGAACACCCTTGGGAGTGCTGGCTTGATGATTAAGAATTACTTTACTGAAAACGTGTTCTCAATGCAGAATTCAGATGTTCTTTGTCGCTGATAAAATGAAATACACCTCATTGCAAGCACCAGTCCTGCATGCAGAAGAAAATAATTACCAATTCTAAGGTTACTATTTAGAATTTAAATCAATTGTTCTAATTTTCCTTTTTGAGTCATTACAGGTTTTCAATCTTCCTTGAGGGGAAAAATAAAAAAAACAAAGGCCTGTTACTAAAACTGCTAAGTTTTCTATTCCATGCTTTAGTAAGAGCAATTAAATTCCTTGGTTGCTGTCAATTTTCACCCTACATTACATGCCTCATTTTTTGTGGAAAAATCTCACTATTGATTCAATCATTTTGGAGAGAAATCTCTCAAACTTGCTGTTAGGTGCTAATGATCACGCATGGAGCCAAAAAGTGGCAATGGAATTCAGTCCACGCATCTTTCATAAATAATGAGATTGAGCCAGATGAATTGTTTGTTTCATCTCCCATTGGAAAACACAGCAAAACTTAATTTGGCATTAAAGTGAGTTGCATTCACTTAAGTTCACCCTACAAGAAGGCATTGATTGTTTGTAAGATTGAAATTTTATATTTTGCCTAGACTGACATACCTTATTCAGAAAGTGAGACTTGTGCTGGGAAATGGGAACTTCATAAAATTTAAAGACTAGACAATAAAACTTCCAAGCTGAGACGATAAATTGGCATTCAGCTGCGCTTCTGTACTTCTCCAGATTTCTGGGACTGCATGACCAAGTGCAGAGCACAAGCAGCCAAATCCCATGGAGAATATCAACGCGTTAAGATTTACTATGTGAAAAGTATAGTTGCTGTTACTTTCTCAAAACCCAAGTTAATTTAAGAGATTCTTCATCAGCATGCATTGTCAGTTTTCACGATCTGTCTTTGCTGAAGAATACCAAGTATTTTATTAATGAGTGTTCTGAAATGGTATTGAAATACTGAACACACTACAATACTGAACAACAACAGCCCCACTTGCCGAAGGTGGTAATAGTTCAACAGGAAGAACACAAACAAATCAACTTCTGAAAGGCAGAACTGCTGGAAATGAGAACCTATCGCTTGGAGACGCAAGAGCTTTTCTGTAACGGGTCACCTTATTCAGGCCCTACCAGCTCAGTGGTTCACAGAACATCCCACAGGAAGAGGCGAGGGCAATATACTACAGCCTTTCCCTTCACACGATTATTGCTCCTGCACATCAGTAGGATACTGAGAAGGCACCGGCGTCAGCCAGAGCAATGGATGAATTGCACGCGTAAAGTGGACTCGACGGTATGCTCGTGTCCTGTCTGCAGCCCCACTTCCTGACCAAGTCCGGGAATCTCCCAGGTGGGCAGGGCTGTGTGTGTCGTGGATGGAAAAAAATAGAACAATTAAAATAACCTCTTAGCAGAGGAATTCATACAGCACTTTCCAAACTGCCTTGTCTTCCATGAACTCCCCAGACTTTGAGCGTGGCACGTGGGGCAAGCCACAAAGGTAAGTGCAGAAATATCCCAGTGCCTGTTTACAACAATTCCCCATTAACCGACAGAATGATCTTCATGACAGTGGAGCCCAGAGCCAATACCAATGGTACACTTTCAGGCTACAGTATGAAAAGATGTGTATCCACACGGTTTTGAGCAAAAGAGATACCATTACATCTCCAACTTCCCTTAAGAGATCTTAGGCATCCTCTTCCCAAGATTCCCTAGGTTATTGTTCCTTGCATTTCCCTCAAGCGGATGACGAGTCCTACTCTGATGAGAAGGCACTGATGACAAAAGCTGCAAGTCTATTTTGAGGAAGAACACCATTTCCAATTAATATTCCAGTATTCAGACATTATCATATATCAAAAATACTTTTAACAGATCAAGACATGAGTCTATTATAATACCTTTCTAGACACAAAAAGTCATTCTGTGGGTTAAAACTGTAAGTTACACTACCAGTAAAAAGTTTATTTTTTATGATCAGGGTAGAAGAAGGAAGAGGAAGGAAAATCAAGTTTCTTTGGAAGAGGGGTTAGGGGTTTTGCCATTAGAGTGAAGATTCGTGCATTCATTTTTGAATTCAATACACTACAAATCATTTCAATAACAGTACTGTTTATAATCACTCCAGTGAGCTAACAGTCATAAGCTAAAGTAAACATGGAACAAGACAAGACCCAAAGTTTGTATCTAAAATTATATCAAAACAAGCATCCAAATCTGGTATAAATGCCAGTTTCTTTTAAAACAAAGAGACAACACACTTTTAAGAAAAGCAAACATTTACTTCAAATTGCAGTATAGGCTTTTCAATCACAGAAAAAGAAAAGAAAAACAGTGATCCGACAGCGGTCACATCCTGTGCAAAAAAATCTTGGGATACAAAAAAAACTGTAGCACAAGGTACTTGAGCCGCTTACACATTGCAGGATAAAGTAAATAAATACAGTAGCTAGAATATGGCACTCTTGTGACAGACTCTAAACCCAGTGGAATGCCTCTGAAATATATTTTTTATCCTTGTATTAGTAGCAGAGTCCCACCACCATAAAAGTAAAATAGTACAATGTTTTAAATAAAAACAAACTAAAATATTTATATCTAAGAGGATTTTACACAGTAATATCTTTTAAGTGCAGAAAATGGGACTTGGGCTTAGATCTTCCTTTAAATTAACCCCCCCCACACACACAAAATCCTGTTCAATCTCAAAAGGAAATTATGTTTGAGGAAAAATGTTACCAAAGTTGCATAATATCATTTGTTACTCCCACAGCTGGAAGTTAAATTCTAAACAGTCTTGAAACATGAATGTTCATCCTTAGCCAGTGAAACAAAGGACTTGTCAAAAGCCCTCAGGATTTCTTTATCCTCCAAATATTGTTTTTCTTCCTCCTACATCTTTAGACAGCAATCCCTAAGTTTGCAAACAAAAGAATGCAATATGCATCATACATCAAGAAAAGACGAAGCTGATGAAGAAGAACTTCCACGTTTCTGGATCTTTTCCTTGCTTCTTTCAAACTTCTTTATGATCTCAGTCACTATGCACACAGAGGAAGTGAGACCCAGAAGAAACAGTAAATCTGGAAAGAGATAATTAGCCTTTTTAAAATTTACTATTTAAGACTGAGAGCAGACTTACAAAAGAACAAGACTTACAAGACTTTCAAATTGTGTCCCCATCATTGGGTAAGTTCAGGAGAAATTGAGCAAGAACTAATTTTTGCAGGGCCAGAAGATTAACATGCATAGTTTACGCACAAATCATATGTACAGGCATGAAATTTCAAACTTCTAAAGTATTTCATAAGCCTATTTTTATTAACACCTATGAAAACAAAGAACACTAAACAACATAATTAACTTTATACTGAGAATATATTAATATAATCAGAAATGACACCACAATAAAAAGAATTATGTAAAAACATGTATTTCATGACAATCATTTAACTCCAGAAAAGTGCGGAAGTAATAAGTGTAATTAATGAGGTCAACAGAAATATGTTATCTATAGCTTCTTAAAATCCTCATGTCTATTTATCCTACGACAATGCAGTTGATTATTTAATAAAGGATCAAGATTTCTAAATAAGGTGTTTATATTTGGAGAAAAAAAATTGCTAAACAGCCAGATTAACAGTGCTCAAAAAATTCAATAAACTCTATGCTTCATTTTTGCCTGCATCCAAATTTATATTGAAAAACCTAATACACAAAAGCACCTAAGAAATTTAAGAACACGTTACAATTTAAGAACCATATGCATTTAAATCATGGTTCCCAAAGAAAACATCCAAAAGGATTTCCCCACCCCCACAAAAGCTCAAGAGGCTTTGTATTGCTGTTGCACACAAACAGCCAGAAAGCGCTCTTATAGAATCAGCTAATGCATTTACCAATTAATCCTTAACGTACAATTTAGAAAAGGGAACTGTTCTTACCCAAGACACTCAGGCTCTCTGTTTGGAAAACCTTCTGAAGTGGAGGAAAGTAAATGACCAATAATTGCCCCATTATAGATCCAAGGACAGCATAACAGAACATTTTGTTACTGCAAAGTCCAATCTCAAACACGGATTTCGCCTGTTAAACAAAAAACACATTACACTGTACACGTCATCTTAGTTATCTAGACAATAATTCTTGACTACAATTTCTTTTAATCCAGACTTTTAGAAAAATGTAAAAAATTATTGTTGACCTTTTAGATAATCCAGAACAAGCTCTTGAACAGGCTAATTGCATTTTCTCTCTGGTAAATAGAGTACAAATCTTGTCTTCATAGTCAACGACTTGTATATTGAGCTCACTTTTCTGTAAGTACAGTGCATTAGAAGGTGCCCTCTACACTAGAAGGAAGTGTTCTTGTTGACCCTGACAATTCACATCAGAAAACAGACTGCAAATTAGAGTAAATGTAGTAATGTATACTAGCAACGTACTTTTCTCCACCTAGCCCAGCATTTCAGACTTGTTTCCTTGAAACAAAAATATATACAGAAAGAACAGAAATTTTGTTTGGATTCTGGGTTTAGGGCTACAAAATAAAAAAATTAAGGCCTTCAAGAAGTTTCAGATTCTAGCAAGGATGCTGAACTAACGGAATTTTCAGGAGAAAAACCCAACCAAGCATACACAGCAATACAAAGGACCATCACACTTCAACTTTTAATAAAAATCTCCTTGCTCCTGTCAGGATGGAAGCATTACTACCAGCTCTGCATCCCGTAAACAAATTAAGGAAACTAATACTTATCTGTAATTTAAGAAATCCTATCTAGTAAATATGTGAAACTGAAGCTTAATAGCAAATGTGAAGTAAACCTTCAGGAAAACTTTTGAAACAGACACAGCAAGATCCTCCCTCAAAGAAGATTCTGCTTATTGTGTAAATGGACAATACAAATCACTTACCTGAGATCTAGAACTCAAGGCATTGAACATATCAAAAAATACAAAACAGGTGAAAGTCATGGTTGTATCTCGAGGCGTTATTACATTGTCTCTTAACTGCCAACAAAAGAAAATTAAATGGCTTTAGCATGCTTTAAACCCTCCACAACTAAACAAAGTTATTACAGTAATTCAAGTTCTACTAGCTGGTAAATGAAAGCAAAACCAGATTGTTTGCCCCAAGCTGATTTAATAAATAATACAGCAAAAACTACACACCTGTAACTTATAACAAGTTGCAGTTCCAAACTGTGATTAAATGAAGCCTCTTGACAAGTATCCATGGCAGCCCATGGAATACCAAGAATTCTATGATGCACTACCAAAAGTTCAAACAACATTTTTCTCTACTGGGAAAAAACTGAATCGGCTGTTTCATAATAGTCTGACTGGAAGATTTGTACAATTACTTTCTATGTGCGAAAGCTTCCCAAGTAGATTTGGGACCTTGAAAAGTCTGTGTTAAAATAGACATTGGGGAATAAAACTGTATTCCTCATTTCAACAACTACTTCAAAAACCTCTCTAATCTGCTCCCTGAATAGTTCATTAAATAAGCATGGACAAAACTTACAACCAAGTTCATACAAATTCTGAATTCCAACTGCTGGTATAAACAGGACTTCTTTTAAATTAGTTTGTTACTGCTTTAAGTTTTGTAATTTTGTCATACCTCTCTCCAGAAGACAAAGAGCGTTCCACACACGATAATTATTGATGAAACCAGTATTTTAACTATCAGGTTTTTGGTCAGAATGCTGTCCTTCAAATTTCTTGGAGGCTTCCGAATAACATCTTTATCCACAGGCTCCACCCCAAGACTTATAAATAAAAGAACATCTTAGATTTTTATCATCATAAAAATAATTCACTACTTCTAAGTTAAGGACTAGATTTTCTGAGTTGAAGGAAAGATTTTTATCTTCTCTCTACAGCCTAAGAATCATCTAAATAAACACATGATATTTTCACTTTCAGAAAACCGAGTTATGTGTATTAGTAACAGGCAATATTCTAACACTGCAGTCTGAGAGCCCATAAATACATGATATCAGACAATACTTAAATTACAGGTGTTAATTTTAAAGGAAGGTACAATATTAGTTATGTTCCTTATTTCATAGAATCACAGACAGAACGCTTAGAGTAGGAAGGGACCTTAAAGATGCTCTAGTTCCAACCTCCCTGCAATGGGCAGGGACACTTTCCACCAAACCAGGCTACTCAAAGCCCCATCCAACCTGGCCTTCAACATTTCCAGGGATGGGGCATCCACAACTTCTCTGGGCAACCTGTTCCAGTGTCTCACCACCCTCAGAGTAAAGAATGTCTTCCTAATATCTAATCTAAATCTACCCTCTTTCGGTATTTCTGTTACTGTGATCAATCTAGCTAAGGGATTTACTCCTGGTTCCTTTCCACCTCTCCTTCCAACCATCTATCTGTACTGAAGAGGGTCACAGGAAGAACCCAGAGGGAAGCCAGCATCCCGCTTCTAAGTCTCACGGGCATAACTGTGGATCTTCAGGTGTCTGTGCCGCCCTATTAATTATCATTAGATACTGAAGCAAACCAAAAGTAATGAACATAGAACTATAACACCACATTGTAATTCAAAGAAAAAGTTTGCTGTTTCAGAAACACTTCACTAAAGTTTAAAACTTCACAGTTTCCTTTTTGAGCAATCGTTTTCCTTGCTGAAATAAAAGAACTACAGACCTGTAATGAAATTCAAAGTAAATACTTACCTTTGAGCTGGAGGCCCATCCATAATAATATTGATCCATAAGATCTGCATGGCATTGAGAGGATTAGGAAAGTTCATTAATGTAGCCAGTGAGATTAAAGTCAGTGCTGCTATACTCCTGTTGAAAGAACCCATTTTTATAACTGTCAGCATGGAACATTTCTGAAGATCCACTGATATCTGCTTTGTAATCAACACTTCGACTGTTTAAGAGTAGATACAGATTTTGACAGTGTGAATCATGACTGACGTAAGCCTAACTCTAAAGGTAGAGCATGAATTCATTTAGAATACTCACCTTGACACAGTCCATATTTTAAAATAGCATTGCTTTGGCAATTAAAAGACAGCAAATTTGCATCTTAAAAACCTCCCAAACTTTAAGATGACATTTCAGAGTTATCACTCACCTTCACCTAATTGATTTTTTTACTGGGGAACCAGGTCCTATACTTTTATTGTGTCAGAAGTGGACCTTCTAAACACGGTTTGAAAAACAAACTGCTTTTACACTTTTGACGTAAACCCAACCACTCTGTGCACCTGTCCATAGTCCGACTAATCAGTCAAAGCAAGATACTACCCCAGCTCCCTAAAAATCACTCCTGGTTATTAGCAAGACTAGAAGGCTAGGCAAAAGACTGAAAACAGATCAGCTGGTTACAAGCTTGGTATTAGAAACCTCTCTAAACAAGTATGCACTAATTGCTTGCAGTGAAAGATTAAGTGGTTTCATAACGAACAAGAAGAGAGCGAGGCTTACAATAATTCCAAATTTAATGCTCTACTGAACCCTATTATGCTCTTGCTGCAAAGAGGGACAGAAAGAAAGAAAAAGGGTAACTCATTCATCAAAAACCTGAGGCTACCATTCCCATGGCTAACAGGCAAGCACACTTTCCTAGAATATCTATACTTAGCTCTCTTTCAGAAGCAAATTTTGGCCTTCTACCAATGCAGGACACTAGTCAAAACTAGAGGTATATGACACTTCTTGCAATTTTTATGCAGGTTTTATGAAATTGGCGTTTTCTGGGTTTTGTTATGGTCGGGGTTCTAGGCAGGGGTTGGGTTTTTTTTTTTTGGTGGGTTTTTTGGGAGTATTTGTGGGGTTTTGGGGTTGAGTTTGTTGGGTTTTTTTGATTTTGTTTTGTCTTTTAAATTTCTGCAACTTTATCCACCCACTCTGAAATGCCATGAAGGCTTCAGAAAGGTACATGAATAATGCAGCAAAAGAGAAAACCATGTTCCTGAATCCAGATTCAATAAGATAAATTCACAAAACTTTGAAATGAAGGCTTAATGAGTTCTTGTCTTCTTGTCTTACATACACAACATAGTTAGCTCCACAAACACAGAGGGATCCTTATATGCAAGAAAAGGAAATCAGCTTCACAGAGCTAACTTATTCCACAAACCAGCATAGAGATTACAGGAGAAACTAACCTCCCATTTCCCTGGTTTCCTCCATTTGATAGACATGTTCTGGTTAAGGAGGGAATGGTTACTAACTTCGCCTTTAAGCAAGGACCCAAAAGGTAGCTATCCTGTTTCTCTCCATCCTCTCAGTTACAGACTTTTTACACCTTCACAGAGGTGCGTGTGACAGTATGACATAGTTACATGTCTGTTTATTGCACTGTTTTCTGGTTCTTTTAAAATGAAACAAACCACCAAGTACTAAATACTGAAAATTCAATAGCATGGTATATCAGCTTCCTACATAAAATTTGCAATGTTCACGTGAATTTATACAGCATCTGCTTCATGATGCTTCGATTCATTCACAATGGAGTTAGAACCTTCGATATTGTCAACTTTTGAAACTTACGTGCTCAGTTGAAATCTAACAAAATTTTTTATGTTATTATAAATTCCTTTACCCTCTTCAATTGCAGACCTGCAAATAACAAAAAAGATTGTATCAGTAGACAAATGAGACTACTGCCAAAAAAGCTTAAGACAAATGAAAAAAGCTATTCTTTTAAGCAGAAATACAAACGTCAAGAAACAAGTGGAGTTGAGGTTCTTTTAACTTCACCATTGTTTTTCAGCTTGACTACAAGATTAATCAAAACAGTTATTTTTCCACCTGCTTAACCTTCAAAATTAAATGTCAATGATGAAATCTCCTCCATGTTCTTTAAGATTCACCATCATCCCTGATGAGACCTTCTGATTCAAGTCAGATAATTAAAAAAAACCCCATGCTTTTACAAAATCAAAGAAATGTAGCATGACTTTAGAAGACCATGCATTCTTACTGCACCAGAAATCATTATGTATAGACCAACTTTTCAACCTCTAGCATGTGTTGCAACTTCCCTATCACATTATTGCAATTCTAGCTATGAGAAAGTGTTTTCTAATACCTATATAAAGTCTACTGTGCTGCAAATAAAACTGATTTTTTCTTCCATTCCTCCAACAGCCAAGAACAACAGTTAATCAGCATTCCTTTGGTAACTTCGAAGACAAAAAGATTAAAGGGGCTGAGGGAAAGATGTAAAGCTACAGAAGCTCATACTTTTTTTGCCTTCCCTAATGTTCACCACTCTTTTCACTCTCTATTGAGAACTTCTGTGAAGTGAGCAGAAGTGGATGAAGCATTCCAGCAAAAGCCTCATCAAGCCCAAGTACTTACCACAGATGTCGTTCCTATGTACTCACCTGAAAATATCTTAAAATTATTCCCTTCTCTGTTTTTGCACAGCAGCACACTGCTGTTGGACAAATTAGCATGGAAACCTTTTAACTCTCAGATCGTCCTCTGACACACTGCTACCTAGGTACTACATTTCACTTCTTCCCAAGGGTTAAGCATCATACTTTCAGACAAACTGAAGTGTTCTGAGATTGATGCACAATTCTGAAATGAAAGCTGTCTCACTAGACAGCAGTCCAGCTCTTGCCAACAACTACTACCTTCAAAAGTCAGGTGGATTAAGTTCAGAGTAAGATGTTTAGCTACACTCTTTGAAGTACACCAAACAAAAAAATGAACAAGTAACAAACAGTAGGTTACCAGAAGGTGGTAACTTGTTTTCACCTGTGATATATAAATAGCTTATATTCCTTTCCTTTTCTGAAACACTACCACATTTAAAGAATGGAAAACAAACACAGCACTGTGTAGAATTTTTAAATTTTGAGAGGGATGCTCTCTTTCATTTTTATGTGAGATTTACACTTATGAAGTAAGAAATTAATAACGGTGAATCCTACTGACAGCTAACAGACTCACAATTTCACATCAGTTTTGTTTTGTTTCCAAAATTCTACTACCGTAATTCTGCTTGGAGGAGCAGAAATGCAGGTTTGTTTTTGATCACGCACACATGCACAACCTCCTTTGTTACTTACATATGATCTATGTACAAGACCCCAAAGTAGCAAAGGTCTAAATATGTAAATACATTCTTATATTATTATTCACATACATAAATAGACAGAAACGCTTAGTTGCCCCTTGTACTATTATCTTCACAGGTCTTTTTTAAAGAATATAATACAGATAATCACCATAAAGCTAAATCTCCTGACTTAACCAAGAACCCATTAACAGCTTCTACACTTACAAATTCAGGGAATTTCTTTTGTTCTTAACTCAGGCAACATTCATTAAAACTATATAGCACAAGGTATGTACATAAACGCCACCTACATTATTGTCTGAAAATCATCATCCACGAGGATCATATCTGCTGCCTCTTTACAAACATCTGTTCCAGTCTGTCCCATTGCTACACCAATATCTGCAGCCTTCAGAGCAACAGCATCATTCACTCCATCTCCTGTCATTGCTACTACTGCACCATTATTTTGCAGGGACTAAAGAAAAGGAAAAGACCTTAAATCAGCGACTGAAATAACCCATCCTATAAAATTATTCTAGACACAAGGTTGGTGTCGCTACTCCTTACCACCCTGCAATTTCTCCTCATTCCACTGCAAACCTCCCCCACCTAAAAAAAGGCAGCTGTTTTGTATTGTAATGAATTTTTACACGTTTTAGGTTAAACTTCAGCTCATATAGTCAGACAGCCTAAATTTTTAAGCTAGGGTATATAAAATCTGCCTTTATGAGAAAGTAAAAAACTCTAGAGAAAGAAAGAAGATACCATATTTTCATTTTAACATTTATCACCCTCTTACAATTCTTAATATATTCCAACTGTCTCAATGTTTTACTTCCTTATCCTTATTGTTGCTCTTCTCATTATTCCAATTGTTACACTGAGTACGTTCGTCTTTACTACCTTCTTTTGTTAGCTTCTGAATGGAAGCATTACTTCAGACATGGCTTAAAATTCATGCTCTTTTATCCTGTTCTGAGAAGTATCAGAAATATGGTTCTTGCAAGCTCCTAGTCAATTTGACTGCAATGTGACACAAAAAACTCAGTCAACCCCCAGCTCCTTCCAAAGAAGAAAGCATGATGCTGCCTAGTAGCAGCTGCCTGTCCCTTGTGGGCACTACACATACTTCTAGGTAATATTTTCCAATACACTTCACTTTCAAACCAAATGCTTTTCTGGTTTCGTCTTGACACACTGTAGCACATTATAATTTAAGTAAAGGCACCACAACAGTACCCATAGCAACAGTCCAGCATTTACGCCTCTAGTAAGACGTACCTTTATAATTTTCAATTTATGTCGGGGACTGGCTCTGTAAAACACGGCAACCTGTTAAAAACACAAAGTAGTAGTGAAAAATTGTGAAATGTAAAGAATTGCGCTGGATTCTATAAAGCTAGAGGATAAAAAAATACTATCAAAGGCCAACTGTACTCTTGTTAGGTCTAAAGTGGAAACAGCAGTGAGCTGTGTTTTTAAACAGTGAAATCATTAATTCCAGTGAAGACTCAAAGTGTGTGCTGGTAAACAAAGCTGGTGATACTTATTTCAAGGTAGAATATGCAATTTAAAAACCCTCTGAAATTCTGAAGCAACTGAGTTATAATGGCTTGCTGCTGGCCTTCCTAACTAAATTCATGCAGGTGATTGAATACTTTCAGTTCATATATATAACCTTACAGTTTGCATGTTCAGACAGTTCATCCTTTTGTAATTTGTAAGAGGAGCTGTCTGTATCTTTAATGATTTTTAATCAATCTACTGATTGTACTGAGTCCATGCTGACTCTATAAATAATGTCCTTTTTCCTTGTCAGAATTAGTGGCAAGCTACTTGGAATATTTCAGCTGTACTAGTCTGTGTAGCATGTTAGTGACAGATTGAAGTTTTAAAGCTTAATAATAAAGATTCCAGCTTAAAAGGAATTATTTTTTCAGACTTTTTTTGTCTCTGGTCTTCTCTGTAAATTGACATTTGAGAACGTGGAATTTAGTTTTCAATAAACTCCATGCTGTTAGCATTCACATCTATTTTCCCTTTTTAAGAAACTGGCTAAGTTGTTAGATTTCTTAAGAGCCACTTTAGACTGTACACAGATATCAATCCTACTGGTTGATTTTAATTAATTCCTAATAAGGTTTTAAATAAACACCTAGAAACCTAATTGGGTCTCAGGCCAAGCATGCACAAAGTAGCAAAACAGCACAACGTGTAGCTATTTCAGTTATTTAAGGTGGACAGCCTTTAAGAACAGGTATTACCAATAGATCAAAAATTATTACTTGCCACACAATTCTATTTTTCTAGGTTTGTTTTTTTGAGTCATCAAGGAAAGACACAAAGCTGACATGCGTATTTCTTGCTTGTAAATATTGGGTTTTGGCCTGCTTACATCAGACTCAAGCATGCTGCAGTCTAATTTTGCAGTCTTTTGCAAACAGAGCAGCATTTGGATGGATCAATTTTGCAACACAGCCAAGCTTGATCCTCAATTGCATTTGATTATGCCTTCAGATTTGATTATGCCCTCACATTTACAACTTCGACATTGGCTAATATATTTAGTTATTTAATAACTAAAAAGTATTAAGCAGGAACTTAATAAATAGACCCTTTCAAAATTCTCAACCAGTGACCTCAGATCAATTAAAAATCATTAAAGATACAGACAGCTCCTCTTACAAATTACAAAAGGATGAACTGTCTGAACATGCAAACTGTAAGGTTATATACATGAGCTGAGCTACTCAAAGAAATAAAATAGTCTAACAATAGAAAAAGGTGATGCTGCTCACTGACAGCAAGTGGTGGCAAAATTAAAGTTCCAATACAGGTGTTCAAACGTAAAAAACAAATTGTATCATTAAGAGAGACAAAGATAATAAACCCCCTAAAAAGATAACAGTGAGTTGAAAGAAATACATTTTCACGTGGTCACATGTCAAACCGAAAGATACTTGTTTGATCTGGGATAGCTTCGTGTTTCTGTACTAAAAGCCTCTGATAATTTACTATATCCCTTACTTCTATTAGAACCATGTTACTTGTATCTCAGAAGTTACATTTTAGCTTTCCACAGATAAAAGCATTTCTCAATATAAAATATATCCTTTACTGCATTTCAATAAGTAGTGTATCAAAACAAACCTTTGGTGTTATTTGTGAAAGCTGCTGAATATCCAAATCATCTATTTCTTCTCCAGAGATTGCCTGTGAATTTTTGGAATACAATCCTAGTCGACTAGCTGGAAATAAACAATAAAAAAGGTATTATAATAAGTTACCCTCTTAAAACACCAAGTACCAGTATTTTTTAAAACCTACTATTTTCTGCAGCATTTCAGATTTGAAATGCCTAGCACAGAGCATCTTAATACCTTATTGATTCAGTACACTGGAGTAAATTATCTGAACTCTTGAGTAACAAACAGATGCTACAAAGTCTGTTCTAATCAGATATTTGTTTCCTCGGACTTTTTAGGTCTAAAGGTCTGGACTTTATTGTGCCAGGTGTCATATAAACACAAGAGCTCAGTCCTTTCTAAAGAATTCCAAGTTCAAAAATAACAAGATAGAAAATGAAAAATGACATGGGGGAGACAAGGGAAAAGAAGCCTCTGAGAAAGTACTGCTAGTTTGGGGAGTGTACTTCTTATGCGCATGTTCAACTACTTGTTCATCATTCTCTATGTGAAGAATTAATATTCTTGCTGAAGTACTTGCACTTTAATGTATTATATTGTGAAAAGAAGTAATTTTTAAAAATACCTATTAATAGTACTTAATCTTCAAACTTAGTTATATGGAAAAAACTGTATTGGCTATTACTGAAGTGCCATATCTGTCTTCATTGTCACTGGCTATTTTAGCTTCTCCCTGTTGCCATAAGACAAGCATCCAAAGCTGAGGGTAGGGAGGATGGTGTTGGGGGTGTAGGAATAAGAATCAGAAATCAAGCATATGTTATAACAAAACACAGTAAGAAAATACATAGTCTCAAAGAGCAAGAGTCATACATTAACCAAATTTAAAAAACTACAGTTTAAGCTGAAACCAAAGTTCAGCTTAAGGTTGAATCCAGCTCCAGGCTAGGGTTGTTAGGTTTTTTTCCAATCCCACTGTGCTGCATTCAACATATAGTACTTACAAACGTTAAAGACTTAATAGCCACACTTTGTAACAAATAGCTAGGCATTGCCAAAACAGAAAACCAGTGACAAATGAAAGGAAGTGGACTATTCATACCAATGGCTACTGCAGTCTCCTGTGAATCTCCAGTAATCATTTTTATTGCAACTCCCGATGTGATAAGTGTTGTAACAGCTTCTTTTACACCAGTCCGTGGAGGATCAATTATTCCCACAAGTCCCAAAAAAGTCAGTTGTCCTAGCTCAGGACCAGAAGCTAAGGCTAGAACTTTTAGGAGACAAAGAAAAAAAAAATGTTAAGATTTGAAATTAACACTTACATCAGTATTTAAAACAACTTCTAATATCTTTTTTCAAAAATTGAAACTAATGGCATAAAACCATATATCTGCAGATTGACCAAAAGCCTCACTGCTGAAAACATTTTAAGTAGCTTTGAGTATTCCACTTTAAATTAACTTCTCACAAGAACATGTTCACAAATGAGACCTAACTGAACTAGCAGGGAAGCATAAAGCAAAGGGTAGAAATTGCAACCTTCTTTTCTTAAACATTGGTAGCAATGTCTGTTATCTTGAGTATTCAGAATAGCCTATTTATAATCCTTTCTTCTAAAGAGTCTTTTTACCAAACATATGTATTCCAGGTTTTAAAGATAACTTTCCTATTTGTTCTCAGATGAAAGTGTTTATACTTTCACTGTGTGGAAAGAGAACAGCATCTAGCTTTGTTGTTTCTCTGTACATGCATAGTCTTTTATGCAAGAGGATGAAAGGGAGGATCAGTTAACTTATTTTTATTTTCTGCTTTGATTTTTTTTCTTTTAGACAAGCGGATTTCATTGAGAACATGCTGACATTTTCTGGAATGTCTTTTACAGTAGGAATCTTAATTCAAATATATTTAAATGACATTAGAGTTGTCAGAGAAAAGCAAATTCTGTTTTTTCAAAGCATTACCTTAGTTATTTTGTTTGTCAGTGGTCTGAAGCAGACACAAAGAATGATTGTCCGAACAAAACAGCACAAAGAGATACCACACCTAGCATATGCTCTCAGTTTCTAATAATTTGTATCTTAGGAATTTCCCAAGCCAAACAGTACCCATATCTTCGCATTAAAAAGCTGTGGATGGATTTTACAGCCTAGAGGTCTCTACAGAGGCCAAAGAAAGCCAGCCATGTATAACGCTAGCCCATAATCACTTCCTTCAAATCCTCTTGTGAAAAATACTTTCAGTTATATTTAAAAATCTACACAGCTTGTTAACATAAAACGTAATTCTAATGGCATCATCTGACCTGCAATCAGTTGTGCTAGCCTACCTCAAAGGTACCAGCGTGCCAGCAGTCCAAGTAGTAAAAAAAATAAACACATTCACATTTAAAAAAATGCATAACCAGCTATGAGAGATGGGAGCTATCAGGTAGCAATACATCGTTCAGTTATGGTCACATGCAGGAGATGACAGGAATCAGCAGTGCCTTTTCTCAGCAAATGCAATTTAATCCTGTTATTATACAGTCCTTAGGCAACAGCACCTGTTTTTCGCTCCTCCATTTTAAAGAAAAACTAAACAACCCAGTGGCACTTACTGAACAACAACAAAAAAATACTGGTGGTTTTGGGTTTTTTGTTTGTTCTTTTTAAACAGTAAGCAGTGCCATTTTTAAAAAAACGGTTGAGACACTGAAACAGCCTTACCCCTAAGTCCTGCAGAGCCCATAGATGTCTTCTCTTGCTGGTATTGCTCCCTCTGTTGCTGCACAAGAGGTAGGGTCTGCCCCTTACAGTTATATGATGTACAGTACCTAATGACTTGTTCATAAGCACCTTTCATAAAGCAAACTTCAGGTTTGTCCTACAAAGAAAAAGAATTGTTGTGTGCATGTGTATATGTATATATAAATATAGATACGCACACAAGTACATACACATGGCACACATAAGAATGGCATACCTTTAATTTTCTAAAGAGTCTTCAGAACACAATGCAAATCAAAATTACAGTTGTAAACCCAGAAATCTGTTCTTTTGAGTATCTCTATACTGTGTATGTTCAAAAGCGGTAATGTCAAAAGAGCCAAGCTAATAATCAGCATCTCATTTCAGTAGACATCAAACACATGAGACACTGCAGGTTGCAGTTCACAGACTAAAGAGACCACGCAAATAACAGAAAAAAAATACACAGAACGTTAGACCTGAAAGACCTTTAGCTCATCATCTAACCAGCTGCACAGGTCATTAAACATCACCTGCATCTTTGTACCATGCCTAACAACGCTACTGTTTTCCAGATAGCCATCTAGCCTTGATGGTGTCAAAGGACTGAGAATCCACCGTTGACCTTGAATGCTAAACTTCAATGCTAAAGCAACTCATCCTTTCCCTTCCCACTTTTTCCATTAACAACTGCTGCCTCAGCTCAATTTCCAGTCACTGATTCTCATCTTCTCTTCCCCGCTGAACTAAAAAGGGTTTTTTTAACGTATCTATTTTCTCCCTGTGAAGGTATTTAGGCACAGTAGTCAAGCTACCTCAGCCTTTTTGATAGGCTCAACTGATAGAGGTTTAAGTTTCTAATCCCACTGCATTTTCTCAGCCTTCAAATAATTTATGTTCCCTTTAAAAATGCTACCAATTTTTCCAACAATCTTAAAAGTGCTGATAACCAAAACACCGACAAAATAAATCTTTACATGAATGAAAACTATATAGCAATTCCTGCTCGCTACTCTTTATACAACTGTATTATCCATACAGATAAAAGGAGTCAAATGCTTTGTTTCCATAACAAAGATTTTACTGTGATAATTGAACGCTGCCAGAAAGCCTTTTTTTGGTCAGAAGTATTAGGAAATTTTCCATAAATCCAAGATAAGGCCTGCTGGTGCACGTATTATCTAGAAGGCTCCAGTGACCAGACTGGCAGTGACTATGTCAGTATTTGTAACAAAAACATTCAGACTGGTCTAAATGAAATATGAATGCAAGCATGTATGTGAAAGCACTAGAAGAGGCAAAAAGGTTAAAGAATGGTTTGTATTAATAAGCCAGGACACCGTTGACAGCGATAAAATCTGTCAACACTGCTGAACATGCTATCTGCATAAAACCCAGAAAACCTGTGTTTTCAAACAAAAGAGATTTTACTATTGAACATCAATGCACCATCTTGCTCTTAATTCATTACATAACTACGTAGCACTGAAACAGCAGAAGATTGGCAGAATTGCTTTACATGTTTGAGGAGGAAGGAGAAGGAAGAAAAAACAGCCTGATACACATTCAAAGTCTGAGATATCAAAATACTCAAAATAATTTCCCAGTATGACTTTTATGGAAAGAATTTCTTATGATTCTTAATCTGCTGAGCTTGAAAGTAAAACTGTGTCTATTATCAAGCCATACTCCCGGGACTGTGCATTACTACCAGCCTGCCATGACTTTTGAAGTGAAAAAAGGAGGATATTACACAATGTAGATTTCTACTGAGCCAGTGCACAAGGAAACAGTGATTGAAGTTTACCTGCTGTGTTCTGTGAACACATTTAACAGCCATCCATTTTTGCTCTGAGCTGAAGGGATATTCAGCCTTCCTTATGTAGTCTTCCTGGAGTCCATCTAAACCCATCTGTATATAACAGAGGTACCATCACAATGTTAGGGCCGCTTCTTTTCAAAGAGCTATGCAATCTGTTGACTTGTTGAGATATCTTAGTTAACAACCATTACTTTGTTAAAAACCAGTTTCATCCCTAAAGTTGCTTTTGAGCACACCGTTCCAGTTTAGACAAACTTCTGACAAACTAGCACTGAAACCCCCTAGAAGCTTCTTTCAAGGCTTCAGCGTAAGTCAGACCATTTAACACTATACAATCTTTGATCCAAGGATCTTGAAATACTTTGTAGATTATGACCATCCACAAACCCAAGTCTTGCAATGGCTAGAAATGCAGCTAAACCAAGAACACATATCCAAATCCACAAGGTATTTTTTTTTTTTTTTAAACATTTATGTAATTCCTCTGTTAGGAGGGCTTACAAAAGTACAACATGAGGCTGTGGCAAAGTCTGGAGAAGGCATTTTAAGTTTGAATGATCCAATGTGACGTGAAATCACTTTAAGTAATCACAATCACCGAAACATTTAATCTGAAAGTAACCATGAAGACTCCAGAAAAAAGTGCATTTCATTCTGAATGCTGTTCCCTCCCCGCCCCTGATGCAAATCACCGCACTCTACACTCTGCCCTTAATCAAGAGAAAATGGCGATTAAAGAAGATGTAGAAGCAGCAGCCTGCTGTAAGTCATTCTCAGTACTTACAGAACTTCATAACTCCTTCACTACCTCCCTTTCTACCAACAGATGTGAAAGACTCCTGTTCTTCTGTTTCTATGAGTTCATGCCAAAATAACATCATCCTGGTCCTTTCCAGTCAAAGGCTGGGGACTTGGAATGAGTCTCAGCAAGAAGACAGATACATCTCAGGCCTCAGTTACACAGGGCCTGTGCATGTATGCACAGTATTAAAAACTGTAATGCACTCATCTTCCAATGTTTTTGAGTTTAGTTACCATCACAGACAAAAATCAAGTGCTAAGAGGCCTTGCACATTTCTCAGTAGCTGTAGTGGGTGTACCACAGCATTATAGGAAAAACCAAACCATTTAACCACATTGTCCACAATTCCAACAACTATAAATGCTGCAGTCACCAATACATCAGTTACCAACTTCTTACTGCTACTGATGAGAACCGGGAGACAGCACAATCAATATTGCAACAGGCAAATTAGCTTGTGGCAGGTAAAATGACAGTACTAAGTGCAAAACGATGAAAATAGATTTTACTTTAGTCCTAAATAATTTTCTCTCATCCTTCAGAATGCCCAAAGATTTCCAACAGGTAAGAAACACAGAAGATGAGCAGTTGCAATACAAATTGAGGAGTCCCAAAGGAGGAGAAAATGAGGAAAAAGGAAAAAAAAAGAAAAACAACCCAAACTTATTTCTACACACTTCCCACCTGCCATGAATCCAAAAAGCACCATCAAATACACACCTTCATAGCAAGCGCGATTAAAGCCCCTTCTGTTGGCTTCCCCATTAATGTGTTGTTTCTAATCAAAGCATCATTGCACACACAACCGGCCTAAAAGAAGAGGAAGGGAAGGGGAGAAAGCAGAACACAAAGTAAATGCCACACAAAGCTCTTGTGCTACATCATCAACTAAAACTCACCTCTGTGCCAAGACCTTACCTCAACAATTTTACTAATGGATGGGTTGTTATAACCATGAATAACTTCACCATCAAGCATCACTTCTCCAAACCTATTATAACCCACTCCAGTAACCTGCAAGACAAACACCCAAAGGCCGTATGCAATGTAACGTTCAACAGGTTCATAAACTGTTTTCATCTCCACTTTTGACTATATACTACAGAAAAACTTTTAAAAGGCCATTCATAATGACTGATTTTACCCTGTGTAAATGGATTTTCCTACTCAGCTTCTAATCTAGCAGGTATATTTTAAGGAATAAAAACACTGAGGGCAAGCAAGTTCAACAAAATATATTAGAGATTAATTTTCTTTTAAAAAGTAGCAATTTATTGCTTAGCATAAATATATGCAGTGCATGTTGTTTCCTTACAGTATTAGACATGCTTTCTTTTTTCTTCTTTCTTTTGCTTTCTAACTTTTTCCTCCTATTTGTCTTTATCCTGGTTAATAATGCATATCCCTTGCAGGGGAATGGAAGTACAGAGCAGAGTCCTACTTTCATCCAGTAAGAAGGGAAGGGGGGGAAAAAAAAAAAATCATACTTGAACAGCCTCTCAGCTGAGACCTTAGAGATGTGTTAAAAAACAGTAAAATCCTATTTTTAGTGCTTAAAAATCAGGCACCCTGCTAGGATCCTAAAAAATTCTTCATGTCCACAGCATTAACAGCTAATACATTTTACAGCCATTTCAAGTTCTCTTTGAATTAGGAAAAAGGAGCTGATCTGACCCAGGTGTAAACAAACTGTTCTAATAGCAAAGAAAAACCAATTACAGTATTTCTACAGAATTCTAAGAATAGAAAAATAAATACCAGGGTATATAAGTGAACACAGATAATTATCAGGCAAGAATAAGAAAAAAAAGCCAGTATTTATGCTTACAAAAGTCAAGGACAAGACCCTCTGTTAACTGTAATGTGAAAACAACCCTGATTGAGAATTTAAGAACCTGTTTAAAACATTCCCAAGAAATCTAGTTCCACACCTTGCTGCTTTTGCTTCTCTTTTGTGCACTTGCACAGTCTTTTAGCCAAAAGCTGGATATCCCTATTTTAAATGTTTGTAACATGCACATTTACTTTTATGCACCTGCAATAGCAAAATAACCTCAACTTTCTGTACTGAGGAAAAATACAATCTCTCAACTTGTCTTTGTACTGTATCTCAGCACCCATCTTTTATTGTGACCTACAGTCATCAAGAGATTTAAGAACTTAACATATTATACAAAAAAATTCTTCTGTAACCAAAGAAGACTTGGACAGCACAGCTCAAAGGCTGCCATACTAAATGAACTGAAGAACAGAATTAGCTGGAAGTTGAAGAACAGGAATCCGGTGCAATAAATTTACACTGTCTTAACTGATGCTTTACCTGCAGTATACTCAAGCATGTTTCAGCTGATACACACAATGAAGTAAAAAGGAAAATAAAGTCTAAATGTCTCACTACATACCTCAGCATGCTGGCCATCTGAAGTAAAAATATGAGTAACAGTCATTTCATTCTTTGTCAGAGTTCCAGTTTTATCTGAGCAAATCACATTGCAACAACCTAAAATAACCAATTAACATTTATAAGACTGCTTGTTTAGAAAATGTAACTAAGAAGAACAAAAGTATTAAAGGCAAGCAAATTTTGAGAAATACTGCAGCTGTCTTTATGAAAAAACAAAATGGGATTTAATAAAGACAGCTAATTTTCAACTATTAATGAATGACTGTACAAGGTTCTTCTCAAGTTTGCCCAATAAATAACGAAATCTAGTTAAAATCCCAAATTCACAACTTGTCTGAAATGCTTCCATTTACTACCTCTCCATTCTATTCTGCTGTATCTCAAACTACATTATTGAAATCGCAATTGCGACTCCTGGTTAGGAGAAAAGCTAAGAACCTGCTTTACAACAGTCATTCTTCTTTATCACAACATCTAACAGTACACACAAAAGTGTGACTTACTACTAAAGTTAAACATTTTAAGATTGAAAAGATCACAGAAATGTGAAATTTTTCTGTGCCTTTTTAACTCGGGAAAAGTATCTTGGCATTTTTAGACACAATAGCAGGAACTGCAAAAGCAACAAAAAACCTTGCAACACTAATGAAACTCTGCTAGAGGCATTAGAAAGAGTATTTCCAATCTTCAAATTCAAAAAGAAATTCAAATGCAGCATAATTATTTAACTTAGTATTTCTATTTCTTTTCTATGTCCTGTGCTTCACGTTTCAGGACTGAAACTGCATCCAGAATGTTTTAAGCTTTAATGGTTTTAAACAATTTTCAGTTTTAATATGAACAGCATAACATCCTGAAGGTGATTATGTTATGATTAATAGTAACTATGATTACAAAGCTTTTTCTAATATTCAAACTTGGACTTGTTTACAACTGTCAATATTAGTCCTATATTTACACCAAAAATTTAGTTTAAAAAACATTTTACAAGTCTTATTTAACTAGAACATCTTACAGCAAACAAGAATAAAGGGTACTCTTACACCCAATCACTCACACAGTTCAGATTATTGCTAGTATGACATGCTGACAGACCATTTTTTTCATTAAAAAAACCCCAAAACCTAGGGCCACTGGGCCACAAAAACATATACCTGAATTCTAACTCTGTATATAATCCATTCAACTTAGAAATGTTTTAGAGATACCACCACATTGCTAGCAAAATAAGAATACCTGCTTTATTTTAAGCATTAGCCATTAATATTTGTGTTGATTTCCTAACATTTATATCAAAATACTATCTCTAAGTTAATCTAGTCATACCTAAAGTTTCAACAATAGGCAGTTTTTTTACAATAGCCCGTTTCTTCACCATTCTCATCACACCAAGGGCCAGTGTCACTGTTACCACAATTGGGAGTCCTTCAGGGATGGCAGCTACAGCCAAACTGTAATGAAAGTAAATATGCAAATCTTGTCTTAGAATGTCATACATGAATACATAGCAGTGATGTATTTAAACTTCAGGTCATTGTTTCTGTAGCTGCCTTGTTCACTGAGGTTAAAAGTGAAAGGAAGCAGGTGCCATTTGACTCTAGTTGTACACCATTCATTATAAGACAGGCTGAAGACAATAACAAAATGCAGTAACTTAGAACATTTCTACTCATTACTTATGCAAAAGTATGAAGAAAAGTTGGGGGAGAGAGGAAGGACTCAATTGTAAATCTGTTTTGCCTACACAAAACACTAATTAGTACTGCGCAAAGCAAACCAGATTGTGAAGATTAAGTGTAGTCAGCACCAAACAGAACTGGGAAATGCCACCACTTCAAGTGACCACTGATTCACAGCTGTTACTTACAGATCATGATGTGGCAGCAAGCTAAGTGCAGGAATGGCACAAGAAGGTCATTTAAAAAATAAACAAATAAAAACCCCAGTAACACTGTAAGCAAGATCACAATAACTCGTTACACAGTGCTCAAAGATGCAGGTCCTGGTGCTTTCCCCCTAGGTAAATCTCCAGAGTCCGATCATGTCATTTAAAGACACACTTCTGCTTATGCACCATCCAGGTAATTAGCAACTCAGCAACTTTTCTAAGAGTACAGAGTTAGATCATTTAAATTCAGTGTTATTCTCAGCAGACACCACCTTGGGATTAAGTTCCAATAATATGCAAGAAAATGAGCTAATGAACTACATGACACAATGTAGTAACTTGGTTTTGTCAGATGCCACTTACAAAATTACATTTACTTTATTTACTCAGTGACAGATATTCAAACTGTGCAACCCTACTGTCTGTTTGCAGATGTCCCACAATGCACTCAGAAATCACCGCACAAATGCATGGTTTAAGAGACTGACAAGAATATACTGTATTATTAAAAATGAGTATGAAGTTGCTTTTTTACAGCACAAAGTCTGTTTACATTTTGAATTACTTATGTGAACTTAAAAAGTGGAGCCTGTGTGCAAGCATATTATAATGAGTCACTAGCTTCCAGACATTTGCTGCAATGCACAATCTACACTATTCAAAAACAAAAATCTTACCTTACACCAATTGTGAACATATCAAGGATATGTTTTCCTTGCAACCAGCCAACCAGCATAATAACTCCTATAAAGAAAACAGTCGTCAAGATAAATATAAAACCAACATGTACTGAATAGCCTCATGAAGACAATAAAAAGAACTCAAACAGCCAAAACCAAGCTTATCATTGTGCTACCTATAAAATCTATTATTTCTTTCACTGTCAAAACATGATTCCATTAATATGGCAAAGGTGAAGAAAGTTTCTGCCAGTCAAGTTGCCCAATCACACCACCAGTGAGGTATTCACTTATGCACACCTTGAATCAGAATACAAGACACACTGCAATTTAAAAGGAAGCACTGACACGACAAAAAGTAAGTCAGAAAAGTATGTTTGCAGGAAGAAGCAAGTAAACACTCTTATGACGAAAGTTATGACACATTAGTAATCTTCAGATGATTAGTGGCATGAACTCAAAGTGACCGACAAAATGAGGAGCCAAAATATTTAAAAACAGAGATCAAGCCTTCCATTTTCCCAAGCCTACATGTTAGTCTCAGTTATATAATAATTTGTAATCCTTTTACATAAATTCTCTTACCTATTATACCAAAGGAATACAAGGAAAGCTGTTTTCCCAAGAGATCCATGCTCTTCTGCAGAGGTGTCTTTGGAGCCTTGACGAATGGTAAATATTCAGCAGTTAACAAGCACAGGTTAAAAAGCATGAACTGTATCACCTATTGCTTCAGATGCGCAAATTTCAAAATACTGTCAGTGAATAAGATGCAGTTATACCCTACGTTTCCACAGGCTGAGAACTTTGTGAAAACAGACTACTCTTCCATTCTTGCATAGAAATCAAGAAGATTCAAGAACACTTCAATGAAATGAGAAACTTACCACAAATATTCTTTGCGAGCTTTGTGATGTCTATAGCAAATAATCTAATGCAAAACATTTTTTTAAAAATAGATTTTTATTAAAACAAAAAAAAATTATGCTGACTGAAAGTCATTGCACTTCCTTCAAGAACAACAAGTTCTTGATAGCAAGAACAAGCCTGAGTTTTCAAGACAGAGGCATTAGAGCCCTGGAAGGCGAATTATATCTCAAAAGGAATTTGTTCATCCATCTGGAGAAAATTCAGTTTTGCCAAATAGAAAACTATGGAAATATCAAACAATCTANAGGGGGCGGGGGGGAAGGGCATAGAAAGAAGGAGGGAATACAAAGCAAAAATTTTAGTTTTATAAAAACAAAAAAGGAAAGTGGATTTTTACATTAGATACCAGTAAGTTGGGGGGGGGGGGAATAATAGTAATATATGGTGGACTACAGTATAGAAAGTGTGGCCAAAAAAAAAGGAAAATATGGTCATTGTAAAATCATCTTTGTTCAACAAGTTATGAAAAAAGTGCATGTACACTATCTGAGAAAGCTGGTATGAAGTTTGATTCACTTCTACCTTCAAAATTCACTTTTAAAATGAATTTACAGTAACATAAACATCAAAAATAATCCTATAATACTCTGATATTTCAGAATATTTTTGGTGTAGAATGCTCACGTAGGGTTCTTTTTCTTAGCTTTTTTTTTCATTAATAATTACAGTGGTTACAATAGAAACTAAATGCTATTAAACAGGTGATCATATTTTCCTTATGTGTGTATTAAAGTGGATTCCACTTGAGTGGATAGACAGCAGTATTCCCTTGAAAGGTATAGTAAGGCACTGCAGCTAACAACACGAGGTCAGCTAGGCACCCCTCGCCTGGTGCACTTGGTGCCCTTAGTTGCTCTGTTTGGGCAGATTTCACAAATGTAAATATCTGGGAAAAAAGAGCGCTGCCTATGCTATAGCTGATCATGTCCTGACAGCTGGAGACAGACTGCCTCCTAATGATCCTACTCTGGTCAGGCAGCCAGAGAAGCTACGAGGCCTCAGACACACAAAGCACTCGGGAGTCTGAATTCCCATGGGCATCAGTGGACTGCAGTAAGGAAAAATCACTGTGGGGGTTTGATATAGAAGAGTCAAGGGGAGCTTATAAAAGGATAAAGGAGAGATCATGAAGCAGCAGAAGACGCATGACCCTAAGTACACTGCTAATCAAGGGAAAACAGTCCTGTGCATGCAAGCACACAAAGCGGTCATACACAAATCCCTTCCATACAAACATAGTTCCACTTGAAAAAAATACATTCCCACAAATTGCAATGAGATTCGTTTCACTCAACAGGTTCAGTATATTATTTTCATGGTTACTATTTTTAGGTCAGCTATGGATATTTTGTTGCACTGAATTCAATTGCTACTTTCATATTCAAGAGCTAAGATTTGTTTCACTAAAGAAAAACATTAAAAGCAATGTAATTAAATTTAACTAAGTTCCTATAGAATAAATTCAAAGTTTTAATGGATGAAATACACACTTACAAAATATATGTATTTACCCCTAAATATTCACTCTTACCTCTTCTGCTTGCATCATTTTGAAAACCTCCCCAAATTCAGAGTTTTCTCCTGTTCCAATGACTATCCCCTAAAAAAAACCAAAAATAAAGTCTATTCAAATCTGAAGTTTAATTTTAATGTTAGTGGTTGCTCTTGACAGCTCTGCCTCAAATAGTGGGCAAATGCTGTTCAGCTTGCTATGATTTTTGTTAGCTTTGTTTGTAAAATTAATTCTTGGCACAAGTAGGAAATACTTTCACTAAAAAAAATATTTTGCCACTGTGAAACAAACTGCTATTCTGTGCACTGCCGAAGTGTTTAATAACTACCAGTAACAAAACTCAAGTAGGGTAACACCTATCTAACACTAGCTAAAACTGTATTTTTAGTTAACAGATTTTCAAACACATGGATGTAGTTCTAGAAGCAAAATACCACATCCTAGACAGAAGGGTTTCATATCATCTGCTCCCTATAAAATTTGAGCTGTCCTGGCCCTACATTAGTTTTCTTTTTAAACAGTGTCTGAAAAGGCACCAATGAGAAAAGATCTGCAGTGTATCACTGTGAAGTCTTCTGTATTTCCAGTAAAAAATTCTATTTCTATTCCACTTCTTTCAGAAAACTCAAAATATATGTAGTCATTAAAGTATACTTCTCAATTGATAGGTGACCTTTAAAAACAAGAGCTGCCTTCGGATAGTTGAAACGTGGGAAATATTCTTCTCTATTAAATCATGATTTTACCTTTGCTTTTCCACATCTGACCAATGTTCCCATGAAAGCAATATTGCTCCTAGAAGTAAGGTCTCCATTGGTTGCCGCTGGCTGAGGAGCTGTAGATTTAGAGCAAGGAGCTGTCTCACCCGTGAGACTGGATTCATCAATAGAAAGGTCCACAGCCTTGGAAAACAAAATACAGGGACTAGGTAAAAAGCATGACAATCTCTTGTAAGTAGTTGGAAGTGTTAACAGGAGTTCCCCAATTCTGACCATTAAAAATACATCAAATTTATTCATATGGTAAGAAGTCATGTCAATATCAATCATATTTTAAGGATCAACAAAGTAATAAGCACTCCTACAGAATATTGCAGCAATGCAACAAGCTCTCACTTTGAAAAGTCTAAGGCACATCCCTCTAATCCCTGTTCTCTCAAATAGTCACAAGTGTAGTACCCACTTTTAAAAGATGGATGCTATATCAATAAAGGAAAAGGGACACTTGTCAAAAACTGCAATGAATCTTTCAATCAAAGCCATAAAGAATGATTAACTCCAGAAAGTTCTATAGTAATTTTGTATTTGTGATGTATTCCTCAGACACCAAGCTGAAACACGATGAAGGTGCCACTTTGCTACTGCTCAGATTTAGCCATGAGCTCTGAAACATGTATCATCACTACCAAAAGAAACTGTATTCAAAGCCTACACTGTTTGCTATAGGTATGTTAGTTCTTGATGCGATATTCTGGCTTTAGAGAAGATTACCATAAAACATGATGGACCACTCAATAATGTATAAAAAACTTAGGCCAGAAAAGGTCTTTTGGAAAACAAGATTGCCCCTGCAAGATTAGACCAGTGAAGAAACTTCTCACTTATATGAAAGGGTTCACAAAATAAACAGTGCCTACTTATCATTTCCACAATTTTCTAGGACAGCATCAATCAGGATACACTGAAGAGATCTCCATTTAATTTTTTAAAACCCCATAACATGGGGTTTTTTTAAAACCCCCCATAACAATGCCCGGGTAGAGACAAGATGAAAATAAGATGACTCGCTCTTATTTTCAAATGATCTGCAAGAGCAGTTGAGATACGGATGGCACAAATTTTCATCTGGTGTAGGGCTACAGACAGCTGAGAAACTCCTAATTCCATTTCTGCTTTCCTTTTTAAGAGGTCCAAGCATGCTTCTATCATAGCATGCTATAAGCTTATGAGCAAGAAAGTAGATGCTGCTGCAACAGCAGTGTCGTATCATGCAAAGACTACACAATTCCTGAGGGAAGGAGAGTTTGCAGTCACAAAACCCAAGCCCACTCAAGTGCTAACTAGGCTACAGGGGATAACAACTGATGATCCAGACAAACTTTTCCGAGCACCACAAATTTGTCTCAGAAACTAGCTCGTTCAGGCTTTGTCTTTATAAAATGAACATGGAGAGCATCAATTGTGGATATACAGCTCATCATATCCAGAAATTACTTTAACACGATAGATAGCCCAGATACTGTGAAACCTGAGGATGCCCAATGTGACAGAAAAGTAACATGACATTATTCAATCAAAACCAGCAAGATAAGCAAGATGAATATATATACATTTCATTTAATTTTTGAAGAATCTGCAAGTACTATTATAGTGCTATTGCTTCAACTCAAGCACTTCAAGTAGTACTAATTTACAAATTAAGTATTTAGTAAACTAGAAAATATAACCACACACACTGATGAAAAAGTGTCAAGAGAGAAAAGATTACACTGGCACAATTTCACTTTTTTTTTTTTTTTAGTATTTCGGTATCAGAGAACACAAACTATACCGTAAAGATTCATGCAAATCAAGAATCAAACACACCTGCAACCAGCTGTCAAAATATCTTAACAGTCAGCCTGAAAACAATCATTTTACAACATGTTTAAGGAAAAAGTACTCAACTAAGATTTTCAAGAATGCATTACTACATAAAATTGGCAAATTCTTTCCTCTCCTGTCCTACAACAAGAAACTACATATTTTGTTAAGAATGCACAATTATATTTGGAAAGTAATTACTTCAACATTTCTATCAAAATAGTTGTGAATCCCAAACAACTCCACTTACTGTACTGCAGTATTCAGTGGCTACCTTTTCTCCCCCTCTGTCCCACCAAAAAGTTATTAAATATTAAAGCAATATTAGATATATATACCTCAAATAATCGTAGATCAGCCGGGACTCTGTCTCCAACTGACAGGCAGACTGTATCACCTGGGACTAAATCTCTTGCAAGTGTGTGTTCCACCCTACCTTCTCGTACACTGCATGTGAAAACATGAAAAGCAATAAGAATCTCTTTTCTGGTATTTTGCCTGAGAAAAGCATTCATACTGTTGACTATGCATTGCAATGCTACTGGTTTCAGCACAATATTATTTCTTTTTTGCTGCTTGTTTCTTAGAAGTTACAAATCTGTAACACCATTTGAAGGGTTCAGCGGGACAACGTGGAGTAGTTTTTAAGGCTCATAAAGCAATCTTTAAAATAAGCAAAAGTAAAGCTTGTTCTATGTCAGCAGAACAGGCATAAGAGCTTGATACCAAGGCAGCAAGTTCAGCCAAACCTTCTTTATTTACTCCCTTTAGATTAAAGTTAGTATGACTTAATTTAGGACTGAAAGGACAGACAACTACATACCAATGGCATTCTGGAGGCACAAGTTTACTAAGCTCTTCAAGAGATTTTTCTGATCTGTACTCCTGCAGAGACATTTTAAAAAAATAAAGCAGACAACTTTTTTTTAACAGGCAGAAGTTAAACAGTAATATACATCCACATCTACTGAAATTTATCTTGTTACTAAAGTTGTGTTAAAGTAATATTCCAAACAATCAGATAAGAGATACCCTTCAACAGTTCTATATTAGATACTTTAAAAAGCAAATATGGTCTAAACACTGAAAAATTTCCAGATTTCTCTACATGCATTTCTTCTGAAAGAATAGCAGAGTCCTTTCTATTTTCCTTCAATATCTTCGGGTCTTTGTAATAGTTGCAGTAATGCTTCTAAACTCAGGGATCAGACACATGATTAAGTTCTATAGTTTAACAAGTTGGTACCAAAAATACTGTGTTCATGCTCTTAGTTCCTGGAGAACTAAGGTAACACAACTCATCTCTAACTCAACATAGAAAGCACAAACATAAAGCAATTTTGGTTTAAACACACACTGAGTAAAGCTGTGTATTTACAGAATGAAAACAACTTTTCAGTGACTTAGAAAATGACTAGAAGACAATTTTTTTAAATTCCTGTACAGAATTGAAGCTAGGGTTACATTTTCAAAACCTATTTTATATGAAGCTAAATATTTAAGTACTTCTACACTGTTTATTCTGTGTTTCTTTACACGTACTCTTTTATAGCCGAGTATAATCCTGATATAGATGCATAAATGTCAATGTAGTTAAAGCAGGTCAAATCAGGCACTTTAGAAAAGGCAAAAGGCTTGGATGAAAGCACGGACCTCTCTACTCAACCATTCACAGCACAATGCATCAAGACAATTACTTCAGTCATATAAATAGAAGAGTTTACATAAAAGGAATAATCTTATTTGGACAACAGCTGTCTTACCTGAACGAAGGCAACTGTAACAACAATGAGTATTGCCTGCAAGAAAAGAAAGCAGATGAGATAAAAGAATTCCAAATAGCCATGAAAGTAAGTGATCACATTTAGTTTTGCTCAGCTATCGTTGTTACTAGATATTAACAATATGATTTGGAAACAAACTTTCTCATGCTCAAAATCACTCAGTATCCCCTAGGTCTATTATGAAAGCGATGCCATTATCTATTTACATCTGCCCTAGTGACGTCCAAGAGCTCAATAACCCGATTTTACTAAAAATAAGACTAATGACTAGATAGTGATTTTGAAGAAAAAATTCCTCTGCTCTGTGTTTCTAAACAGTGAGCCAGAGACAGCAGTGGAGAGAGATCCATGACACAAACAGAAAAACTGGTCTGAATGAAGTGTGAATGGTGAACACAGGTTAGGAATGTTTCATTAACAAGACAGATACGGTTTCATTCAAATAATCATATAACAGAATGACTAAAAATAAACTGAAGACTAGACATAAGGTAGCAAGCTGAAGAACAGGCCTGGAGCCATAAAATATCTCAGCAAGGTGAACAAGAGAAGGATGAGACTCTCTGCCCAGGACACCCAAAGAGTGAGACAGGACACTGAGTATACCCTAAACAGCCAAGACGACAGAGATCCCAAACAAAAAAAGCTAAAAAGAAATTGCTCATTAGGAAGGATCCAAGGGAAGTATTGAGGCCTCGAAGCAAGCCTTCATAGTCCCCCATATCATATACAATTCTGGTCACACCACTTCAACATAAACATCATGGGTCTTGCAAGCATACGATGTGAAAGTCTCACTGAATTAATGTAATCTATTACAGGAAGTAGTAAAGATCAATTTTGTGTAAAGTAAGCATCATCTTCCCCCTCAATACACTCTCAAATTGAGTTTTGTTACATTAACTGAATTTGTTACTCAAATGGAGTTGTTACGCTGATTTGTTACAGAACCATAACACAAAATCCATTAACTAAACCTTTAAAGTACGCACAGCAACTACTAAAAAATAACCAAGATAATACCATTTCGCAAGACGAAAACTCTTGAAGAACTCTTAAATCAATCGAGGATAAATCCAACAAATCTGCCCTATATGTGATACTAACATTAGCCTCAGCAACTGAATATTATGAGTCAATAACTATATAAAGTCCATCTTTCCATGGAATATTTCAACCACAGCTATACGTTTCTTTTGGAGGCAATATCACCTTCTATAGTTCATGCTACCCGACACAGCTTTGTGTTACTTGCCTCACATCAGTCTCCCAGCTTGTGTCTACATGCAATGGCATGCATCAAGAAGCCAGTATCCTCTATATGGGAAGAGGGATGTAATTTTTTTATTTTTTTAAAAATCTTCATCAGTTCCCAGTCCAGATCAAAAAGCTTTACAATACATTTGTATCAGCAGAGCTAAAAACTGCAGAGCATTGCCACCAAAAGAAATATTTGTCATTGATCTTTAGCTTCAAATTAGTTTTGTTGCTAAGGCTCTGAGCACAAATACAGTCACAGAAACATTACACTATCATCTGAAGATGAAGGAAAACAAATATTCACTAGGTGAAAAAGTGGGCATTAATAACAAGACTAAATGGTAGGTTAGTCAAAACTTGTACAAACAACATTATTGATGAACTTCACCTCAAACACAATTTTTCTCCATATTTTAAGACACCTCTACCAACGTTCACAACACTGTTAAAGATACCATCTCAGGTTGTAGCATAGAACACAGAAATTACTGCTCCCTTACACTAACTGCCCTGTTCTTTTCTCATTGCCTTGCTCACAAGATCAGGAAATAGACTTCAGGGCACTAACCAAGGGGGGAAAAAAAAAAAAAAAAAGAAAGAATTCAACTTTCAGACACAATAATTAAATGTATTTCATAATACGATACTTTACCTAAATCCAACTTAGGAATGCAACAGACCATTCCAAAGTAACACTACAGTCAAATACAAAATTGAGTGTTCTTTCTTAAAGAAGCCACACAGTTTATCTTCCAAAGAAAACTATTCTTTCTAAAGAATTAGAGGGGTTGGGAGCAAACCTTCAGTTACCTTGAGTTAATAAAAACTCAACATAGAGAGGTCAGCCAAGACATAAAACAGCTAGAACTTGTCTCTGATCACAAGAAATCCCGATTTGCAGCTATCATTTATCACCCCAAAAAGGTTAAAGAGATTATAATTTTCTTCTCTGTGTCACTTGCAATGAAAAATGTTTAGCAGTACTATATCTGGCTCACTAGTTTAGCACAGTGTTTAACTGCAAACTCCTACAAAAAATTCATTATTTCAGCTTCTATCTTCTACCTGCTATTTCTAGAGAATTCAGGTTACATTTCTTTTTCATGTTATAAAAGATTTAGTCTTCCAAGTAATTTCAGAGAAGGCTTATTTAGTTTCAATTTGAAATTAAAGCATAATTTAAGATAAAAATTACATAAAAGACGCCAAAAATCGTTCCTCTGAACAAATGCCTAAAGACAGGCATTCCAATCGATGAAAGATTAAAGATGCAAGATGCAGCCAGATAATTATTCATTGATGTATTTTGATACTTATTACTGCTATCAGTCAAGAAAAGAAACAAAATCCAGTCACAAACTGAACAGATTTAATGACAGCATACAAATAAAATTCATTAATTAGAATCAGGTGATCCCATCCCACACAGGCATTATTCATGTGATGTTGAAAGTGCAGGTGGTCACACATTCTGAAGTACTCCAAATGAAGATAAAATTTTAATTCCTTACCACAGTGATACTGACAGCATCATCAAACTGATGCATTAAAACACTGATGACTGCAGATGCCAGGAGAAGCATAATAAGGGGATTTTTAAACTGAAATGAAACAGAACAGTAATTCAGCAATACTCTTGACAGAAAGACCATTTTATCCACCCCTCAAAGCACATCTGATCTATTTTTGAAACACATCATTCTATAATTAAAATATTTCTAACCTACCAGTGCAAAGAAAATCTGACTCCGTACTGTCCAGGTGTTTACTTGAGGGTGTTGGTTTTTTTAAGCATCAAAGATCTTGAATGGACCGTATTCAACACATCACAGGAAAAAACCTGTTTCTTACATTTCTTGATTCACATTTTTAAGACAAAAAGAATAATCTCCTATATTTGTTTATACTGTATTTAAACATACAAATAGAAACCTGAAATATATTCAAAATGTCTTTAAGGTAACAGGCTTGTCCTGACCCCAGCAACTGATCACTACTGATCACTATCAAGGCAGCAATAAATTTTGTACCACTCAATTCATGATTTCTTCTTTTACAAGATACAAATTTCCCTTTAGATCATATGCTTTCTTCAGATTTCTAAAGCTAAAATAATAAAGGATCTTGCTTCTACCTGACAGCTGGTTGCTAACATGGTCTTTTTTTTGAGAAAAATTAGAAAAAAGAACATTCTTCTAATTAAAGTGAAGAACATTCTAGAAGCACACATGATAAGCACACTCAAAGCAAATACGTATCTTAATAAATCCTACCTAAAATAGACTTGGATAATACGTTTTAGACGTGTTCTGATGCATCCGACTAATTTGACACTACACATGGGAAAATAAAGCCTTAATGCCACAGGACAGCTAGTATGTGATGATGTTCCCACTGCTACCATCAGCAGAGCGCCGAGTATCTTTTTAGTCACTCCCAAGTAAAACATTTTCTCTAGAATTAACTGTCCATTACTTCTGGGTTTACCCTAGAACTGAACTGCAGTGCTGCTCAGACAAAGTGCAGGAAACATTGACCAAAATGTTTAACATTACAAATTCATTAGAGAAGTCTTCTGTGTGAAAATTTGCTGCAAATACCCTGTGTAGCTGGGGGGTGGCAGAGGTAGGCAGAAGGAAGTAGTGACACTTTGACACCATTTTGAGAAGCTGCACATACTCTTTTTTTTTTATATATATATGTATAAGAATCACACTGGTAGGAAAAAAATTCACACTTGACTTTTGCCAGTTCTGCTTAACACCAGAATCAAGGCTGGCCCCATCGTCACCCTCAATTCAAAGGCAGAGGTTTTGCTTTTTAAAACTTCCTTTGCCTATCAAGTTACTCATACTTCATGTTCCATTTAAATATCTACCAACAGTCATATGCATTTGTGCCTGACCTTAGTGCGATTCATGTTCAAATCTCTGCCTACAGGAAGTAGATTCATGTTCAAGTCTTTGCCTACGTTCTACTTCTCCAGCCCTCAGGCTAGTTATGAATGGTAGCCTTTGGATAGTTATGCATTAAAGAACAAATCATGTAATTAAAACACTGGCATATACCTAAATAAAAGCTTTTTCAACAAGTAAATTAAAGTACAGAAGTTGCAATTTCCTATTCTACTAGAGTTTCCCAATTTTATCAGAATATGTTTGTGCACATGAAAGCTAAGTAATAAAGAGCAAAACTACTGACAAGTATTAAATCCAAGAAGTAGGAAAGACAAAAATCTTAACCTGGGAAATATATTTTTTCCACAGTGGTTCATCTTCACTTATATCAAATTCATTCCATCCATGAAATGCCCGTCTATGACAAACTTCACAGTTTTTTAAGCCATTCTGAAGATTTGCCTATTAAAATATGAAAAAAATAATGCAGTCAGCAATTATACTGATAAACTAGACTTCAAAATAAACCCCAACACCAAAATATATAGCCTTAGATTATAAAAACTTGGCCAACATCAGAAAGATAAGCTTGATACTAATGTTTGTATGACAACAAAAGCTAACTACTATTTTAAAACTCAATTTGGCAGTAATTAAGAGATTCAACAAAAAATTGACAGAAGAACTACAGAAGCAGATGCTGTTTCACATCTCTCAATGATTGCTGATCTTCCCCGCAGAAAACTCTTTAACAAGCCAAACTGTGGATATAGTTCAGCCTCTTGAGGATTATGTCAGGAGTTCAGTTACTCAGCCAAATGACAGCAATAGCATCGAAGTCTTGAGTTGTCAGCAGCCAATTATTTATCATGGTGTATTCCTCAAGCAGTTAAGTATACAGAAAATGAAAAACTACCATCTACCATGAAAATTAACCAGATTTTTGGTTCATAAATCTGTCAATGGGTAGCTCTCTCAATCCTGTTCCTCCACTTAAAATGGAGGCTACCAAAATTAAGGACATTAAGGATTCCTTAGAGAAATGGAAAAAAGCAATCTTCAAAGCATACAGAAATCCAAGCATTTTCAAGTTGAATGTCATCCCCCCTCCAAACACCCAATTTTTTGGAAAAGTTAGAGATTAGAGCATTTCAAGTAACAATTTAAAAATCAGCGTGCTTTTAGAAGTAGACAATAGCTAACATCAAACTGCATGATAATGCATAGACTTTCAATGACAAGATCTGTCCTTAAGAAATAACAAACTTATTGTTTGGTAACTTCAAGCGCATTCTTATGAGATGTAAAATCACTTACTTGCAAAATGCTTGCTACTTCATCAACTGGCAATTCACTTGCTTTTTTTGAAGACAGTACAGGAATCATTGTCTCATTGTCACCATCAGGGATTTTTTGAAGACGTGCAACCTGAGAAACAAAACCAAAGTCTGAAGGGAAGGAGAGCGCTAACGTTTCATTTCAAACAACATATACCAGAGCAATACAATATTAACACCATCAAAAAGGTAATTCTTGATAAACATTGCACTTAAAAATAGTCTACAATTCAGCTTATTGTCATGCAGTACCACCTGCAATAATAAAAGAAGGCATTGGACATGCAACTGAGAAAACTAATTGCTCTAACAACGCGTTCAGTGATGACAAAGATCCTAACCGTTAAATATACTCATAATCCTTTAGCTCATTATCATCAATACGTGGTCAGAAAGTAACTACTCCAGATGAATTTCACCCCCTGTTCCTACTTTCTACTGATTAACGAAGGTGGTCTAAGCAGGCCTATTTAGATTTTCTTGTACACAAAGGAAGGAGAAACAACATTGAGAAAACCTCAAGCAAGGGCACAAACGCAAGTAAAGTCATAAAACTTGACAACAGTTCAAGAGCTTCAAGTCAATGCTATAAGAAGTAATGTTTTCCTGTAATCTAAGGAAATTAAAATTTTGTGAACTGCAGAACAGCACAACAGCAACGTTGATTGCACAGCTCAGCACCGCTTTGATATTTAATGAAGCTTTGGAGTTTCCAAATTCTTGCTTATTAAATGAAAAGCTGGAGTGATACTCTTTCTTCACCCTCACTATCTTACTGCACCAGCAATTAATTTCTTGTCAATTGTACCACACACACATCCCCCCCTCCATTAACTGGAAGACACCTTGCATGCAAACATGCACACCACAGAAACGGCTTTCCCATTACACTTGCACAGAATCTGAACAGGTGGCTTTATGCTTTAAAAATGGTTATTGTCTTGTATAAATCTCCCCTACAGATGCTGAGACCTAAAATATAAGATGAAATACTTCAAGATAACAGTACATTAAAAGATTCCAGCATTTTTATGCCCTAAAAAAGGTATGACAATCTTCATCTCCTATACCGCATGCTGTTTGCCGTGTACTTAAATACAACACTGTATTAAATACAAATAAATTCAACTCACTACTTGTTCTTCTAGCTGCTTACCTAAATAGACTTCACAAAGACTTCATCCCAAGGGCCCAAGGGAACAATGAACAAAGGTGAAAGTGCTACAGTTGGAACACACATCCTTTCGCTTTCAAGAGAAACCCTTGGAAACGCTACACTTGCCACGGAGTTCCCAGTGAAACAGCAAACCAACAAGACTTGCTCCTTCACTGTAAATATACGCAAGCAGGTCCAGAGACTAAGAGGCAAAACAGGGTGATACAGGGCGTGCGATTGAGCTCTTGGGCAGGTGGGATGGAAGACGAAAGAACTGCACCTTAACAATGTGTTCACTGACCTCCAAATAGCGGGGGACAACCCCTTGGACCCCACTCAGCTTCCTGAAGCCTGAAGCCAGCAGGAGGGAGCAGCCGGGCTGCTGGAGCGCAGTGCAGCAAGGGCTCAGAATAGAAGCTCAGCTACACTGCCACACCTCCACTATCCTTCTTTACTAGCCTTTTAATGATGCATTTATACAAAGACCAGAATTGGAAAGTCTGTGGTCAAATATTTAGAATATTACAAAACATGTAACTTTCATATGCTTTAGCATTGGCTAGGTACTCACTGAAGTACTGAAGTACTATTGAAGTATTGAAACTTAAGTATATACGCTGGTGCAAGTTTTCTTTAAAAATTATAGTGAATACATGTTATTATACACTATATACATTTACAAAAATCATCTAGCAAGTTATCATTTCCAAATACCTTTACACATTTCAAATTAGACAAGAAGTCGAGACAAAAAATATTTCAGCCATGGTTCAAAAAAGTAACATTTTTTTCCGTCTCAACATCTGTATATTAAAAAGTATTCTAAAAGAACCATGACTTTCAACGTCATAAGGAAAACAAAATCACGATTATAGTTCTGTTCCTAACAAAGGGTCGTTTTACAAAACCTTATGCTAACAAACCCTTACACCAACAAAGTTACGACTATGCTGGATCAGAGGGACAAACATTTGCTCCACAGTTGAAGGCTCCTCACAGAATTTAGCATCATAAGACTCCCTCTACAAAACAGATGTATTATTAAAGCAACTTAAGCTGACCACAGTAGCAGCAGAATGGTGAGTTTTTCAGTTAAGAAGAATAGAGACATTGTGACCCTAGGCGTTACAAAATACTCTTTGGAATACGTAAGTTCGTTTCCCTAAAACGTCATCGTGGGAAGTGATGCATCATCATGACCTCTCAGTCTTCCATGCAGACAGCCAGCCTTTGGTTAAGTGTACCACCACTTCTACCAGCATCCATGAAGCACGTGATGCTTACAAGGTTCAGTCCCTGGAAAGAAACAGTTTAATTTGCATTCACCTATTCTGCAATGAAAAGCATATCCAGCTACAGCTGCTGTTAAGCCTACACGTACAAAAAAACAATATTAAGTTAAATCACTTCAATTCTCAGGAAATTGCCTTTGGAGATGATGACTTTTCATACTTTAAATGGTTATACTTAATTTTCTTTGGATTCCAACCTTACTTCTGTTTCAGTTTTCTTGGTCCATACACTTTTCTAAACCAAATATTCACGCTGAATCTTGCCACAACCTCCCCTCTTTGATGAAACACCCTAACAAATTCCTAGCTCATGTTCTCTTCTTTAAAGTTTCCCATCCTAAGTACTAGCTTTTCATTTTTATTGAAAATAGATACCACATTCATGGCATTAGCTACCAAACATCAGTTTAGGGCTGAAAACCATTAAGCCTAAGTGCTGTTTCAAAACAAACCCACAAACACATGACTTTGACCAAGATGACTCCACATTCTCGACAAAAATGCTGAGCAACCAAGCTTTCCCAGTAAAAGGAGGCAGAAATGAACCGACAGCCAGTATAAATTTCAGTGCTGAGAAAAATCCTTTTCCCTGTACCAACTGACATGGTTGCTAAACACAAACAACAAAAAGGATACATAACTCATCATTTCCCTAATATTATTAATTATGACTTCTAATAGCAAGCTTTTTAAGGATACTTTAAGTTTAAAAAAAATATGTTAAAGTACTTTCAGAGATCAGACTTTTCCAAATAAATCGTTAGCACAGAGTTGTGCTACAGCAAAGCCTATTTTCACAACCTTTTTGTGACAGACTCAAAAAAGGCATTGATTTTCAATGTGTGTTTCATTCATATTATCTCCCACTTTTATGAAGAATACTGTACTGTACACAGTGAAAAAAACTACAAAGAAAATCTGGTATAGGATTAGAAAAATAAAGGCTCAGGTGTTTTTTTTCTGTAGCCAACTCCTTTCTCTAGAGCAAAATTACATATCATAAGACAATTCTGGAGGATCCTTATCTAATTTCTCAAAAAATCTCTACAAGCTGTGTAGATTAAACTACACTCGTAGTTCAGAAAAGAAGAGTTTCAAATATCTAACTTCAAAACCAATTAAATTCCATTGCTTAGCCAATGAGAAACTGATCACTGTTCCCTTCATCACTACCTTCCAAAATATAAAGTGGGTTTACACCAACAGATTTAGGTCCAAAAAAAAAAAAAAAAGCTGGAAAAAGTGCTTGCTACCTACTGGAACACAGTAACTATATTCAAGCAAATAATTCTGCCTTACTATACATTACTTCCACAAAGCAAAAGAAAGATTACTTACTCAATACTATTGAGAAGTGCTCTACAGTCCTTTGCACTGCTGCCCAGATCTGGGCTTCTGCAACACCTTCTAGCGTATCCAACAGAAGCTATCCCCAAACCCACACTGTTCTATATTAAAGGAGTCAACCCACATATAGTAAGATGTCTTCCCATCCTATGGTGCAATTAATTTGCAAGCATCTATTAGCTGATACCTTAAAACACTAAGAAATGATGACACTGGCCTATGCTGCTGTATCAGATAGGCAGCACGTACACAACTGCTGAAACTTCTGGAGCTGTGACCGCAGCTTGCCATTCCCTGCTTGCAGCAAATTCTATCAAGGAACAAAGAAGCAGGATGCTAACTAACAAAAATAAATAGCTGCCTCAGGAAGGACTTTTCTTGGACCACTTCCAATGTACACACTACCATTTCTGGACCAGGAAACACACGTCAATCATATGACCATCGAACTGTGACCAAAGTAGGTTTATCAAAATTAATACAAATTAGCCTGGAAGGCTTACACTACCAGAAATTCAGAGTTCCCTTCTGTTTTCTCTAAAGAAAGATCTAGTTAACCAGTTAACAGTAACGTGTTACTCTTTCTTTTTCCTCATACGCTACAAAATGCTGCCTACCTGCTTTCGACCGTGACTGATACCAAGTACCAACAACCTACCTCTACCACACCATTTCTCAGCTTAGCAGGAATAGTCCATTATCAATCAGGAAGGTTCACTGACATTGAGATACTTTTACAATTATTTTTTGGGGCGAAAATTGTAGCTCTGCTTCCTCCGAGAACGAAAACGGCAGGACCTACATTCACTGACAGTAGTCTAAAAATTTAGAACATTCTCAAAGCAAAATCTATTTTTAGAGAAACTTGTGACCAAAACATTTCAGCTAATTAGCTAATATAAAGTCCTGTACATGTTACATACAGTTACTCAACTGACCTAAAAGTGCAAAATACAAAGGTGGTGTAAAAACAAAACTACTGAGAACAGTAAGAGGTGGGGGCCGGAAGGGAGGGGGAAAAGAGGTTTAGAAAACAAGGGAGGGGGAAAGAGGTTTAGAAAACAGTGACGTTTTCAGCTGGTTCTTTCTTTGAGAAGTTCCTTCAGAAACTTGAGAGATAAGAATGCATCTGGGTACGGGCATTCTATTCTCAAAAAGAACTGTTTACCCTGCCACACAAGAAGTCTCACTGGCAAACTGTGGGTTAGTGGAACCAGTTCTTGAGAACCACTGTGGCACAACTGGAAATGTAAAAAGATGACTGGAATGGATGACTTCACGTGCTTTCCAATATTTGCTTCTTAACCATACCTATCACTTCCGAATCTTCTCGTCCATCTGAACAGCTGACTTGGTCAGTCTGAATCTACTCCAACAGTCCCTCTAAAACTGCACCCCTTTCAAGCCAACTCAAGCATTACAAAGACCTGACTTGTTTGTAGTGATCAACCTGTAAGACTATTATTGTACTAGCAGTCCGTGACCCACATCCAAGTATATACCTCTGTATTGCAGATACCGTGCGATTGCCACTAAATCACGCGGTGTCTGATCAATAGTAAAATTAATGAATGTACACGAAATCAATGTGTAATTAATCAATGTGCATTTAATCTTAAGTACATGTACAGTATGTTGTCTTTTCCACTTGAAATATTCCATGCACCTGCTCAGAAACTGCAGCTTTACGAATGAGATAAGGATATTACAGCCCGTTGTCCAAGGGACACTTCAAAGCCCACGTATCAGACCCAACTGCTATCAGCGACTGATAAAGCCGTACTGTGAGCAAAACCCCACATGAGTACTAGTGAACTTGGAGCACACAGAATCTGGTGTGCCATGCCCTGACCAAAGATCCATCCAAAGCTCTATCACCTCAGGGTTCCCCGCATCAGAAAGGACGTATGATTTTATACCTTGCTATCACCTTTTCTGAGTTATTAATAGTGATCTGCCTTGCAGGCCTTTCTTATTGGGATCCTGAAAGACTTGGCATTTCCTCACCCACCGTAAGAATTATCTTTCATTTTTTAATCTACCTTCTCCACAGTGAAAAAAAAAAAAAAGTGTCCAACAACATAATAACAGTGAATAATAATAACTGAATACAAAACAGATTGAAACTTACAAGCTCCTCATTTCCTGAATTTTCTGTAGGATCAAACTATTTGTAATGTATACTAAAAAGGTTTAGAAAGGTCAGATCCTACTAAACATGTTCTTCTCCAGTTCTGTGCAATTCAGAGCCAGGATGGCCAGTGCAGAGGGGTAATGACATATAGAACAACTACTGTAGACATCACCGCGCACGGTAACACAATAAAATACCAAGCGCTTACCTCTTCTGCACTGCCTGGCACCCTGAAAGTACTCAGGGCTAGAGATCAAGGAGATATCAATGGGCACAGAGGCCTGAGTCTCCTTGTGTGTGCACATGGACTTTGGAAACAGCTCCTGCTAGGCAAAGGCTCTTGGCTCTGAAGGGTTATCTTTAAGGAAAAGACTACCCAGAAGGCAAGTAATCCTCTTTTCTGTCAGTGCTGTCAGATAGGAAGGATCAGTGTAAAGTATTCTCCGACTCACGAGGATGTGGTGGCTAGAGGTTTTGGAGATCCAGATCTTTAATCATCTTATTGTCCATCTTCAAACTCTCCATTTAAACAGGTCACCGCTCAGCATCACGACTGACTCCACAGAGTCACTATCTAGCAATGACCTTAAAAATACCTATTTCACTACATCTGCCATCTTTGCTTCCCCATCTGTCCAGAGGGCAAGATGCTCCTAGAACTTCAGTACAGGTCCCAGCCACAGAACAACGACCATGTGATGACAAGACATAGCAAAAACCCAAGCACAAAAAAAAAAAAAGCATAAGGCATGCTCAATAGTTACAGTTAAGTCCTAGACCAACTGCACACCCTGGATGCACAGCAGGATTCCAGAAGTGGAGGCAGGGTGGAGAAGAGCATATGAAGAGCCCTCAGACCATTCTGGAACAAGCAATACTTAACATCGTTGCGACTATGATAGAACTACTTCTGTGAAATTCTGTCATATCTTAACAAGAATTATACCTCCAGAGAAATTCACCAGTTATGCTAACAAAAGAAGCAGGTGGAAGTAGCTGAGTGCAGTAGATACGGATTTAATAAAATAAATAAAAAAATCACTGCAACCAAGTTCACAAACTATAAATGCAGACAAGCTACAAACTTATCTTGATTCAGTAAATTCCATTATTTAATATCTTATTCTTGGCTTCTGAACTAATTTTTTAATGATGTGCAGAAAATTGGAAGTTATATTCAGGAAGGCTTCATCTGTACAAACTGTACTGATATAGTTGTTTGCACCTTATATGTGATTAAATCACAAAGACCAATTATTTTCTGTATTCTCAACTAGCAATTTCTTGAACGTGTCTCAGAACCCTGTAAATCTAGATATGAAAAATAGTCAAATACTGTGAGTGACCAATAAACCCCCTGTAACAGAAGGCTAAGAGGAGATGGGCAAAAACGACATGCCCATGAACCTCAGGAAATTATGTGGAGTGTGACTAACCATAACTATTGCAAGGAGTCATAGAACAGTTTAGGTTGGAAGGGACCATGCCATGCCCTTGGCCTTACCGAACTTCATGAGGCTGGCACGGGCCCACCTCTCAAGCCTGTCCAGGTCCCTCAGGATGGCATCCCTTCCCTCCAGTGTGTCAACCGCTCCACACAGCTTAGTGTCATTGGCAAACTTGCTGAGGGTGCACTCAGTCCCAACATCCATGTCACCAAAGACGTTAAATAATACCGGTGCCCGTACTGACCCCTGAGGAACACCACTTGTCACTGCTCACCACTTGGACATCGACCCATTGACCACAACTCTTTAAGTGCGACCACTCAGCCAGTTCCTTATCCACCAGTGATTCATCAGTCAAATCCATGTCTCTACAATTTAGAGACCAGGATGTCACGTGGGACAGTGTCAAATGCTTTGCACAAGTCCAGGTAGATGACATCTGTTGCTCTCCCGTTATCCACCATTGCTGTAACCTTGTCATAGAAGGCCACCAAAACTGTCAGACATGATTTGCCCTTAGTGAAGCCATGTTGGCTGCCACTAATCACCTCCTTACTGCCCATGTGCCTTAGCAGAGTTTCCAGAGGGATCTGCTCTATGATCTTGCCAGACTCAGAGGCAAGAGGCTAACTTTATCTCAGGACAACTGAGTGGATCAACTGGTGGTATATTTCTCCCCGATTTCAAAAGAATGTGAATGTTTTGAGTTAGCCAGACCAGTACAGGGGGATGTACATGTGGCTCAGCCCAACATATGCACTGAACAACCAACAGTACTTCAAAGAGAGCAACAGGCTTGCACTGGTTTCAACCCACATATTCCTTTCCAGCGACTGGGGATGCCCAGTGTCATGATGGTGGCCATATTATAGAGACTGGTAAAGGGAATCACATTAGTATTGTGATTGAACTCTGTATTGCAATTTCTTTATTTAGCCAAGTGTAACTTACAAAATATACTTAAAACATAATACAAATGTATTATTCTGATAAATCAGCAAATATCTTCAAATACACACACTTGATATCAAGCATCACATTCTCTATACATGGATTATCTAAAAAAAAAAAAAAGGTCAGAGTGTATTGTATGTGAATACAATACCCATAAAATACCTTTATGGGAAATAATGCTGCTTTCTTACAGCAACAAGTGAAGTGCCAATGCTCATTCAATGCAAACATCCACAACCAATTTGCAAAAAGAGTATTTTACTTGCCACTGCAAAGAGCTGTCCCTTCCCACCCCCAAAAGGTTGAAATCTGCAGACTAATGAGCCACTTGTTTTCTACCAGGCAGTGTTTGCTCAGGAGAAAAAATACTTTTTGAAAGCTTTGAAGTTACTGTCTAATGTCTTCATTTGAATGGACTCCTTTGGAAAAGTGTGATGATTTTTCACTTCTGGTGAAACAGCTGCAGCAGCCCTGTATTCTAATATTCAAAGAAATTTGTTCCTATTCAACATTATTCTAGTTTAAACATTTTACCAGGAGACCCCACATCAAAGGAAGTGCACACAGAAAAGTTCTGTCTCTAAAAAAGCCAGAAGGAAAGAGAAACACTAATTTGCATTAATGAGTTCTCCTTGCAGAGTATGGAGACCTTGGAGGTCACATAGTTTCAGCCCCTTGCTATTTTGTGCTATTTCATAAGACTTCACAGAAAAAGAGCAGCATTCAACCTGGCACAGACACCACCCATTAAGCAAAGAAATATAAATACCCAAATTATGAGAACAACCTGCTAAGCTGCCCTGTGAGCCTGAAAAAACCCCTGCCTTATATTTGAGTACTATTTCAACAGTGCTTAGGACTTCCACTATGGCCAATATAGCCATAATGCCGAACTATAACCCTTGGTACACAACACTTCTGCATTTCTGACCAAGAAACAGAAAATCTGAATACTGGTACCGACCATTGTGAATCTCAAGGTTTGCCCAATCTTAGAAGTTCTAAAATACTTAGGAGAGAGACCTATCCCCAACCCCATCTACTTCAGATAATATAATAAAGACTGTGATACGCCATTTAACATGCAACTTACTAACTCTACAGTAGTCTATAAAGCTCAATAACTATTTTCAAGTACTAAAAATACTTAAGTAATAAAAATATCTTCTAAAAAACACTTGTCTGAGAAACGTGTCTCCACAACCTTAAAAGCATCTTACTCTTTTAAGATGTTTCACCATGTCTTCTTTAATTTTTAAAAAAAAAAAAAAAGAACAAACCAGAAAGGAAAGCAGGACATCTAGTTCAACTGAGGCTACCAGCACAACAGGAAAGCTGAGCAATTTTCTGTAATCATAGTATATTCCATGTGGTTATCTTGCAAGCCTTGTGAATGACAACTGCCCTCTTGCTAGCTAGAGAAAATATTTCACAAAAATAACAATAACTTAACCTGACTGCAGTGCTGTAGATGGTAGGAATAACGGCAACAAAAATTCAGACTAAACCCCTAACACCATGTCTGTCCAAACCACCTTTATCTTCCTTTAGCCCATTTCTATAGTATAGAGTTGAAACTTAAAGATGCCAAACACTCAAACTTTGTGTTCAATTGCTACAAAAGATTTACCATTTAGAGCATTTCTGTGTACTCTGGAGGATGTACTATGATGAACTTAAAGCCTAGTTGCTGAAAGCCTTGAGGTGGCATCAGTTTCCAAGAATGCACTGACAAACACACCAGACCAATTTGTATTTGACTGGGCAAAATATTCAGCTTTGACTCTTCCTGTTCAAAAAAACTCCTTGACCACTGGAAAAAGTCTGCTTGAACATTTCATACACTTGTCATTACTTATTCATCAGAAGAACAAAAAGATACAGAATCATAAGCACGCACTAAAATGATCAAATCAACGCTAATGCCTTGGTGAAAGCAAAGTTTATGTATACTAGCACCGGGACAGTTCAGAAAGTAATCACGCAGGGACGAGAGCACCGGTGAACATACTTCACTTGACTGCAAATAGTGTATGCCTCTGCTTAAATCCTGATTCACATGAAGCCTTTTAGAAGCTGATGGCAAAAAGACTTTGGGTCTAAATATCAGTTACTTATCTTGACAGAGTTACTAACGTTCTAGGAGAACATTTAAGCTGAGAAATAAGATCATATGGCTCCTCTCCAATAGTCTGCTGCTATCTCATAACACTTTGAAGTGCTGAGCTTCTCCAAATGAAGGACGGCACTTGAACAGCAAACGCTAATAAAGAATTTTAACATCCTGTGATATACTACTAATGTAGCTTCAACATCGGCGGACTTTAGTTGCCACGTAATTGTATTAAGCAAAAACACCAACAGAAATATTTGCTCAGCATTTATTTGTATAAAATAATAAATGAGGCTCCAAGACCCAATCGTTGAGTATATCCTTGACAGCTATACAGTTACTTCATAATGTGACAAAATGAAATTCTAATTAAAAAGATCCTGAACTTACTGTTTACAACAGTTCTCAGGACCAATCCAGTGTCAGTGCTAATTTAAATAACTCAAACATAACTCACTGCATAATTACTCTATTTACGGTAATAAGCTTTCTTATAATTAGTATCAAGAAAGCTGCAACATTGTATTCACCAAGCTTATTTTTGTGAATTATGTATGCAGAAAAAAGTCCTGTGGAAAATTTATGACTTAAAAATATTTTAAGCGCCTTTGCAGAAGATTCTGTAGGCTGCATCTGCTAACCCATTATCCCTTTTAATTCTTTAGAGTAGAATATTTACAAAACAAATAACTAGAAACAGATGCTTGTCACAAATTTATATCTTGATTATTGTATTTTGTTTTCCTTTTCTTCTCTGCATTGTAACTTTATCATTCCTTCTAGCTTCTACAAACCACAATGTAAATGCCACTTTTATCACTCAGTGCCAGCTAGGCATCACCTGAACACTTTCACCAATTCAAAAGCAGGTCTCAACTCAAATCTATCTATTAACTTATTCCACTCTTGCAAAATTCCACCGTGATCTATGGGTGAATTTATACTGAACTGAAGCTACGACTACATAAAGAAGTGAGTCAAGCTAATGGTCTGCTTATGCTGAAAGGGGAAGGTCTCACTGCTTTGTCCCTCACTGTTGTTGACATTAACTGGATGCTTCATGAGCCCGTTCAACTTACTAATTCAACAGAAAGCTGTCCAACAAGGGGAAAGAAGGGCTGCACTACCCTTCTGCCAAGTTCGCAAGCCAGACAAACTTAACAACCATGACAGCCAGCACAACACATGTGGCACGAACACCGCTGAGAGCAGATCTTCCTTCAGCAGTAACGAGACCATTGCATTCAGTCCAGCAGAAGAGCACCCCGAGATCACCACACACTTGTCAAACTCTTCACCAAAAGAGCAAGCGGAAATGTTTGTTTCTCTTTTGTTAAGTTAGCTACCCTGAGAATTGTCTGCATTTTCCTTACACCACTGTTTTTCCTGACTAAGGGATTATACCATAGACTCCCCGCATAAAGGAGTTACAAGGCTAGCAAAATAATAAACATACATTCTGCGATGTTTGAACTCAAGCAGATTCCACGTTAAACCACTTCTGGATTATTATAGATTAACATTTCTGATTTATCTGCATGGGAAAAAAAGGAGAAAGGAAAGACTAAAACTACCGAAATGCTCCATCAAGCAGTCAAACAACAGATTAAAAGATGACACTGACTGTTGAATTAAAAAGGAAATCTATGTTTCTAATGCAAGACAGGTGGTATGTTAACTTAGCAGTTAAGTTATCAAAGCACTGTTAAAATATAGGAAGGTATCTACTAGAACTGGGCTTTAGTAAAGACTATTTTTTAAAAAAAGGAAAAAAAAATCTCTAATTATATCCTCCAAGTTAAACAGAAGAGATGTGACTTTTTTGCCAACATAAGAGTTCAGTATTGAGTTCTAATTTTCTGCAAGTTGCAGATGGTAGGAAACAATAATGAATGAATATTAAAATTCTTGTTTCACCTAGTAGTTTATTAAGAAATCACCTACATGTCAAAAAGGAACGTGAACTGCTGTGATAACATCAAGTCCATTTCAGAATTTCTAACATTTTCCATCGCCAATTTCATCATGATTATTTTGGATCTTACTTTCACAAAACAACTGATGATGCCACTCTGGAACGTTTTAAATTGTTTTCAAGCCACTGCCACCACAGGCACCCCTTCCCCCTCTGTTTTCAGTTGCATGTACGCACGCTCCATCCATTCATCAGTACTTAGAGCTGCCTAATCCATGATGAGCTAATCCAGGGTGCTAACTCACTGCCCTCAAAAACCAAAATCTATACCCTGATCTTCAATCTGTTACTTTAGCAACTAAGCCCATTCTCACCATTTAAGAAAAACAGCCATAAAACTCATTAGGAAATCCAACTGCACTTCAAGCCCACGACAAACAAAAACGATTCATCATCTCAGGATTATGGGAAGAACTAAAGCATCTTTTTGAACGGAAAGAAAAATTCTTGACTTACATCACACTATTCATCCAATTACCAAAATTATCCTGAAATTACTACAGAAAGACTACACTCTGAAATTAACAGCCGTCTTTGAAGATTAGCTGAAATTAACCAGGACTCAAAACAATGAAGATTAAGGAGGATTTCAGAATCACCCCATGATGTTCTTATTACTTACAGTAATAAGTAGGTCTGAGTTTTTGTACTAACTTTCTACATGATTTTGGGAAAATCTTTTTGATTTACATGTGGGAAAACGTTACTCTGACCTCTTCTGTTAGGCACTTAATGATCTGAAAACAAATGCTACAGAAGGCTCTGTTAACAAAACAGCACTCCTGTTTAACAATTTGTATTTATAATCATAGTCTAACCTCAGAGCAGAGAAGCTCAAAGCTGATGTAACCTAAACTGTATTCTTCAATTTTCTAGTAAAAGGCAGTCTTCTACAAGACAATCTTCAGTAGAACAAAAAAACCTGATGAACAATCTAAAAGATGGTGATAAAAGAAAGAAAAAATTCAGGCTACAATTGTAGAAAATTACTTAAAACATCCCAAAGGCACCAGTGAAGAAATCCAAAAGTTACAAAGTCTGGTTTGCACTCAGAGTTGTGTTTTGTCTAAACAGCTGCAAGTTCTCTTGACTGCCCACAGTTTAAGAAAAAGCTTTGCTTATGGAAAAAAGTCACAAAATTGTATCTTTCCAAACAGAAATACCAACATCATTCCTCTAACTCACAGTTTTATTGAGCTAAGCAGAAGTCTTCCTACGATGGGAAATTCTCTCCTCCCCATTACCATGAGACACGTGAATTTTCGTGGAAGTTTATTCATCCCCACACAAGAGACAGGAACCACAAGGTCTTGGGATAAAACATTAACTAGCTTAGAGTAAACATACAATACTGCTTATGAAAACTGAATTAACACAGTTTTCCAAATTATTTGAATATTCATCCAAGTACAGGGAGAAAAAATCTGCCATCTCTTGTTCAATATTCAAACTGAAGAGTATCAGCAAACACAAACTTGCAAAACAGAACCAAAAAAGTTTAAAGATATTCTAACTGTAATCTTTGTTCTACAGGATCACAAAGAATTTTCAGCTGTCTCCTGGAGAAAATACATTAAGGATCCTCTCAAGAGTGCTGAAAAATTCCAATATGAAAGCTGCTAGTGTCCAGCTGTCTCAAAATGTGAAATGGGTAGAAAAAGAAGAGCTCAGAAATACTAAGAACACCAAACAGACAGTAGACAGTTGTAAATATATACATGTGCCTTTTTGGAGACATGATTACAGGGAGGAGGAGGGGTGTCACAAGTGGAATGAGCAGAGAGGAAGCAAATCAAATGTTAAGGGAATCAACTCTGTCCTTTTACTCATCCTGAAGTTTAGCTTTTCTCCCACCTCATTTTGAAAGCCCTCAACAAGCCACAGAATTTATTTCTGCCTTTGAAATACACAGCCACTCATCTTTTATTTTTCTCCCAGATAAAGCCCTTTTTTAATATGTTACTTCTATCATACAAATATTCCCAATTTTTAAACTTAGTTTATTTATTCTATAAGAAACTTAAGAAATGCCACCTTTGTGCTACCAGCATTCAGAAGAATTAGAACGGGCCATACTACCTTATGCTACTTGATTATAAACTACATCTATGATACACTATTTATTTGGTAATAGAACTAAAAGGCATTAAAAGTCCTCCTGACATTTTGGTTTTGGCACATAAATGTCAGACAGCTACCTTTTTTCCCCCTAAGCGTTTTTCTATTCAATGGCATTATATCCGCTTTGCTTCCCCCACGCCCAGTGCTGCCCATTCAAAAATCTTTCGTTTGCAACGCAGTGACTGAAATGCAAAGGCATCGATACTATTTCTATCAGCTATCTAGCCTCCCAAAATAAAGATCAGTCTTTTAGAGACACTCCTCACGCTCCAAAATTCCTTCTACCTGACAAGTTACCTGCTCTTTATTACAAACATCCAGTTGGAAGCCACGATCAACAGAATTAAGAAAATTCTAACATTATTTTAAAGTTAAAAAGGAGTTCTGAAATGTGAGGTTACAACAACCTACATAGTTTTCAACATAGATTGGATTTCACAATGATGACTTACCATATGGAAGACAACCGTATTTCAAAACAGAACAAGAGCTAACCATAGAAAATAATTTAGTTGGCCTACACCATAAACTCAATCCAGTCCTTCATTCAAGTCAAACTATTAAAAAAGCACCTCTCTTTTCAGAATGCAGCAGGCATATGTCTCACATAATGTATAGCAAAGGAAATCCAGTAGCCACCTAAAAAAATATCCATCAAATATCTTCCAAGAATAATGACATAAGGGGGGTGGGGCAGAAACAATAGTTCTTTTANTAAATTATTATAAAATATTTTATAGTAATAAAAATAATACGTTTCAGAGATTTTCAACACCCAGAGTCAAATAGAGGGAAAAACACCAGTGAAGCTCACAGTCACTATCACCAAGGGGGCTTTCAAGGTTCCTAGAGCATAAACTGAAGCCCAACATGGAAAAACTGAGGTATCTCCCTGGTTTAAGTCATTTCCAAACTAGACAAGAAGCAGGAAGTGTAACACAGCAACTTCTTTCAGTACACAGAATTTACAACTTTTTATACCAGATCCTTCAAGACACAGAACTCAAAACTTCAGTGCCACTTTTTAATTCATTACTGTCCAAGGCAGCAAAATGACATCATTTTAACAATACAGAATGCGCACAAAAATATTTCAACACAAAATGCAACTAATACTTCTCAATTTCACCTCGAAAGATAAAATTTAACAAAATCACACAATCTAAGCAAACAACTAATGCTCAGAAGCCCATGTCTAAATAAAACAAGAGATTTACGATACCAAACACAGTGAATGCTAAAACACTCAATAGGTGTTTTGAATGTCTGTCAAGAGAGAATAAAATCTGATTAGTTCAACAAGCAGCGGTACAAACAAAGAAAATCAATGGTCCTACAACTCTTAAACTGCAAAACACAGATCAAAATTCCTACCACGAGATTAACACACGAGAGCAACCCTGCTAACCCCTGGAACGGTAAAACATACATACACACGCACCAGTAGGAGTTGTCACCAAATTGCATGCAAAAATCCTCTTAGCTCCAATGAAGTCAGTGACTCTGATGAGACCTTTACCTTCATTTTCCATCGAAATTGTACTTGAGTCGATAGTTACAAAAAGTCTTTAGCGACAGCTGAAAGGTGAAGAGAGAGATGCCCCAAGATCCCAGGCAATCACACTGCTCCCTCTGCCCCCACCTGCAGCAACATCTGCAAGAGAAACCAGCGCTAAAAGAGGGGGGGGAAATAATAATAAAAATATGTATTAAAAAAACCAACAGCCGAACCCCATAGGTCTCCACCGCCTTTCCATTCAGGCCAGCGTGGAGCAGGCACAGAGGAAGTCCGCAGAGCTGTCAAGAGGCCACCGAGGATTAGGATTAGTTGCCCAGCAGCTCCCGCAACACCGAGCAGCAGCACCGCCGCTTCCC